>CM031237.1:618084947-618684947 GCA_018340775.1 Taxus wallichiana var. yunnanensis
AATCACAAAACTTACATTGTCACAAGTGTCAATCCACTCAAGACAATTCATGAAGCCTTGAATCACAATGATCGTATCACTTGTTGCTCATGCTTATGATAGAATTTGACCTCTGAGTTTATCCGCAAAGTCTATCAAGGGTCAAAGCTATTACGCATCAATTAGCTCGATGCCCTCTTCGACACTCAAAACCCCCTTGCTCAATTCCCCGATGAATATATCCAACAAATTGATTTTGGTCCGTCTCCATTTAAAGTGCAAAAATCTTCTTTGATGGATCCAAATGTCGCTAAGGGAAGGTGTAGGCAGTTTCGTGATGATTCCTCCTTGGGGTACGCCTATCCCCTTCGCACACAAATTAAACTTTGAGTGCACCAATAATATGGCTGAATATGAAGCTCTTGTCTTGGGTCTTCAAAATGCCATTAATCTGCACATTCGTCATATTGACATCTTTGGTGATTCCGAACTCATCGTTAATCAAGTCACGGTGTCTATCAATGCAAGAATGATATCCTTCAAAAAAATATCGTGTGATATCGTTCTTTCTCAACTCCAATCTTTGATAAATTCACTATCAATCTATTCCTCACGCGTTGCGAATCGATTCGCCGAGATACAATCGCTTCGTTAGCCTCACTTATCCCGCCTTTTACCGAGGACTCGCGACTTTATGTGGTCAGGCAACGATTAGATCAACCATCTCATCTTAGGCAACTAATTTCAATCCATGCTATCACAACCCATACTCGGGATGAGTGGTATCATGCAGATCCTTGATTATCTATCTCATTCGGTACTTCCTCCAGATCTAACTTCCGATGGTAGAAGATCTTTTATCCTATGTGCTAATCACTATACTATTTTAGGTGGAATCCTCTACAAACGTGGCTTTGATGGAATTTTTCTTGTGCCTCAAATCCTTGAATCATCTAAAGCTATCCAGGAGGTCCATGACGGTATCTCGTGGTGGACATTTTAGTGGCTCACGTAGTAGCTAAACGCATCTTACATTTGTGATATTATTGGCCTTCTCTTAATCAGATTGTTGTGAATACACTAAGAAATGTGTCAAGTTTCAACAACATTCCAATCTCACGCATATCCCTAGTCAAGATTTACAACCTACAGTGGATTTGTGGCCTTTTTCGCAATGGGGTCTTGATCTCATTGGTCTCATCAATCCCCGTTCTTCACAACGTCATCATTCTATCATTACCGCCACGGAGTACTTTACTAAGTGGGTGGAAGCTATCCCTCTTTCTTCAACAAAAGCTAAACCCATAGTTGATTTTGTCTATCAACACATCATTTTTCGCTTTGGTGTTCCACACAAACTCATCACGAAATAGCAGTAGAGTCTTTCAAAAACGTTGATTTGTAGAACCTCTTCGGCGATGCTTTCAATATCAAACTCAGCTTTTCTTCTCCATACTATCCTCAAGCTAATGGCGGGCCAAAGCTTCCAATAAAACTTTGCGTAATATCCTCACAAAGGTAACTAGTCGAGCTGGTAGGGATTGGCATTTACATATCCCTTTTGCTCTCTGGGCTTATCGGACTAGCATCCGTACTCCTACTGGTGCTACTCCCTTCTCTCTCGTCTATGGGTCTGAGGCTGTTCTTCCTTTGGAAGTCCAAATCCCATCTCTCCGTGTTTCTCTTAGAGAATTCATCTCCGATGAGGACTATCATCAAAATCGTCTAGCACAACTTGAATTATTAGATGAGCGGCGCCTCAACGCTCTTGAACATCATCAAGTCTATCTTGAACGTGTCAAACATGCTTATAACAAACACTTGCAGCACCGTGACTTCAAAATTGGTGATCTTGTTCTTAAAGAAAACCAAAATGTCACTACACTCGAAAAGGAGTCAACGTGGTAAGTTTTTCTCCCAATGGATGGGCCATACATTATCACTTATAAATATGGGTCATGGGGCTTATCGTCTATCTTCCATGGATGGTATACCTGAAGAGGAACCTCTTAATGCCTTGCATCTAAGGCCCTTCTACTGTTAAAATCTATCTTACACAAATCTAGTCGCAAGACAGATCTTTCATCCGTCTAACAACAGTCATCTACTTTCATGGTGATTCGAAATTATGTGGTTTTCCACCTTTTGTCTTTTTACCTTAAATATGAGTATCGCGGCTCTACTCATAGCATTTTTATTCTAGATATGTTCCTCCTCATGGTAGGAATACCTTAATCACCACTTCATTTGTCCCAAGTGCTTATCTTAATCGGATCTACTCTGGGCATGAGTCCGTGCTTTTATACGTTTTCTTCCCCTCTACCCGATCTATCTAGGTCTAAACTCAGCTTCTTCCAAAAAGCTTTTCAAAAAAAAAAAAAAAATGCTATCCAAAAAAGATAGACTGATCCCTTGAAGGACAGCTATCCATACATTATCAAATGAATCAAAAGATATAGACCATACCCTCGAAGGATGGCTATCATTAAAATTCAAAATACAGACCACTCCCTTGAAGGACGGCTATTTCTCAAAGGAATACTCAAGGCTTCTTGCATTGATCAGCCTTTCAATCAGTTTCTACACTTTTTAGCATCACTGAAAGACTTCCCGTATTGATCAGTCTTTCCATATCAAGCAAACTTCCCGCATTGATCGGTTGCTTTTACGCGAAATCATGGTGAGATATAAGACCTTTTGTCGATCATATGGAGAATCCTATTTTCCCAGTATGAACATGTATTTTGTCCCTTGTAAATTTTGACAAGATACTTACTTACTGCTCCTTCCATTTCCCTCCTAAATCTGGGTTGCGACTAGTTAGTGTCAAGTTTTTTTAACCTCATGTAGGGCCTTGTATGCACGATCTTTTGGTTTCTTATCCAGATTCTATTTATGGTTGGTTGAGAGTCCAACTTATCATTTTTCCTCTTATCTGGGTGTATTTCCTTTATTTCTAATCAAGGTCATTTTCATTACATCCTTGACTCTCACAGAGAGTATGTCCGATTATTTCATCCAGTTAAATTGACATTTCACATGTTAATTTAATCAAAATTTATCATCTATCTAATTTCATCTTATCTACTTTGACATATCAAAGCATGTATTGTCAACACATGTGAATCTATCTATCTATTTTCATCAAAATTTAATCAAAATCTCAAAAATATCAAATCCATTTCAACTATCAAAACCCATCTATCCATCACATCATCTAAACACTTGTCCATCCAAGTAACACTACATCTATCTATATCCATTTTCATCAAAATTAAATCCATACATCAATCACATCTATCCATCTATCCATCAACAAATATAAAAATATGTACATCCAAGTTTCATTACATCCATCTTTATCTATTTTTCATCAAAATTATATCCACATATCAATCACATCAAATTACATCACATCTATCTATCCTCTATGTCTATGTTCATCCAATCTCATCTATTTATCATCTATCAATCTATGTCTACATCCATCACAATTACGCTACATCTATCCATGTATATCAAAATTAAAAATAGGAGAACAATCATATGACAAAAACAATGATAAATCTATATATATACATAAGTGTCTGTACAACAAAAAATGGGTGGCTCTCAATCAAGCCATCTATACAATGCCTTCCAATCGAGGCTACATCACTACACTGATACAAAATATAAAAATCCCTATATAGTAAAATCTGATGCATGGAGGACACTATCTCCTCCACCCTCCTCTGGACCAGGCTGTCTCTCCTGGCCGCCGCCTATCGAGCTAGATGCACCTGCTGCTGGAGGTCTCTGCCCACCTCGGTCTCTCCCGGTGCTCCCTCCACCTGAGGCCCCGCTCGCTGTGGCCGTCGCTGATCTCCTCCTCGCCCCGTACCGAGGCACATCTGGGGCATGTTGCGCTAAGGCATCCTCATAGTATCTCACCTCAGCGAGGAGAGACTGATATGTGCTCAAGCTCACGGTACCGGTGCTCGTAATGATGTGCTTCTTTGGTCTTAACTGATGGGAGCTCTTTGTCGGCTCAGTGGTGCCCCTCCTAGGGTCATGCCCTATGTACCAGACTCTGACGTGGTACCTGTCTCCCCATATTTGGCCCTGAGGGCCTCCCTATGTCGAAGGTAGCGATCCCTCTGCTAGATCGCTGTATCTCGCTCCTGGCGAGCGGTGTCTCTCTCCAAAATCAGGGCATCCCTCTCCTCTGTCAGAGCTCGAATCTCCTCGAGAGCCACCTGGTGTGTCTGCGTCAGGGTGGCGTGCTCTCCCTCTAGTCTCTCTAGCACTGTAGCCATATCCTCCTCGTCGGCATCTATAGATGCCGGAGATGTCGTGGTAGCTCTGTCGCATACCATGCAGCATAACCATCACCTACTCCAGCATCATCATCATTGTCTGTGGAGGGTGGGGCCTCTCTCAATGGATCTACCGGGATCAAAATCGGCAGATCAGTCTCCCTGCTATCTCGCCTATAAGGCCTGTAAGTAGTCGGCACTGTCTGCACTAGGCCGAACTATCTCAATACCCACATAAATAGGACTCGCCCACATATCAGGCCTGCGGCCCCTAACCACCCTGCTCCGTCTCAATGCCACCAAGTGAGCATCCTGACCAACCCATGTGAAAATACCCGATATGGCCTCCAGATAACCTGATCCGGTGTCAGCGTCCTGAAACGCTCAGTATACCAATCCACCGACCTCCCTGTATCCCAGCAGGCCATATCAGCCCGCCATCGCGGAATCCATAATCAATAGCTCCCACTGCTGCTGGCATCCAAGGAAGCCCGGATGGCCTGATCACTGCTATATGCTCATATGCCCAGCAGTGGAGCACAAAACTAACATCAATACCTGTCCTCCGGCCAGTGGTATACATCCATAGCTCGTGATATATCTGAGCTATCAGAGCATCAGCAAAAGTAAATACCTGTCTGAACTGCAGGATGTCGCAAACGCAATCTAATAATAATAGTGGGAATCTCCCACCTCCTGAATCTGGCAGAGTGAAATAGGATATCGCCATCTGAATCAAAACTATCCGTCTACTCAGGGGCTATCACCATGCTCACATCTGTGAGGCTATCCGCACTGCCCCAGACACTATCTCTGAATCATCCGCCCTATCTCCATACAGTCGAACTAGGGCCCTCTGCTGCTGCTCTCGTGGCGTAATCTCTATCGGATCCCCAGTGATCGGCAGCCTCAAAATCCTGTATATATCCTCATGGGTGATGGTCATCTCACCCGTCCTGAACCAAAAAGTGCACGTCTGGCTATCCCATCCCGTCGCACTAGTGCTTCTGCATCAACTCTACATCTCGTGGCACTGCAAATGCAGCCAGTACCTAAAGCCCCAGCCCCGGCTAACTCTAAATGCCATGATCTGCATCAGTCACACGTGGAGAATGGTCTCCGTAGCTCAGAATCGCATCCCTCATGTGCAGAACCTCTCGTGCCTGCATCCACGACATCAAGAGCAATATTAGCTTCATATTTACCCAAATCTGAACATCCAAAACAAATTTTATCATTCTCATCAACAAGATCTATAGAATCGGCGTCGATTAAATACAATCGGCGTCGTTAATCATTGGTCGACGCCGATTAATTATAATCGGTGCCGCCTACATTAAATCGGCGTCGATTATACCAATCGACGCCGATTGTGAGCACGGATGTAAAAAAACACCCTGGCCTCCCACCCGGCAAAATAGAAATTAAAAAAATAATAAAAAATAAAAATAAAGCAAAAGTAAAACAACGGGTTCACGAAGAACCACTTACCCCAGGTCGTGTCCTCCTCCGCTTCTGACCGCTTCCAGAGGCTTCCATGGTGCTCAAATCCAATTTTTGACTCTCTCTGATTCGATCGTCACGATGTAAATAAATCGTTCACGTTTTCCGTTCACATATTTATATGTGCTTTGAATGGTCGGCGCCGACTATTTTAGGTCGACGCCGTTTATTTGGATCGCCGCCGATTATTATAATCGCCGCCGATTTTCCATGATGCTTGGCTTATTTATCTATCTGATCATTATTGTGCGTTGAATGTTGCCTTTTGGCACATATTTTCGATATCACCGTCCATTTCGAGTTTGTTCCCTTTGCATGGGGCACTCATACTTTTTGGCAACTTAGAGTTAAACGGGTCTGTAGGCACTAACGTCGTCTGCTTTGCAGACCGTCTAGTTGTCCCTACCAATGTGTCTCTCTTTAGATGTTGACTATTTTGCCACCTTTCCTTACACTCATGGAGTGTCCGTAGGTACTAATGTCGTCTCATGAGGAGACCGTCTAGTTTTCCCTACCAATGTGAGTTCCTTAGGTTGCTGCCTTTTTATTTATTTTTATGCGTCATCAATGATCAGATCTACTCCAGACATCCAGCTGGGGCATCCCGCGTTTTCATCTACCTTTTTCAAACTTGGGATCGTTTGTTCTATCATCCATCCCACCCCTAGTTTGAGGGGGATCATATCATCACTTTTTCTTCCCTTCTTCCATCTCCTTGTTTTTGTCTCATAACTTGCTGCTTATGCAAGTTACTTGAAAAAAGGGGAAAATGTAGACACCTAAAATTGATTATCAATTTAGTGTCCTCGTGCGCATTTGCTCTCTCGTGTAACTTTCCGGGGCACGTTTATATCACCACTATCCCCTTGGGATATTATTCAATTTGCATTTTAAACACCTATCCTAAGTTTAATTCACCCCTTTATGTTTTACCCATGAGTAATTAAATATTAACTATTTAATTACACCTTTTCACATGTATCCTAACCACTTATTTACCCCATATCTATCTATATCCATGTGTCCCTCCTATTTCTCCTCCTCACAATCAAGTAGCGGGATATTTCCCGTATTTGAGGTGGAGGGATAACTCTTATCTTTCTAGAAATCATTCATTTTGGCCATCTCGAGAGTCATTTCCATGATCGCTAATAGCACGGCCAGTATGGCTGTCGACGCTGATTTTAGGAGTAGGTGCCAATTATAAATAGAAGCCAGAACTCAGTTAGGAGAAAAAAACACACGCACGAACACGAAGAGGACAGAGGCAGATCGCGAAAGAAACCTGGACCGTGAAGAGAGAGAACGAGAGATCTTTGTGCATCTAGTGTCAACATTATCTATCAAATGAAAAGCGGATCTTGTCCAAATCAATCCCGAGAGAGCACCGTTACTCTGTTCTTATCACATCAACATCGCATGCGTATCCATTGATCTTCCGGTGACTCTGCAATATCTCACCGGCCGGCATATCCAGAGATGTTGACGATTCGGCCTTCACTTTCCGATTTCCAAATCTTCTCGCATGTCCCGATCGACGATCCGATCTACTTTGATCGACACCCGATCTTATTGATCAATGCGCCCGATTCTTCATAGCGACGTTGATCACACGCCGATGCGCCGATTCTACATAATCGACGCCGATCATCTGCAGAAAAGTAAAGGACACAGTAACACAAATCTAGCTTTGTTTTCATGAGTTCCTATCTTTTGTTGGTTTTTACTGCTTTTAGATTCTATTTATTACCTTGATCAGAAAATCTAGTCTTACACGTACATCTTTTATCATGTATGCTTCTTTACTTAATTGAAAATGTGGGTGACATCCCGAGGAGCTCATCGCTTCTCGGACCACTTCTCGGCAATCCACCTAAATATATTTTAACGTGGTCTTTTTCTGTCAAGCATCGGTGTCTCAGTTACTTGGATCTATTGTGCAGAATTGCTCGTGTGCACCCATCTTATCTACATCGGCTTCCTCATCCATCTACATCTTCGGATCTTGTCCATCAGGTATCAATTTCATTGGAGATTTTTTCAAGGTTTTTGTGTTTAGTTTGGTGCATTAACTTGGATAGGTAACAAGCGCGAAATTCTTAATCTACTGAAACATTTTCACACAAACCCTAAAAAAATTGCCTTTCGGTGAAATCATTTTCGAGGATATTCGCCGGGTATTTTCCACCTCCAATTTCAAGAGGTCTCTTAAAATTAACCACCTTTCGACGATCACCCTAAGTGAACTTATGATCGAGCACTAAAATACATCTTAGAATCCATGTAGTTTTATGAGTGTGTGTAGAAATCGTGCCCTAGGATGTCCTTATGTAAGTTGCACTTGATAATGGGTTGTAGCTAAAATGTAGAAATGTATAACATGTGTGAATGGAATAGAATGAAATTCCCCTTCCTATGAAGTGTATGCGAGAAGTATGCATCCATCGTCTCATGTATGGATGTTAGATGGATGCCTTTGGAATGCTTTAGTGCCTTTAGAATGTTAGCTTAAGTGATGATAGTAATGTTTAGTGTTTGGTACCTAATTTTGAACACATAAATATGTATTTATATGATTTCCTTATTTAAATTTTTGTAATTAACAAATGGAATGCCAACCCATAAGTGCAAAATATTCCCAAAAGATAAAAGAGACCCAAAAAGAGAAATTAAGGTAAGAAAGGGTCAGGGGGAGCCCAAGAGGGACATGAATGCCAGGAGCTATTGTCCTAGTTGAGGAGCTGGTGTTTGAAGCCATGAAAGATAAATAAGTAAAGTTTGAATGGGTTGTATGGTGTGTAAGACCAAACGAAAAACAAGAGACAAAAAAAGAGGCCAAACATAATTTTCAACCACTAGTTTTCTCTCTTAGGAATCATGTAAATACTATCATGATTTTAGGACCTAAAAATGTACCCAAGTGTGTGATTTTGAGTCTATATTTACCCCCAATTTATGTTTTTGAGTTAATACTAGATAATATATAGTAGATAATATATTCGTACCTTATGATCTTGTAGAGATTGTGATGAAATAGTGTTCTGAGTGGACAAGTGAAGTGTGGAATGCTTGCAAAGTGAGGTGTGGAGACTAGGAAAGGAAAGTGAGCCTAGGGGTGGAGTGTATGTGTTACTTTTACCTGTTGTTGTGCTTGTATTTTCTATTGTAGGATGATTCTTGTTGTGTATTAAGGATGAACCTGCAAAATAAGAGTGAAAGAGTAGTCAAAGTCTTGTATATGAAAAAATTGAGCAAATTATGTAAAAGTGTGTAAAAGTAGTAGTAAAGGAAAGTGTGCACTTGATGTAAAAGAGTGTAAAGGATAGAATTTTTTTGAAATGTTGTGAAGAGAAATTTTAATGGGATATATCACACCGAGAGTGAGGTTTTGGGTGATCTCATTCCAAGTGCACATTTTTGGGTGATCTCATGCCAAAGAGCAAGTGTTGGGGAGAGAGGTCTAGTGTTACTCTCCTTCCGTGACTTTTCCCAATAAGAACCATTATAGATGGTGCACTTGATTTTTTATCATTATTTTTATTGTTTTGAATTAGTTCTAAGTTGTATTGATAGAATTCATTCTATTATTGGAGGATAAATGCATGTAATTATAGAACTTCTCTAAAGACTTATGTGAACTATGATGATATGATAAGATGATTGTATGTGCCCCTAGGAAATTATCACCTAGGGGAGGACATAGCACCTAGTGGGGAACTACTAGTTGTTTCGGGTATTGGTGTCTGTGCTATGATGAGGACCCAAGTCATATTCTAGGTTGTATTGTGATTGTGTGCATGTGATTTTTCTATATTGTGCAAATATTTATTATAGCTCTAAGCTGATGTAGGGGTTATTTTTCACCTAATGTATGCCCCCTCATTTGGGGTGCATGTGACGATGGTAGGAGAATACAACCCAAAAGAGAGGAAATGATGCTGAGCTATATTGTATACCTACACAAGGTAGGGGATGTGCATGGTAGAAACAAAGCCACATGTAAAAAAGTGGCTAGTAACATGTGTTAGTAGAAAAGTAACAAACATGTAATAAAAGACAATGTAACAAGCAATTATGAAGACAAGATGGACCATGAAAAGTAGGTTTCAAACATGGGACATCACTCACAATGTCACAAGATAATCGGGGTGAAGAAGGCATAAACACACAATCAATTATCAAACAAGACATAGGGCTAGCCCGTAAATAATATAATATAATGAAAAATAATGAAAAACAAAGTGTATCAGAATAACCATGGTGACATATAGTCCTATAAATAAAATTCTACACATGAAGCACCCGTTAGAATGTTAGAAAGATAAATAGTATGTCAAGGCATGTATGTGCTAAGAAGTAGTAGTAAATGATGAAACAATAACACCTGTAATGTGTGAGAGTAGTAAAGGTAGATGACATGAGGATCCTCATTGGGAATGGTAAATGGTACATGCAGGTTAAACATCATTGTAGCATGTGAAAATCTGTAATAGATCTACATTCACTCTAAAATACCAGTGAACATGCATGTGTGTATATAGAAAGATAATGATATATTAAGTATCTGACTAAAATAGTAAGAAAATTACATCATATAAGTAGTTATAAGAAAGTAAGAGGAAGTGAAACCAAGATATGCAATGTAGTGTATGTGTGCGATGGAAAGGTATGCAATGTATGAATGTGATAGGAAAAACATGCCCCCAATGGATGTGTATGAGATGAGGTTCATTTATAAAATACCCCTCGACAATCAAGAATAAACCATAAAATAAGAGTGCATCATCGGGAAATGGTTTGAGAATGTGTGCTATAAATATTGATCATGAAGCATAGAGTGTGAAGAGTGAATGTGGTGAGGTTCATTTTAGATTTAGACCCTCAACAGTCAAGTATGAACCATGGAACTAGAGTGTGCCATAGGGTAATGGTTTGAGAATGTGTGATAAAAAGATAGATCATAAAGCATAGAGTGTGAAAAGTGAATGTGGTGAGGTTCATTTCATATTTAGACCCTCAATAGTTGAGTATGAACCATGGAACTAGATTGCATCATAGGTTAATGATGATACAATGTGAGTATCAAAGGGTTTTAAAGTGCATAGAAAGATGAGACATGAAGTATGAAGTGTTAAGTGTGATAGTAGATGTTAGATAAAATTGTTAGTGATGGGAAGGGGGTGGGGTGCAATTCCCCCAAGTGTGCCAGTGATGGAAATTTATGTGATGATGCCAACAAGATATTGTAGTGGTGATGGAGTTTGAAATGTATCATAAGAAAGTATATTGTCATCAAAATGGTAGGTAGGAGCAAGAGTAGAAGTAGGGTTAGATTTTGGGTTGAAAGGAGGAATTCTAAAGAGGTCATCTAGATTTTGTTGGTCTTTCTTAGTGAGTGGTTGCTTATTTGGAATTGGTAACGTTGTAGAAGACTTGAGCTGAGGAGGAGGGATTTATTTTTAGAGGAGGTTTCTTAGTTGGAATTGGTAACATTGTAGAAGACTTGAGAGGAGGAAGGGATGGACTGATTTTGAGAGTATTTTGTCTAGTTGGAGTTGGTAACACTATAGAAGACTTGAGAGGAGGAGGGGATGGACTGATTTTGAGAGGATTTTGATTATTTGGAATGGATTGGACATGAAGCGCTTGAATGATGAAGGAGGAATATTAGTAACTATGGAATGATGCTCATTAGACATGGAAGGGCCACATTTAGGAGCCCATTAGGATTTAGCAATTGAAGATGTAGCAGGATATTATGAAGCAAATGAAATAAAACCCGATGCTCAAGGTGCTTGATTATTCATTTTAAAGCATAACAATCATTGTCATGATGTGCATTAAGTCTATGGTAATTGCAAAAGGGTATACCTTTGTATTTTACAAGCTAATAAGGAGGGTAGAAATGATTACATGGCAAGTTGATTAATTTGTGATTGAGGAGCTCATGAAGAATATCATGTTTCTTAGCATTTGAATCAAACTTTAGATGCACTGGTAGTGGTATGACTTGGGGTTCAATTATATGAACATATATATAAGACATAGAAGGGGAATGAGATGTATAAGAACAACTAGCATGGGCATGCGAATAATCCTTGAGATGTTGGATTTAAGATTTAAGAAATGTAATTGTGGTTTCCATAGCTTGAAATTTGTCTTGAAATAACCCATGTAAATCTTGAATTAACTTGCAAATGGATTGATTGTGTGATAAGAGGATCACTAGGTCATAGAGAGATGATAAAAAATGGCACTAGCTTTAGTGCAAGTGTGTATTACGAGGAGTTACATAGTGTCTAGGTATTTTTAGAGAACATATTTGCAAGGTGGGTGCATTTGAAGTAATTTATATAAGGATACTTGAGGAGCCATGAAAGAAGATCTAGATAGAATAGGCCAAATAAATATCTAAGTGTTTGATCACGAGTGGGGTTCACCAAATGATTTAATTTAATTTGAATTAAATCTAATTGCAAAGTAACTATTGAAATAAATGATGTACAAATGCTGAAATACAATAATGACACAAGAAAACTAAGATTTAAAGTATAAAACCCTAAGAAAGTGAGGGAGATAGAATAACTTGGATGATTTCTAAATGCAAAGGAAGTAATATGGGAAGGGAGAATAAGATGTAAGAAAAATGTATATCGACCTCTGTAAATTATGGAGCTCACAAAAAAGCTAGGAAGGGGCACCCATGATAGGACATGGGTTCTGGGTGCGATGACCGAATATAGGCACCCATGACTGCACAAAATCTCTAGATATGGTTTTTTTTGTCACAATGGTGTCACAATTATTCCTTGTTGTTCACCGATGTTCACTATGATCTCCAAAGGTACTGTAACCTCCAAATGAAAATTTTACCTGTATAAGCCCACACAACCACATAAAATCTAAAAATAAAAATACATAATGGGAGTAGAATAACCCGAGTGTGTTGTCACCCCAAGAGAAAAGAGTGAAATTACAACCGAGCATTGTACTACATCTCAAATTCCATGTATTTCTTGGAGTGTGTGTATAAATTGTGCCCTAGGATGCCCTTGTGTAATTTTTACTTCATAACGGTTTGTAGCGAGAATGTGGAAATGTATAGCATGTGTGAATGGAATAGAATGAAATTCCCCTTCTTACATGATCCATGTAGCTCGTGTCCTTTATATGGATGCTATATGGATGCCTTTAGAGTTCTTTAGTGCCTTTGGAATGCAAGCTTAGGTGATGATAGTAATGATTAGTGCTTGGTCCTTGATTTTGAAAACATAACTATGTATTTATATGATTCCCTTGTTTGAATTTCATAATTGACAACTGGAAGGCCAACCCATAAGTGAAAAATATTCCCAAAAGATAAAAGAGACCCAAAAAGAGTGAGTAAGGTAAGAAAGGGTCAGGGGTGCCTAAGAGGGATAAGAGCACTTGGTTGCTACTGTCCTAGCTAGGCTCTAGTGTTTGAAGCCATGAAAGATAAACAAGTAAAGTTTTAACTAGGTTATAGGTGTGTAAGACCAAATAAAAATAAGAGACAAAGAAAATAGGTCAAATATAGTCATCAACCACTAGTTTTCTTGTTAAAGAATCATGTAAATGCTAGCATGATTTTAGGACCTAGAAATGTACCCAAGTGTGTGATTTTTGATCGAAACTAGTGCCCAATTCATACACAAGTTCCTAGGTAGTCTTATCCTCATCCAGGTGATCCTATCTAAAGGATTTTTAGATCCCAATTTTCCATATGAAGCACACTCAGATATATCAAACTTGTTCCACTCACTTCCCAACCTAGAATCTGCCTAGATTTTCAAATACAATCTAAGTCACTCTTATCTCCCTATTGTACATACTTGTTGTTTATATGATAGATATTTCTTATTACTACTATATACAATCTCGGTTCTCTAATTAAGATTTAATTTTCGTTAAATCATTTGGTGAACATGCTTATTTATCAAACCCTTGATTGCCATAGGATCCCTCATTTTGTTTGCATCATCATAGCCCTAACCCTAGTACCTTTAGGGTTTCTTTCTTTGGTTGTGGATTTAAATATCTTTCATTCATTACACTGAATCTCATGGATCATTATCAGTATCTATATATCTTTCCCACATCTCCTAATTATCATATCTCTCATGCATCTTCATCTAGCATACAATATCTTGAGTCTATTGTTGATTCCCAAACAATTGTTGACAATGGTCCTCCATTATATATTCAGGTTCAAATTCATGATGTACTTGTTAAGCATGTTTCATTTGATGATGGATCTGGTCTTAATATATGAAATATTTCTGTCTACATAAAATATGACTTTCTACTACTTAGCTAACTCCATCTACTATATGTATATGTGGCTTTAAAAATAAACCTAAGTGATTGTTGGGAGAAATCAATTTACCCCATTATTGTGGGGCCTTTAACTCTTAATGTTTTATATCATGTTATTCCTTATAGTCTTAATTATCATATCCTTCTTGGAAATCCTTAGTTACATGATACGAATGTAAATATTTCTACCCATGTGTTTTCCACACCTTCTTCCATGGATAATGATACAATAGATTCCACACCTCATGTTGCTAATATTTGTGCTATCCCTCTCATACATGACCATGAATATATTACTTGCATTGCACATCATTATCCTCTTGTGATGGACTATAGTGCTACTGATTTACAAGATGAAATTTCTATTGGTACCCATGATACTCAACTCTCTCTCTCTCTCTCTCTCTCTCTCTCTCTCTCTCTCTCTCTCTCTCTCTCTCTCTCTCAATGCAATTCTAATGATCATATGATTTGTGATTCTAATGTTACATCACTCTCCACACCTTCCTCATCATAAGTTATAAAATGGTGTGATGATATGATTCTGATGTTCTTAACTCACTCACTTTCCACACTTCTATGCATGAAGCATATATTATGGATACACCTCATCTTGTTGCATCCATAGGGGAAATCAATTCCCCTCTTTCCACATTTATGTCAATGATCATAGGAGATCGTTCATATTACTTTAATGCTTCCACTCTTCCAAAAATGTACATATTGCTTATAATGAGTCTTATGTCTCTCCCTCTATTATTTTAGGTTGATATTGATGAGCCTCCTAACACTACATATGTTACACATCTCTTGACTCACATATTGATCCTTATGTTTTCTCTTACTTTTTCCACTATTTCCAACAAGCCCAATGTTCCAACTATTTTATTTTCTCCTACTGGACATGCTCTTATTGTTTATATAATTACACTTGCTCCTCATACATTTGGGATCTTGGACTCTAGGGTTTTCCCCTCACTATGTTGGATTTTTTCTTTGGTATAACTTGTGTTATCTCCTGCAATTATGACTCAAATTTAGAATACTTTCTTGATGAAAACACGTAGATCACTATGGCATACACACTTGGGGGCATACCATCCCACCTTGTTACCTGATGACGCATTCTTGTTCTAGGTTCAAACATAAATGTTGAGGGCACAAGTACCTACATAGACCTCTTTGTTAACACATACACTAGGGGAAACCTTGCTCCCCTCTCCTAGTCATTTCATTTCATATTCTAATAATTCAAAAACATTCAAATATTTATAAAAATTCAAAATACTAGCATAGATCTTGATTGGATGTATACTTTATTGTTTATACTATTCTATGTTACACATTTATTACCATGTTACTTTGGTTAGTAACATGCTATATCCTTTTCCATACACACATGCACGTTCACATGGTAATTTTGAGGTGAATGCAAGATAATTATTGGGGCTAGCACACTGGTTGTATAGACAATATATCAAATCTAAGCATACATGCAAATAAAAGTGGATATTCTACCAGAAGAATTATACAAAACAAGAGACATAAATCAACACCAGATTTAACGTGGTTCACCCAGTGTGGGCTACGTCCACTAAGAAACAAGCCAATCTATTATCCAAATCTTTGACAAGATATACAATGAAGATTTACAATATTCCACACCTCTCAGAGGTTCAGTACTTTCTTCCTTCAAGATTTTTGATTCTTCTCCAAGAATTCTCTCTCACATAATTATCTTGTAATTATAATCCATACATACTTCTAAACCCTAGATTTTATGCTTATATAGTCATTTATAGACTTAGGGAACTTAGCCATGCAATTATAATTAATAAATATATTTTAATGCTAAAAATAGATATAATTCTCGAGAGTTAATTAAAACTTCATCACATGCATTGTACCAACGCGTCGGTTCTACCTAACCGCTATGGTTCCTTATTTGTGACCGATGTCGTTCTTCCTTGACCGATGTTGGTTCATTATGTATTTTCCAGCAAGTTCCAATTACATGCTAAAATGAATTAATTAAGCTTCACAACTCAACAATCTCCCACTTGGAGTTTAATTATTGCACCATACTATACAATGTCATTATTAGATCCTTCCTTGGCTTTGTTTCTTCCTCTTCAAGTCTCAAACTCGAAGACCAACAGAAGTGGAGTGTAGCTCCAACTTCTCCTTTTGCTAATGGCTTCATTAGCATATTTGTAGGGTTCTTGCTCATATGAATCTTTTCAGATTCAATTTTCCATCCTCCAATACCTTTCGTATGAAGTGATACCTCAACTGAATGTGTTTCATTCTTGAATGAAACGTTGAGTTCTTTGCCAAATGAATTACTTTAATCATCACTGAACAATTTACAATCACTTTTCTCCTTTCCTAACTCTTCCATGAACCTACTCATCCATATCATCTCCTTGCTAGCCTCTGTAGCTGCAACATACTCTACCTTTGTAGTAGAAAAAGCCACAACCTTCTGTAATCTCAAAATCTAGCTAGTTGTTGTTCCACCTCTTTGTGAAAATATATCGGTAGTGCTCCCCCTACCATCTAGATCTCCAGCCATATCCGAATCAACATAGCCACGTAATGAAATATCCGAACCTCCATAGCATAATTGCATGCTAGATGTCCCTTTCAAATACCTGAGTATCCATTGGACTACTTTCTAATGCTCTTTACCTAGATTAGCCATATATCTACTCACAACTCCCACTACCTGTGCAATGTATGGTCTGGTACAAACCATAGCATACATGAGACTTCCAAATGCTGAAGCATATGGCACTCATGTCATGTATTTGACCTCCTCATGTGATGAAGGACACTGATCTTTACTCAATTTGAAGTGTCCAGCCATAGGTGTGCTAACAAGTTTTGCATTCTGCATGTTGAACCTTTCTAACACCTTGTAGATATAATCCTCTTGAGACAAATACAATTTCTTGTTTTTCCTGTCTCTATGTATTTGCATGCCAAGGATTCTTTTTGCAGCTCCTAAATCCTTCATTGCAAATGTGTGAGCTAGCTTTCTCTTAAGCTCACCAATGTCCTACATACTAGATCTTGCAATAAGCATATCATCCACATACAAGTAACAAAATAATATAGCTCCCATTTTCAAGCTTCTTGAAATAAACACAATGGTCAGATTCACATCTCAAGTAACCATGCTCATGCATAAAACTATCAAACCTCATGTACCATTGCCTTGGAGCTTGTTTGAGCCCATATAGCTCTTTTTCAACCTGCACACTAATTTCTCCTTACCCTTGACTTCATACCCAAGTGATTGCTGCATATAAATCTCTTCATCCAAATCACCATGAAGGAAAGCCATCTTCACATCTAGTTGCTCTAAATGCAAATATTCTACTATAACTAAACTCAATATAAGTATGAATAGAAGTCATCTTAACAATAGGAGAAAATATTTCACCAAAGTCAATACGACTTTTTGTACAAATCCCTTTACTACAAGCCTTTCCTTGTACCTTTTATGTCCACCCTCTTCTTCCTTAATTCTATAAACCCACTTGTTTTGCAATGTTCTCTTTCTGCTGGCAACTTAACCAAATCCCAAGTCTAGTTTTGTTCCAAGGAGTCCATCTCCTCATCCATGCCATGCTCCCACTGAACGTGAGTCTTATCTGCATTGCTTCTTCAAATCTTTCTGGTTCACCACTATTAGTCAATAATAGATAAAATAGAGAAGGTGTAAATATTTCTGGAAGTTTACTTACCCTTTGTGACCTTCTCATAGGAGTTTGGGGTACCGGAGGCTCAATCTGGACCTCCTGGACATTAGTATCAACTTCTGATAGTGACCGAATGCCGGTCACCTCTAACCGATGTCGGTTCTAATAACCGATACGGTTCTGATCCTCTATAACCATGGCGGTTCATCTGATTGATGTCGGTCAGGGCCTAACCGACCATGGTTACTATGTATTTCTGTAGGTGTTTCTTTAAAACCCAAGAGTTCATTTTCATCAATAAACTTCTCAATTTTCTCATCCTTGGGTACCAAAATTTGATCCATGTACATTCTCTTTTCATTCCATTCAACATCATGACTCCTAATAATTTTAGAATTCTCTAAATCCCAAAAATAGAAACCAAAATCACCAGATCCATAACCAATGAAAGTGCATCTCTTGGATTTTGCATCCAATTTTTTTCTATTTTCCTATCAACATGCACAAAAGCTTCTAAACCAAAAACTTTAAGAAAAGAAATATCTACCTCTTTTCGGTCCAAGCTTCCTCCTGGTATTCCTCCATCTAGTGAACTTGAAGGGCCATAGTTAATCAAATAAACTATTGTATCAACTACTTCTACCCAAAATTGCAAGGGCAATCCAGAATGTATCCTCATACTTCTAGCATGTTCCATGATTGTCATGTTCATTCTTTCTACAACACCATTCTCTTGTGGTGTTCTTGGAACCATTCTTTCTCTACGTATCCCATTCACTGAACAATAATCATTGAAATCCTTGCTATAGTATTCACCACCATTGTTAGATCTAAGGCACTTTAACTTAGAATTTGATTCATTCTCAACAAGGGCTTTCCATCTTTTAAAAGTCTCAAAAACATCATATTTACATTTAATACAATAAACCCATACCTTTCTTGTAGCATCATCAATGAAAGTAACATAATACTTGGGATCCTCCATGAGAAGCTACTGAGCTGGTCCCCACACATTTGAGTGTACAAGCTCTAATTTCTGCTCCTTCTTAGTTGCCCCAACTTTGAGAAATCTCACTCTCTTTTTCTTTCCAAAGATACAATGCTCATAGAAATCAAGATCTAAATATTTCAAATCTAACAACTTACCCTTAGCCTTTAAGATTTGCATTCCTTTTTGACTCATATGACCCAACCGATTATGCCACATGCATGCATCTGAATCTGAAGTAGATAATGCAAAAAAGGAATCAGTAATACAAGTAGATAAATATAACGTTCCTACCTTCTTACCTCTTGCCACAACAAAAGCACCCTTGGTGAATTTCCAAGAGTCTCTGTAAAAGTAACCATGCAACCAGATTCACCTAGTTGCCCTGCAGAAATAAGATTCCTCCTGAGGCTTGGCACATGCCTCACATCTTTCAATACCCATGTATTTCCATTTTCAATTTTAGATGAACTTCCCCTTTACCAATAATACTGCAAGGTTCATCATCACCCAAATAAACATGCCCAAAATTTCCCTAGACATAATTTCTAAAATAACCCTTATTAGGGGTTGCATGGAAAGAAGCTCTGAATCTAAAACCCATGATTCAATTCTACTATCTAAAGAAAGAATAAGAGCATCTTGCATTACCTCTAATGCAACAAGATTCACCTCTTTACCTTTTCTAGTTGTTGGTTCTCTTTATCCTTTGACCAACAATCTTTCTTTGCATGTCCTTTCTTTCCACATTTCCAACAAGTAATTCCCTTACTTATGGATTTAGATCTGTTATCCCTTGACTTTGATTTCCCATTACTCTTACTCTTGGATCTCTCCTTTCCCGCCCTGATTTCTACATTTAAAGCATTTCAGATGATGTTTCCTCTGTACTCTTCCTGTAAATTTATTCATTCAAGATTATACTAACCACATCATCAAACTTCAAAATATTATTAGCGGATGTTGTATTACTAACAGCCATTACCAAGTTGTCCCAACTATCAGGCAAAGAACATAAGAATAAAAGTGCTTTTAATTCATCATCAAATGGTATTGTAACTAATTTTAACTGATTTACAATAGATCAGAAATCATTCAAATGACTAGAATAGATTCACCTTCATGCATCTTATAACTAAATAGTTTCTTCATCAAATAAACTTTATTTGAAGCACTAGGTTTTTCATATAAATTAGCAAGAGATTTCATTAAGTCTACCATAGAAGCCTTCTGTAATATTGGAAGCCATGGATGCTTTGCCAGGCTCAATCTTATAGATCCCAAAGCCTTTCTGTCAAGAATCTTCCATTCTTCATCAATCATCTTTGTAGGTATAGACTTCTCATCCAACGGTAAGTAAAATCTCTTTGATACATATAATCCTCAATATGCATCTTCCATAATTGATAATTTTGGTCGTCAAACTTCTCTACCTTGTATTTATTATCTTTTGTCATTGTTGTAGCTCCCACTCAATCAGAAAACCCTCTGTGAGTAAATCTGTCAACACACAAAACCCTCAAACAAAGCTCTGATACTAGTTGTTGGGGTTAGCACACCGATTGTACAAACAATATATCAGATCTAAGCATACATGCAAATAAAAGTGGATATTCTACCAGAAGAATTATATAAAATAAGAGACATAAATCAACACCAGATTTAATGTGGTTCACCCAGTGTGGGCTACGTCCACCAAGAAACAAGACAATCTATTATCTAAAGCTTTGACAAGATATACAATGAAGATTTACAATCTTCCACACCTCTCAGATGTTCAATACTTTCTTCCTTCAATATTTTTATTCTTCTCCAAGAATTCTCTCTCACATAATTATCTTGTAATTATAATCCATACATACTTCTAAACCCTAGCTTTTATGCTTATATAGTCGTTTATAGACTTAGGGCACTTAGCCATGCAATTACAATTAATAAATCTATTTTAATGCTAAAAATAGATATAATTCCCGAGAGTTAATTAAAACTTCATCACACATGTAATAACCGATCTTTGGTTACGCTAACACGTTGTTAGTTCCTTACTTGCTTGATCGATGTCCGGTCTTCCCTTGACCGATGCCGGTTACTATATTTTCTAGCAAGTTCCAATTGCATGCTAAAATGAAGTAATTAAGCTTCACAACTAAACAATAATTATAGGTTATCACATGATGTATGATGTTTGGAACTATTCTCTACCAATCCCACTAGGGATCCTTAGATAATATACCTTTCCTATTTATTTATATTCGGAGTTCTATCATTGTAATTTATACTACTTTCATTCCTACTCTCGACTATATATATTTTTGTATAAATATATTTTTTCTAGCATGCTAACAAGTTCTTCACATGTAACATTTATCTCTAAGGATAACTTTTAACCATGTTTATCTAATTTTCTTATCTTGTTTATGCTTATGTATTAATCGTCATTATTTTTGGGATATTACCTTTGTTTGATTGCATGTTTTACTTCTATATCCTTTAAGGCTTCGAGTGTATTACAACATCCCCGAGTGGTGTCCATGTATTCAACCAACTACTCATTGTGTCATTTTCCATGTTACTAAGTGTTTTGAATAGTTTCTATTACATCATTCCATGTTTGTTTGTGACTTACACTTTTTACTATCATTTTCCATTATTTTTCATGTACCATAATAGTTACCATGAAAATTCCTATCCCCCTAAATGATTTCTATGTCGGATGTGTACATCACTTCCGAATTTCCTCATTTACACCGTGTTTTCCTTGGTTCATCTCACACACCAAAAATGAGTGGGGGTAATCATCAAGTGATCATTTTATCCTCTTAGTAGTCTAGAGACCAGATAAAGATTGGTACATAATAGAATAAAAATAAACAAGAGCTAGAAAATAGGCTCATAATAGAAATTGGGCCAAAAGTATAGTAGGGATAGAAATGCCCAATGAAAACAAGAACAATGGGTGTTAGTGTCCCACCTAGTCGGTTCTACCCTAGGGTAGAAACAAGTACAATATATGATCAAAAACTTCTAGTGACATGTTTCGCCAAAATATAGCAACAAGTACTTAGTTACAGTTACTATCAGTGTGTACAACATGAACATAATCAGTGGTAAATTACATAATTTGAGTAAGGAAACTAATTAATTTTTTTTCTTAGGGTCAAATAAGGAATGAAACCTATGGCATATGCAAGACAATGATATTTCTAGAATGATGTGTCATTCATGACCAATTTCTATTAGATTTGTGACAATTTGTAGTGAAACTTATCCATGAGAAACATTAACGGTTGGAGGGTAAATTCTATAGCTCTCAAAATAATCTTCCTTGGTAACATGATACCTAAATCATAG
Source organism: Taxus wallichiana var. yunnanensis (assembly GCA_018340775.1). Lineage (NCBI taxonomy): Eukaryota > Viridiplantae > Streptophyta > Pinopsida > Cupressales > Taxaceae > Taxus > Taxus wallichiana. The sequence goes on from CM031237.1 coordinate 618,107,111, forward strand.
GTACTATTCCAACAATCTCAAGGAAACAAACATACATGAATAATTGTATATCTTCTCTCACTTCATACTGAGATGTATTCTATCCTTGAATAATTTATTGTTCAATATGCATTCCTATTTTTACATTTACAAAATTAAATTTTAATTCAATTTATCATGATAATTAAATACACTTGTCTTATTTTGTAGGTCCAACCTTACTCGAAAAAAGGTAACACACAAATGAAAAAGAATCAATCTTAAGCATAAGATGCTCAAGTAAAGGAAATATTCAAGGAACAAATGCATTCATAATTTATATTACACACTCAAGGTCACTCCTAGGATCATTATCCTATTCTAGATTCCATGATAGACATTCTACAATTTCTATTTGGCATGATATCAATACAGTCCTCATTTGAAACATTATTGGTTCAACTCCCTTCATCTCTCCATAAGGTACATTCTACCTATCTACTTTATGCCACCTGAGTATTCATTCACCATCATAAAGTGGGGGGAAATGTAGACACAAAAGCATGCACTTACTACTTACATCATGCCTCTAAGTATGTTATTATATGCATGATTCCTAAATAAGAAAACTAGACATTAACAACACTTATTTTGCTTTTACATTGCTTTATCCTTTTGATACTCTTATCATTTAATTTTCTAGAATCGGAAATTTACTTGTGAATATTGGAAAACATGTTACCCAGCTCTATATTTTCTATTTTATCCTTATAACATACCAAAAATACAACCCATTATGGATAGAGAGTGCACGCACTACTGTATGTCGCCAGGCACTTCCATCTTTTCCCTTCTTTTCCCTCCTTTTCTAAAATTTAAATTTCATATTACTTATTATCTTTTCTAAAACATTTCTTATCACTTTGGGTCAATTTTTTTATTGTTAATGATGAAATTAAAACAAGGGAATCATATATATACATGAATTACTCACTATTATTAAGGGTTGGACAACTTGGGTTATTACTTACTATCTACTACTTGGGAAAAGAGAAACATTCAAGGACTAAATTTGGGTTGCATTATTCACTTCATAGGAGGATATTTCATAATTCCATCTCACACATTAATATTATGGGAAATTTAGTTGTAACCCACTATCTTAGTGTGAATGACATAAGGGAAACCTAGCTTCAAGGGACACAATTTAATCAAACACACACTAGAGCTATATTGAGTCCGAAATGTAGTATAATGCTTAGGCAATCACATTGGGGTGACCTCAAGGCTAGTATGAACCAAGAATACACATTATTATTTTTATTATTATTATTGAGCCTTGTGCGAGATAGCTAGGGTTTTTTTAATGTTCGGGTGTGACACTAAAACCCTACAATGAAGTGGATGTGAGAAAGAGTGAAAATAAGAAGTTAAGACTAGACATAGGAAAGATCAAAAATAGAAATTTTGTCAAGACACTAGTGACCAGTTCATACCCCGGTGCTTGGGTGGTCCTGTCCTTATTTGGGAAATTCAATCTAAAGGATTTTTAGATCCCAATTTTCTAGATTAACCATACTTATTCTAGATCTAGCTTATTCCACTCGGTTCCTAGCCATGAATCAACTGAGATCTATGAACATAAGCTAAGTCACTCTTATCTCCCTATTCTACATACTATCTTGTCATTTGCATGATAGATATTTATTTTTACTATTATATTCATTTTATCTCACTCCTTTGATTAAGATTTAAATTTCTTTAAATCAAAGCTAGTAAAAAGTGTTAGTAAAAATAATCATAGCATAGAATAAAATAAACAAGTCAAACATGCAATAACATATCAAGAGAACACTGTAGTGGCTAGTGGAAAACATGGGACACCACTCAAAATGTCACTAGATACAAAAGGACTTTGAGGACATGTAAGAAAGAAAACAAGAAATCATAGGACATAACTCATAAACAATGGAAAATACGTCACAATCGGAGAAAATAAGACATAAAAAATAGTATAAACTATAACAATGGTTGAAAGTAAGGTTATAAGACAAATGCTACACATGAATCACTTGTTAACATGTTAGATTAATGGATAATATGTCACAATTTATATATTTGAATGAAATGGAAACAACGGTAGTAGATAATGCAATTATAAGAACTCGAATGTGGAAAGGGATGGAATGTAGATACCTCCAAGATGTTTGGAAAAACTATTAGAGAACAATTTAAAGCATCATGTATCATGTAATAAACTATGTATAACTTACATTCACCTTAAATTACATGTTATCCAAAACAACCCCCTTTGCTATTTCGGGTGACTCATCAATTTCGGGGTAAGGCAATTTGTGGATAAGTATGAAATTTGTGGAGGCTTATTGTGGAAAAACTAGTGTTTTGTGGATTCTTAGAAGCCATGGAACAAATATTTGATAGTTCATTATTTATGCGGAGAAATTCATGACAATGACAGTCATATGGGTATGAAGAAGTTTAAAAATTTGTGAAACACTAACATGGTGTTTTGTAGATTTGAAATTCATGTGAAACAAAGGAGAAAAGTTTGTGGGTAAAATGTTACATGGTAGAAAAAATATTTTTTTGGATCTTGGTGTGAGTGCGACTATGAGTGGGACCTACTGCAGAAGGATAAGTACATAAAAATAAAGCATGTAGTATTTTAAATGTAACGTTCAATAGGCTGGCAAGAGCTAATTCCCCATGGACTTGAAACACCACCAAACATTGTGAATGTGAGAATGTGAGATGTGAGGAAGTTGGAAGTCTATTGTAGTGCAAGTGTAGTATTCTTTTGATGGTTATATATTGATGTCTCATGGATTTCTAAATCGGTGGAGACATGTAAATAATTTAAAATTCATGAAACGTTGTAGAATACCGTGGGAAAATATGGAACTTTTTTACCATAACTTGCGATTTGGATCTCTATTTTTAATGAGATTTATTATGTCAGTTCTCTTATTCAAAGGATCCATGTTTGAATATGGAGTTATAGGGTTGGAGGAATTTTTGTATGGAAAACCGGGAAGGTTTAGTAGAATGAAAGGGATCACAATTTCTTATTTCAAGTGCCCAACTAACTCACCTACCTAGAGTAAAAGCTTAAATGGTTCCCATGCCCTCACTTGTGAATTTTGATGGCATGTTGTGGGAAAAAATATCTCATTAGGGGGTTTAATGGTGGTAGGATCTACGAGTTCCATATTTTCCCTCATTTATTAAAAATCCAAGTTCAAAATTCCCTTTCATCTCTCCATTTTTTCCCTTCTTATATTCTATAGATATAAGTACTTCAAAGACATTTTATAGGTTTCAAATATGCTGAATTTTCATGCTCTTCCTTGGAGAAATGAATTTTCTTACCTTCAAATCTGTCTGACAACTTCACATTTTACAAGATATTTTTAATCTTTGCTTTGTAAATCTAATGAATATTTTATAATGAAATACATCTGTGTTTATTTTCCATTTGAATGCTCTATATTTATCGTGGGTGTTTTCCCTCCCCTTTGCATTAAGTTTTATTCATTCACTTCCTTCATAGATCTTTGTTTCCATTAAATCTCTGCATATGTAATTATCTCTTGTCTCTTTGGTTATATTTGAACCTTGTCTTAATGTTGGCGCATCGCCACTCTTTCATTATATAACTTTTTCCCTTTTTTCTCAACTTTAAATCATGTATGATTTAAATTTAACTCTATATTTAGTTACAATTTGAGTAGTTTAGGTTAGTTTACGTTGAGCTAGGAGAGAAGGAACCAACCTTCTCTAGAGGTTTGTCTCAAGGAGAAAAGTCCCACACTTTGAAGATAATCCCATGTTAGCTGAAGTATTTGATCTTCCATGATCAATCCAAGGGTGTTACTTTTGGTCTCTAACCATACGATGTGAATGGGAACATGTATATGTAAAAGGATAGAACATAATATGAATCAATCTAACATGATAGATAAAATGAAACATGGCTAGTATAAGTAAGAAAAAATACATCCAAGCAATATATAAGCTAATGTTTTAGTATTTTTCCAAAATCTGAATTTTTTTGTATTATTAGAATATGAGATTCTAATACTAGGGAGGAAACAAGGTTCCCCAAACAAGCATAGTACAAGCATACAACATGAAATGATCTCGGATGCTCTTGTGGATCTCCATCTTTGGTGAAAAAGTGAAAACTTGGATGAAAATAAATTGGGGAAGTGGGTAAGAATAAACTTCAGTGTGCAAGAGGACTATGTAAGTGAAGTAAAGAATGAAGAAGAAAAGGTGTGTTGTAATTAAAAAATTTGAGACCGTAAATCATGATACATGGAATGTAAGGCATGATTTCTAAAAAAGAACTAGGTTGTATATGAGAAATGATAGGGAAGAGAAGTGAGTGTTAGGTGTGGGAATAGGAATATGGATGGTGGATGCCCCCACATTGGTGGGGAGAAGAAAGTGGAATAGAAGGGGTGGAGATAATAATGATCCCTAAGGTACAAATCATACTGACATGGGAAACATTTTCATGAGCATGCTTGGAAGCCAATAAAACATCTAAAACATGTGGCACATGAGTGGGATTTTCACATAATGTGGAACAAAAATTAGTGAGAGCATCAAGTTGATCTTGATCAACATTAATGTCTTCATCATAAGAATGTTCACTATTAGAAGCTTTGATTTTGTTGAGGGGTACATGATTAGAATTGAGGAGATGATCAACGTGTGTATATTCAACCATAATTTTGGAATGATTATGAGTAGGTGGGAGGATCTCAATATGTTGTGGAGGACCAAATCAACCACTATGGGTAATGGGAATAAAAGAGAGAGAACACAAAACCTATAGCCTATATGATTTGGAGAAGAACAAATCTGATAAATATCATGCAAGAGGCATGTTCACCAAATGATTTAATAAAAATTAAATCTTAATCATAAAACTAGACCAAATTAGAAATATCAGAAAAATGCAATATACCAAAGTACAATGATGAACAAGTGCAATCAACAAGAGAATAAGATATACTTAGCTAATTTATGACTATCAGGACTAGAGTTAGGGTAGATAAATAGTGGAATAGGGTAAATCTGGATTGTGCATGCTTCGTTTGGGAGACAATGATCTACAAGTGTGTTGGACAATAATACCCAAAACGGGACAATACCACCCCGGAAGTAGTATCTATATTGGGTGCTAGTGTCCTCGTAATGGGTGTGGATTTGATTCTTCCAGGATATGATGATGTCACCTTCACTTTTCTTTATGTCACACCTACTTCACTTTAGGGTTCTCCTATTGCACATGTACTTGCAAAACAAACCCTAAATACTTTCACAAGGCTCAAACACACATTAGATGAAATAAAAGATGTTGTGATTGAGTCAAACTAACCTTGATGGTCACCCCAATGTGATTGTCGACAATTGATGTACTACATTTTTAAGTCAATGTAGTTCTAGTGTGTGTGTGATAGAATCATGTCCCTTAAATATAGGTTTCCCTTGTGTAAGTTGTACAAATATAACATGATTCAACTACTTTTCCCTCAAGATAGTGTGTGTCATGGAATTCATAATATTCCGTTCTTATGTAGTGAATAATGTAACCCAAAACTTACTCTTTTTCCTAAGTAGTAGATAGAAAGTAATAAACCAATTACTCCTTAGAATAAAAAAGCGAGGTTGTGTATATATAAATCTTTTGTTTTAATTTCAAAACTTTGTGACACCAAAGGCCACCCACAAACATAAAATTAGAATTAGAAAATATCCAAAATCAGGAACCAAGTGATTATTCGAAATATAAGAAAGAGTGGATAAAAGCGTCAAGAAGGGACACTAATGCCTAGGCGCTAATGTCCTTACTAGGTGCTATTGTCCCTAGGATAAGAAACATAAACTAGACCACGAGATAGAGAAAAAGATCCCTATGACATGACTATAAAGAATAAATACATAAAGTATAAGATAATGTCACAATCAAAATCAATAGAAATTAATTGAACTAGGAGAGTTCTCACCACTGCCTAATATTCTCACTTATGAATCCTACATATATCGAAATACTAGAGGCATAATGTAATAGTAATAAGTGCATATTTTTGTGTCTATAACTATATATAACCGATCCTTACTTTGGATGGTTCTTTCCAATGAAAAAAGTTTTTTAAAAGCTTGGAGTTGTTTGCACAAGAGATATAGGGTTTTTCATTGATAGTAGTGTTCCCATGGGTTTCGAGAATCGAGATAAAAGTATATAGATAGCTTAGGATAACATGTTTTAGATATATTTTATGTGTGCAAGTCATGTGTAAGGAATACAAACCAAATATGGAACAATCAAGTATAAAAGTGCCATATTTAGGTGTCTACATATTGCACCAAAAACTAGGGGTCAACATTTCCTAGAGTAAAATTACTTGTTTGTCCTTGAATAATGTTTCTTGCACAATTTGAATAAGATGATAAGGATATGTGTAAACAATACCTCTCATGCCTTTTCTTATAAGTTTACTTCAATGTTGTTCAAATTCCTAAAGCTCCCTTAGATGTTCCCTTCTTTATCTTGGAATCCTCCACAACCTTCTTAAAATATTTGAGAATTAAAACTTTATTCATTATATAGTACCTATATTTTTGGGATCTAGATCCATAACCATTATTATCTTGTTTATTTTTTCCTTACCGACCAAACATTTCCACTATATCACCAAGGGTTGGGCATAACTCATGGAATTTGACCAAGTATTTTCATGTTCATTGATATAATCATGTGTTATATTTTGTATGGATTTACTCATCGTTATCTCTTTTTCATCTACGAACTTAGTCATTGGCAAAACACTTTGTACACCATTTTAGCATTGGCACCTACTTTTTTGAGGGCACATGATTATGGAAATCTAGCTTATGATGAATTTTTGGTTATTTGTAAATTAAATCGGTCACTACCTGAATCAATGTCATCAATTCAAAAAGAAAATTAAAAATGGATAACCCCTACATAAAGAAGAAATGTTTAAAAATCCTTCTCTATTCTACCCTAGATTTATCTTTAAACTAAGTAAATGTGGGCATGTTCAAATAAATGAACTTAGATAAAAGCATATGAAAGACTGAAAATAAAAATAAGTTTAAAATGTGGAATATACTTAGCCCACCATGATCTAGAGATCAATTTAGTGGAATTGTTTTCCCTAAATCTCCCAGGATCATTACAATACGGTAGAAGACTACGAGATATTTCCGTCACCTATTGATTTAATCTAATTTTAAGTGAACCTTATTTCAAAGTGTAAGGTAGTGTAAAAATTATATTTAAATAATTAAATACATTAACAAGCAAGGAATAAGTATTTAAGGATGTAATACTCTAAGAAAACGAAGGGAGAAAGATGACTTAGTTGATTTTGTGCAACCTGGGAGTGATCGAGACCTGTGTATCTACTAGAACCGATCGGAAACAATGTCAAAAGGATCAATGAGATTTTAGGAAATCAAGATTGTATCGGAAAGAAGCACCCGCATGAAGAAATAAGTTCCCTAAGCATTGGTGACAATGTTGGGTGCTTGTGTCTACTTAGATACTAAGAATCGGTCTTTTCGGGTTAGAAGATCTTCGTTGTTATTCACTCTGGTTTTTTCTATTAGGTTTCTAGTCACACATGTAACCTAAAAAATGAATAGTTACACATGCCAACAAAACACATAAAATCTAATAAAAATATGTAGAATGGGTAGTCATACTAGCCCCCAAAGGTCACTCAGAAGAGTGAACTTACGACCAAGCGTTGTACTACATCTCAAAATCCATGTAGTTCTTCGTGTGTGCAAGTATTTGTGTCCTAGGTTACCCTTATGCAAGTTACATGATGATAGCGGACTAGATCTATATTTGTCCCAAGTATGTAAAATGTGTGTGATGGAATAGAATGAACTCCCCTCCTATGCAATGTATGCATATCAATGCATCCCTTGTCCCTTGTATAGATATGATAGATATATACTTGGTATTGCTCTTATGCCTTTGTGCACACTTGATAGGTGATAAATAAAACTTATATCACTTGGCCCCTTATTTATAATAAGTAAGTAAGTATATATATGATTCCCTTGTTTGAATTTCATAATTGACAACTAAAAGGCTAACCCAAAGTGTTAAAAGGTGACCAAGAAGTGAAAAGGACCCAAAAGAGTAAGAAGAAGAAAGAGAGGGATATGAGCACCTAGGAGGGAAAGGATTTCTTGTGTTCTGTCCTAATTCTGGGTGTTAGTGTCAAGGCCATGAAAAGGTACATCATTCAAGTGCCGATAGAACTGTAAAATTTGCGAAGCTAGTAAAGTGCAAGAGATAAAGAAACCTAAAGGCTAAGAGGATTTATTAATCACTAGTTTTTTGTCTTAGGAATCATGTATACATTAGTATGATTTAGGACCTAGAAATGTACCCAAGTGCATAGATTTTGTATAAACCAAAGATGAGTGCAACTCGATAAAGCATGCCCGAAGTGGATGAAGTGGATAGCAATGTGAATGTGCATGGTAACTAGGATATGGAGGTAGACCCTAGGGGTGAATCGTATGCATAATAGCATGTTGTTAGAGCTTGTGCTTGTTGATGTGAGATGTTTCTTTTTTTTTGTAAGGAAGTACCTACAAAAGAAGAGAAAGGGAGTAGTCAATGTCCCGTGTATGAAAAATTAGAGTAAATTTTGTATAAGTAAGCAAAAATTATGTAAAAGTAGTAGCTAAGGAAAGAGTGCACCTGATGTATGAGAGAGTATAGGATAGAAAATTATCTGTTTGTCTTAGATATGTTTTCGGATGGGGTTGGGGTGATCAATTTCTAGCCAAGAAAGTGTCAAGCCATGGATTTGAGTGTCCTATTGCTAAGAGTGATGTTTTTGGGCAATGATGAGTTTTTGGGTGATCTCGGACCAAAGAGAAGAGTGTTGGGGAGAGAGGTCTATTTTTCTCTCCTTCCATGATGCTTCTAAAATGATAAGTTTCACTACATATTGATACATCCTTATTTTTAACTAAATTTTTGACCAAAATATAACCAAATTGATTGAATTCTATAATGAAGAAAAATATCTAATATTGTAGATCCATCTTTGTGACTTGCTTTGAAATTATGATGAACTGAAAAATAGTCTATTTTTTCCCTAGGACACAAGTTCCGTGTGGGACACAAGCACCCAATTTCTGTTGATATTGGGCACTAGTGTCTACTCTATGTTTTTGTCCAAGTCATATTCTAGACATATCTCGTGACTTGTGCTTTGTCTAATTATGTCTTGTGTTGTTTTGTTCTGGAGCTATGTGTTGTTGGAAGGGTGATTTGTTCACCTAATATTTTCCCCCTCATTTGGGGTGCATGTGATGAATGTAGGAGGAGGTGGCCTAAATGAGAGGACTAGAGAGTGATATGTATATCGTAGATTGGATACTTGCAGGGGGCAGGGGATATGCATGGTAGAAACCAAAGAAAATGTAAACAATATAGGACTAGAAACAAGTGTTAGTGTAAAAGAGATAGCATGCAATAGAATATAATGTATCAAGTAACTATGAAGACAAGAGGGACTGCGAAAAATGGGATGCATACATGGGACATCACTCACAATGTCACAAGACAATCAGGGCTGAAGAGGCCATAAACAAATAATGATAAATTAAGACATAGGACATAGCCCGTAAATAGTGGCAAACAAAAAAATAATTAACCAATAGCCATGGTTGTATAGTATCTTACAAGGAAAATTCTACACATGAAGAACCTTCTAGCCAATGAGAAAGATGAATAGTATGTCAAAGCATGTATAGATCAATGAAAATTAAGTGATAGTGACAAGAAGTACTAAATATTATAACGATAGGACCTATGATCATGTGTAGTATGAGAGTAGCAAAGGTAGATGCCCCAGGATCCTCGATGGGATTGGTAAAGAATGATGTCGATCATCATGAATCATGTAAGAATATATAAAATTCCTACATTCACCTCAAGATACCATGTGAATGTGCATGTGTGTATAGATAAATAAAATGGCATACTAGTAATCCGGATAGAATAGGAAACAAAGTGCAACACGTAAATAATATAGCCTAACAAGAGTAAATACAACCAAGATGTGCACATCCTATGTTAAAGTGATGGTGTGTTGTGATATGTAAGATATACGAGATGATGGGAGTTGTGTTTCCCCCTATAGGATTTCTGTTACGTGAGGTTCATTTAGGAATTGCGCCCTCAACAATCAAGTATGAATTATAGAACAAGATCATCGGGTAACGAAGGTATTGTATGGGATTGAGATTAGATGCTAGGAAAGATTTACCATGAAGCACACAATGTGAAGTACAAAAAATAAGATATGAGTAGATGATAAAGATAATAAATAAAAATTGAGGAGGGGAGTACGATGCCCCCAAGTGTGCGAGTGATGGAAAGCTATCTCACAATAATGAAGAACGATGGCCCCTTATCTGGTATCCAAGAAGGAGAAGGCATGTGACCATGGTTTAGGATCAGTGGCATAGGAGAGTAATTATGTGTATATGAGGGATACCTATGTGTTAAAGGATGTGGAGAACATCTATAGGATTTTTTTCCTAGGTAGGGGACTTAGGCCGAAAGGGTGGAATAATGGACCAGCGAGGATGATGGGGTCATGATGTAGGCCATGTACGGATGAGAGAGCTAGGTACAAAGATAGATTTAGAATTGAGAGGTGATAGAGGCCTAGATTTCATTACTGCAGCAAAAGTAGGGGAGAATAGTATGAGGTAACGAGTGTGCGATGTGGGAAACCTTTAATGGTGACAACTTGATTGTTGTGAATGAACTTAAGGCATAAATGGAGTATGGAAGGGATAAATTTAGAATCCGAAGCCAAGGGAAACCTAATACCATGTCACAATACTTGATTTCAGATGTAATGAGGAATGATGTTGGTATGGTAAGGGACCCAAAAGTTATGGAAAGGAAAAAACTTCCATAAGAGATAGGGACTGGAAACATGATCTCGAGAGATTGGAAATCTGATAGCTAGTAAATAACCAAAGAACATGCATTAGAAAGGAATGAAATATGGACCATAGTATTATTGACTATATGAGTACCAATATAAGCATTAATTTTTAGCGAGTCGGATGAAAATGTAGCATGGTAGCCACGATCGAGAATATAATAACCTGGTGGTGGAATGTCACCATTGTAATGAGAAAATAAAATAGTGCTAATGAGGAAGGAGGCACAACATGATATGCATGATTTGTATAGGAATTAGTAGCTATCTTGACATGTATATATGTGTATATGGGAGAACTATGTGTTAAAGGATGTGGAGAAAATCTATAGGAATTTATTGCTTGGGTAGGGACTTAAACCGAGGTGGAATATTGGACCGGCGAGGATGACGGGGTCGTGATGTAGGCCGTGTACGGATGGGAGAGCTAGGTAAAAGATAGATTTAGAATTGAGAGGTGACGAGAGGCCTAGATTTCATGACTACAAATGAAGTAGAGGGAGAATAGGAAGAGGTAACAATGTGTGCGGTGGAAGACCTTTAATGGAGATAACTTGCTTGTTGTGAATGAACTTAAGGCATAAATGGAGCATGGAAGGGATGTATTTGGAATCCCAAAACCAAGGGACACCTAATATAATGTCACAACACTTGATTTTAGATGTAATGATGAATTTTGTTGGTATGGTAAGGGACCCAAAAGTAATGGGAAGGAAAAAACTTCCATAATAGATAGGGACCGGAAACATGATTTGAGAGATTGGAAATTTGATAGCTAGTAAGAGAACCAGAGAACATGCATTAGAAAGGAATGAGAGATTGACCACAGTATTATTGACTATATAAGTACCAATAGAAGCATCAATTTTACGAGATAATTAGAGGAAAATGTAGCATGGTATCCACAACGAGAATATAATAACTGGTGGTGGCATGTCAATTTGTAGTAATGAGAAAATTAAACAAAGTGTTGACAAGGAAGGGTGCACAACATGATATGCATGATTTGAAGAGGAATTAATAGCTTGTTTGACATGATTAGGTAATGGGTCATTGAAGATTTTGAGCTTTTGGTTATTGTTGACCAGTTTAAAAGCGTAGATGGCTCTGGAAGCTTGATCGAATTGTTGTCGATAAGATATTGATTTCCATGTTTGAGCTTAAAACAACAATTAGTAGAATTCCCATTGCATTGGTGATAATAATATTGTGTGTTTTCATCATTATTATGTTTACGTGGCTAAGAAGGATTGATATTAATGGTGGAGGGAGAGTAATAGAATTTTTTTCAATGAGTTGTGGTAATAGGATCCGAGGTGTGTAAGGTAGCTTAGTAAAACTACACCTCGTGGGTTGAAATTGAAGTTTGGCGTGTAGAAATGACCTTGAAAGTAGATTTTTTGGTAGGATTAGCAGATGGTTTAAATGCAACTTTGGCTTAAAACTTTTTGGAAGATGAAGTGGAATAAGTATCATAATACTTCAATTTTCCCATAGATAGTAATTTTCTTTCACACAATTTGAGTGTGTGGCACAATTGATAAAAAGAAGGAGAGGTCTAAAAATGACACATTCTTGGAGTGGAGGCAAAATAATCTATATGGATAGATATTGTAATTCTGAATAAGCTATAACATTGGTCATTTTAGCGAGGCTATTATTATACCACAAGACATAGTCCGCAAGATGTTCATTAGATCCTTGTTTGATTTTATCTATTTGTGCATAAGATATCTTAGTGCTGGTATTTATATAAAAATGAGCAAGGAATATGTCAAATAAATATGTGAAAGATGTTACCAAATGGAAATGTAGATCATATAACCATTGCATGACATAGCCATGTAAGCTTGAGGAAACAATTTTTCCAATAGTGTAAGGTAATGATCATAGTCAAGACAAGAAACTGAAAGGAGTGAAGGTGTTCTGAGGGTCGCCATGGCCATTGAAGATAATAAATTCAGGTGTGAAAAAGTCGGGAGGTGGTGGATAAGAGGAGATGATGGGTGCAAAAAGAGCTATAAAGGAGGAGTGAGGAATCTAGAGATGGAGATAAGGATGAAGAGGCTCATTATAACTAGTGGATTTGGGTTTGTAAATCATGGTATAATGAGGTGAGGTCATGGGTTCTTGAAGAGGAGCCAAGTTGTGTATAGGAAGTATTGGGAGGAATGAAAGGAGTGGTGGTTGTAGCAATAGAAACATGAATGGTGGAAGGTGGGGTGGAAATCAAGGTGACCGAAGAGGAACCCTCAAGAGGGAGTGTGGTATCATCTCAAGAATTTTTAGCAACAATTAGAGAATTTAGGACATGCAAAATATGTGTGGGGTGATTATGTAAAGTAGAATGGAAATTAGTGAGCTTGTCAAGTTATTCTTTATCAACATTAGTGTCCTCTTTGTATGAGTGTTCTTTGTCAAAAGATTCAATATTTTCAAGAGGAATGTTGGTTGAGTTAATCAAGGGATTATCAAAGTCATCCATTGGTTTAGAGAGCTTACAAGAAGATGAGGGAAGCTCAATGTGCTCAAGAGGACTAAACGACCAATATGGGTGATGGGCATACAAAGAAGGGCCTAAAATAAGGTAGGGTTAAAGAAAATGGGTTCACCAAATGATTTAATATAATTTAAATTAAATCGTATTTTAAAGTAAAGTACCATAAAAAATCATATTTAGATAATTAAATATAGTAATGTGCAAGCAATAAACATTCAAGGATGTAACACTCTAAGCAAATGAAGGGAGAAAGATGACTTAGCTGATTATGTACAACCTAGGAGTGATCGGGACTATGTGTCTTGTGGAACTAACTAGAAACATTATCAAAAAGGCTTATCGAGGGTTTAGGAACTCATGAGTGTACTTGGATAAAAACCCATGAGAGGAAAAAAATGCCCCATGCGGTGGTGATTGTTCTAGGTTCTTGTGTCTACTTAGATACTCATACTCTTTTCTTTTCGGGTCGAAATGTTTTCATTGTTTCATGATCTCGGTTTTTTTGTTAGGTCATTGGCCATACTTGTAACCTATAAAACAAATGACTAACTACACATTCCCATAAACCACATCAAATACGATAAAAAATATGTATAATAGGGAGTCGGCCTAACCCCAAAGGTCACCTAAAGAGTGAACTTACAACCGAGCGCTGCACTACATCTCGAATCCATGTAGTTATCTCTCTTTATGCAAGTTACACGATGTATCTCAGTGTCTTAGGTTTATGATGGAATAGAAGTTACACGATGATAATGGGATAGACCTAGATTTTTCTTGAGTATGCAAAATGTGTATGATGGAATAGAATGAACTCCCCTTTTATACACCCAAATATGCAGCTCAATGAAACCCTTACCCCTTGTATGAATGTGCGAGATATATGTTTTACTTTAACTACTCAAGTCTTGACATCATGTAAATGTAAACCATAATTTTTTGCATAGCACAAAACCTCACATTAAAGCTAATATCTAAAGAAATGAACCATAAAAAGCAACAAGTAAGGAAAAGTTATAGAAGAAGGTAATTACATAAACACATAGAAGAAATGGGGAAGATGTGCATCCCAATCAGTAGATGGCAGAGCTGATTGCATGCACATAGAAGAATCCAATAGATATAAACACAGAATTCTAAAACAAAGGTAGCTCTAGATCCAGATCTAAAATAACACAAAGTTTATTAAGAGATCTAAGATTAAAAGCAAGAAACACAGTACACCGTGACACAAAGTTCTCGAAACCTACTCCTTTGTATTCCTTTGCTCCAAGTGGCTCTCAGGGGTTCAACACAAAGTCTAGAACACAAGATTGTTGCTTACAAATTCTGATCATTAACCCGAAGGTTCTTCCTCTACTTATAGAATGTAGAGGGGCAATTACAAGTTGGAAGCTTTTAGTTGAACTGGCACATGTGGAAGTCGGAAAGAAAGAAACAACTGCAATCTCCTCCTGGAATTCCTCTTTGCATGACATGTATGATTTGCAACTGAAAATAGAACCTTCTATTTTGCACGTCCGCCACCTATCTCCAAGTAGTTGACTTCTTCAAGTAATGGCTTTTAAACCAATCACTTAAGTTGTATAATTTAATTGATCGCTCAATTACTTTGTCGGAGGAAAGAAGAAGGAAGAGGAAAGCTGCAGTCTTGTCCTTTTTCATGTCTGCATGCAGCTGATTCTTTTGCCTTTGATTCTCACCAAACTAGATCTGGAAGCTAGCTGGATCTGGAATTGGAAATAGCTGGATCTGGAAACAAGCTGGATCTGGAAAAACAAGTTGGATCTGGAAACAACAAGTGGATTGGAAACAATGGATTTTGCCTTCGCCTTGTCTTCTTCTTTTATCCTGAAGCTTTTGCAGCTTCTTCCAATACATGCATCAATGCAATGTTTGCCGTAGATAACTCATCATCCTTATTTTTAATTGCATATGAGCAATTAAAAATTCTGGAAAGCACTCCGGATGAATGAAAATTCAATGAAGGCTTCAACTGGAAGATGGGAGCATTTGCACAAGATCTTGGAAGGAATTTTCCACGCACTGACTTCTTCACGGGCTGCATTCGAAACAAGAGGATGAAGCCTTTGTGCCGAAAGCTTTTGCAACTATGAGATCTAGATCTGGATCTGCATATGGATTTGCATGCATCTGCATCTGCATCTGGATATGGATCTGCACCTGCATAACAAACTCTGGCAACTGGGCTGTGGATGGAAAAGCTGCAGCTCGAATAATTCCACTACTTTTAATCTGCACGCATGAGTGAAGTTTTTCCTGCACGCATGAGTGAAGTCTTTCTTGCTCTGGATCTGTCTATCAATTCAGCAAGAGGTTCCGAGCCTAGATCCGTGTCTCCAATATCTGCAAATTTAGAAGTGATGCATGACTCCATTGTGCTTTCTTTTTCATCTTTCTTCGCCATAGCTTTGTCTATCTTTGTCTGAACAATTCTTTTTCTTCTTATTTGACTGGAATTCTTCAAAACTAGTGTAGATCTGGATAATCCTTCAGATTCAGAGGAAATATTCAATGTATTGGACATTGATTAAATCTCCTTTTTTATAAAGCACCTGTAATGAATTCCTGCAATTAATTCAGACAAAGATGGCCACCGGAGCATGAATAGTGAATTTTAATTGTAAAAATCTGCACTTTTCAAGCCTGCTGCCCCAAAAATTGATGTTTAATTTGCACATAAAGAGAGCATGAATCCTTTTCAACAACACCTTAGCACTGTAACACTTATGCAAACAATTATGCAGACAAAGATCAACCTCCTTCAAAGCATGCGCCAAATTTGGAAGCTTTTAGCCTTGTTTCCACCTTGCCTGAGCAAAATCCTTCTTCAAATGGGGCACACTTTTCCTCTTGGCTGCAATTCTTTACCTGTGAATTAAATAATTCACCCATATGGCAGCCCATGCTTATATAACCCTCACAATTCTATAATTAATAATTGCCCTTCCTATTCCTGGCAATTAATTAATTAAAAATCATGCTTCTCTCTTTAAAAATAGCATGTTTAAGGACAACCATCCATTAAATTAAATTTAATCAATTTAATCATCCACTCTTCACTTCACTTAAGCTTCACAGTGTGCTTTGACCATAGCCACTGAAAATAGAATTTAATTTAATCAATTAATACTTTAAAAAGTATTATTTCCTTCTCAAAAGGGGCTGCATTAAATAAATTAAATTTATTTAATTTTGGAATTCTATTTTTAAATTCCTTTTGTCCACTTCCCTTTGTTGACTTTTCCACAAGCCTGGTGCTAAATTGGGTGAATAAATATTAACAAATATTTATTTAATGCATTATTATTCACCCAAGGTGGGTCGCACTTTTTGGAATAATAGAATTCTATTTTTAAAAACACATGGCAATGGGAATTTTTACCCTGCAAGGCAGCCCCGAAATCCCATGATCCACTTAAGTGATTTGACTTTGACAATGGGATTATTTACCCCGCAAGGCAAGCAATAAAATCCCATGATTTCACTTAAGTCACTTTTTTTCTTTATTTCACCATGGGAATTTTTACCCGCAAGGCAGGTGCAATAAATTCCCCCCGCCCGCGCGCCTCTAATTTTCCCACCGCACTTAAGTGAATTTTCTATCATGGGAAAAAGTACCGCAAGGCAGGTACAAAATCCCACCTCGCCCGCCGCTTCTATTTTTCCCATCAGCACTTAAATCCTTTGTTTTCCAAAAATGCCCAACCCCGCAGGGGCTTTTTTAGTGCACGACTTCGCTTTTTCCCAATGATCCGACTCCGATGGTGACTTGACTTCTCCGGGCATAATGTGCGTATATGTTCTCCACCGCTCCAGCCAAGAATCGGGCTTACCCGCAAAGGAATTGTTCTAGAGAAATTTCACGTAAAATGAAACGGAGAAACACAAAAACACAAAAATTGCCAAAAGTCACAAATAAAGCCCAAAACTTATTCTTAGTTAAAACCTTTCGTACATAAGGAATAATGATATGTTCGATCATAACAAAGTTAAAACGGAGAGCAAATAGCCTCAAACGGGCTCAAAATAATTAAATACAAATTTTTCCCAGACAAATCCCGACGATAATATAACAATTTTGGGCATCCGGGTATTTGGCGAAAAAGGCTAATATGGCTCTTTGGGAATATCTTGACACAATACAAGAACTTTTCGTGCAATAAAAACACAAAACGACCCATTATTTTAAAAGTACGAATTTTTTTGATAGGGTAGTCGCAGATTTCAAGATGAAATCTGGGGGACACCAGTTGGCTCCGTCTGTGGACATCTTTTTCTCTAGTCAGAATGACAAGGGAAAAGATGAGATCCCAACATCTCTGGTTTCGTATCTTGTCTTTGGGCATGGGGTAAACAAACAAACACACAAAAAAAAAAACAAAACAAGGAAAAACAAACAAAGTTTTATTTATGTACATACAGGTTTTAACCTGCTTTTTCAGTTCCTGAACAACTTCAGATGCTGCCCGTTGAAAGGCAATGGTAACTCAATTCCATCCCGGTAGGCAAGGAAGAAAGTATCCATTCCTGCAGCTCTTTTGATCACGAAGGGCCCTTTCCAGAGTGGATCAAATTTGTCGTGCATGCCCTTCGGTTCATATCTCTTGTCCCACCAGAGTACCCAATCTCCGATCTTGAACTTCCTTTCTTTGGCCTTCTTGTCAAATACTCTGGGCAAGTCCTTATCAACTTCATCTGGTGGTGGCTCATCCTTTCTTCTCTCTCGTGGTAGGTAAGTCTGCATCAACTTCTTCTCATTCCCAGATTTATTTGTTGCATTTTGAGGAAGAACTATCACCATATTCTTTGTTCTTCTTCAGATATTGATCATGCTTGTTGAAAGTCTCCACTAAGGAAACTAAACCCTTGGGGATTTTGTTACCTTTTGGTTGGACTATTCCACTATTGTCATCATAACTGGATCACTTTTTTTTCTCGTGATCTGTTTGTCGTGGTGGTGATTTACTCCCTTCAACAACATGCAGATGTTTGTTTAGGGACTCTGGGGTGGTAGACCATCTCCACTTTATAGTTTCCTTGTCTGAATATGGATGGTGGTCTATCCGGATTCAATAGTGCAGCCGTGACTGCCAAAGAATCTGCCTTGGAGTTTTGATTTATTGGAATGAAGTCAATAGAGAAGGCTGCAAAATCGAATGTGGCGGAAAGCACTTTATCTCTGTAATGCTCCAACTTATCTCTTTTGACTTGACTTTGCCCTCGAACTTGCTTTACTAGAAGTTCAACATCTCCTTGGGCTTTGAGGAGTTTTACTCCTTTCTTTTTAGCTTGCTCCATTCCTAGAAGCAATGCTTCATACTCCGCCGTATGATTGGTGTTCTCGAACATCAGCTTGTGGGAGTATGGAAATATCTCATGATCTGGAGATATTAGTAGAGCGCCAGCTCCTGATCCAAAAGAACAACATGTGCCTTTAAACTCCAGAGTCCAAACTTTTTCTTCTTCTTTTTCTGGCTCTTGGTGAAGTTCTTGCTCTGGAATGTCTTTATCCATTTCCAAGAAATAGACCCCACGGTCAGATTCTGAAAAAGAATCGAGATCTAGGATCCTCAGATTTTGTAACCGTGTACCTGGACTTCTTTTCCGGCTCCAACTTATGGTTAAGCCCTTTGATAGGAATATGTGCACAGGACCAATCCATCTTTACTTCTCCTCCTCCCACTCTTGCAGAAGTTTCTACTCAACAACATCCCGTAGGAGACAGAATATCTGCAACTAGAATTGTCATCTTTAATCTTTTGTCAGAAAAGCGCGTAACAACTTGTGCATCTTTGATTTGTCCGATTAAAGGGACTTGTCTCTCCATGGAGTAAGCACCTTTTATGGTCTTTTGTCAAGGTAAGCCCAAGAGCATCTCGCAACTTTAGCGGCATGACATGTCGTCAAGCACCGAATCTAAATGCAATTGCTTAACTTGAAACCATTAAGCAATAAGGAGACATAGAAAGGTTCCACCTTTCGTAAGATGGTGAGGGTTTAACAACCGCAGTTGTTGTTTTGGGAGGAGTATCTTGGGCTTAGGCAAAAGGCCTTTTGATGTATTGGATTGTCCCGTGATTGTACATATTTGACTAGCCTATTTAATCGCTCAGAAAAGCTCTCGTGTATTCGGCTTCTTCCGACATTTGAACTTTAGTTTTCTTGGCATGATCAATAATGTCAAAAGAAGAAATAGATTCAGATACCTGAGCCGCTTTCTGTGGTTGAGATGAAGAACTCGCATTCTTATCTCTAGGAGCTAAAGAAGAAGGTAAAGGGATGCCCCTTCTTTGTTCGTCAGCTAATGCCTCAGCTTGGCGAGTTTGTGATCTTGTAAGTACTGCATATGTATGACCATGATCATCTTCATGAAGTTTCTCATCATCATGTTCAAATTTGTAGTTTAGGTAATTAATGTTGGAGTCGCCAGCAGTCCTATAAAATCATCATCCTCGAGCTGATCAGCATCAAACTTCCTGGTCTTCTTCATTCATCTCCACGTTGTTTTTGGGAGCAGCTTCAATTGCTAATCTTTGGGAACCAACAATGCGGTTCCGGTTGTTGTTGTTGAAATTTGAGCAAAGGGGCAAAGTATTGTTGCCTTGAGCCATTTGAGCCATTTGTTTCTTCATCTGAATCATCTCATTTGCTAACTTTTTTGAAATAGTGAATCAAAATTAGTAGTAGAGGATGAACTTTCAGCTCTAGAAGTGTTGCTCTTTATCTTTCCAACCATGATGAGGTCATCTTCAATTTCAACCGCCATGTTTTGAGTTGCTAACAATCAAATCAGACAGACGTGTCTCTTTCGCAGTTGATAGCTTACTTCAGGAAGCAAAGCATTGATGAAGAACACCTTTTGATTCTCATCATTCAGAGAAGCAAAAGTTGGAATTTTGTACAGTAATCTTTGGAATTTTGCAATAAAATCCCGCATGTGCTCATGTGGTTCCTTCTTCAACTGAGTGAGTTGAGTTATCAATGTACTGGAATCTTTAGCTGGTTTGAATCTTTTCAGGAACGCATCCCGCATAGTAGCCTAGTTGGTTATGGTGCCAGGAGCTAGCCAGTAGAACCATTCTCCAACCAAGTCATGCAGAGTCTCTATGAAGAGTCTGACAGATACATCTTCATGTTCGACTGCAAGCACTCCACAGGATATGAAAAACGCAGCCAAGTGGTCATCTGGATTTTGCTTTCCATCTCCAAAGAATTTTGGAAAATTCTTTCTCATCCCTTTAGGTAGATCATGCATAGGAGGAGTCAGATTCAAGAGGTCCAAAGGCTGCACCCCATGGAACAAGCGCTGCAGGGGCAAGTGGATGATTCTGCATCATGAAAGGAGCACGTCTTCTTTGAGAATAGACTTGATGAATAATTCCAGCTGCCGGATTATGCTGAAGATGATCCGGATCTGGATGTGTTTGCACTCTTCTTGGTGAAAGACTAGATCTGCGGCTTCTAACTTGAGGAGGATGATTGAAATTGAATTGCTCCTGCAGTCTGAAGAAATGATCAATCCTTCCTTGCGCCTTCACGGATCGGGTGAATGGACGTTCAACCAGGTTGAGATTTGTATGGAAAACACTCTGATCTTCAAGAGATAAGCTTTGATCTGCAAAGATAGTTGTTCCTCAAATGAGAGTCGCTAAAAATGTTGGCTAGATTTTTCGCATAAAGCACAAAACCTAGGCAATCATGAGATAAATCTCCTCATTTAACCGGTGAGGCTCCCGTGTCGATTTGTCAATTTAAGTATGCTAATATCTAAATGGGGTTTTACTTTAACTACTTAGTTCATGAACCATAACAAAATTCTTGCAGCAAGTAAGCAGCTGTTTAAAGAAAGGAAAAGTTATAGAAGAAGGTAATTACATAAACACATAGAAGAAATGGGGAAGATGTGCATCCCAATCAGTAGATGGCAGAGATGATTGCATGCACATAGAAGAATCCAATAGATATAAACACAAATTCTAAAACAAAGGCAGCTCTAGATCCAGATCTAAAATAACACAAAGTTTATTAAGAGATCTAAGATTAAAAGCAAGAAACACAGTACACCGTGACACAAAGTTTCTCCGAAACCCGCTCCTTTGTATTCCTTTGCTCCAAGTGGCTCTCAGGGGTTCAACACAAAGTCTAGAACACAAGATTGCTGCTTACAAATTCTGATCATTAACCCGAAGGTTCTTCCTCTACTTATAGAATGTAGAGGGGCAATTACAAGTCGGAAGCTTTTAGTTGAACTGGCACATGTGGAAGTCGGAGGAAAGAAACAATTGGCAATCTCCTCCTGGAATTCCTCTTTCGCATGACATGTATGATTTGCAATCGAAAATAGAACCTTCTATTTTGCACACGTCCGCCACCTATCTCCAAGTAGTTGACTTCTTCAAGTAATGGCTTTTAAACCAATCACTTAAGTTGTATAATTTAATTGATCGCTCAATTACTTTGTGAGGAGGAAAGAAGAAGGAAGAGGAAAGCTGCAGTCTTGTCCTTTTTCATGTCTCGTCATGCAATTGAGCTGATTCTTTTGCCTTTGATTCTCACCAAATCGATCTCGAGAGTCGGATCTGGATCTGGAAGCAAGCTGGATTGGAAACAATCTGGATCTCTGGAAAAACAAGTGGATCTGGAAACAAGTCGGAATGAAATACTGACTGGATTTTTGCCTTCGCCTTGTCTTCTCTTTTATCCTCAAGCTTTTTGCAGCTTCTTCTCCAAGACATGCATCAATGCAATGCAATGTTTTTTTCGTAGATAACTCATCATCCTTATTTTTAATTGCATATGAGCAATTAAAAATTTTCGAAAGCACTCCTGATGAATGAAAATTCAATGAAGGGCTTCAATCGAAGATGGGAGCATTTGCACAAGATCTTGGAAGGAATTTTCCACGCACCGACTTCTTCACGGGCTGCATTCAAACAAGAGGATGAAGCCTTTTGCTTTAAGCTTTTTGCAACTATGAGATCTCGGATCTGGATCTCGCATATGGATTTGCATTCGCATCTCGCATCTCGCATCTGGATATGGATCTGCACTGCATAACAAACTTCGCAATCGGGTCATGGATGGAAAAGTCAGCAACTCGAATAATTCCACGCTTTTAATCGCACGCATGCACGCATGAGTGAAGTTTTTCCCGCACGCATGAGTGAAGTCTTTTCCGCTCGGATCATCTATCAATTCAAGAAGAGGTTCCGAGCCTAGATCCGTGTCTCCAATATCTGCAAATTTAGAAGTGATGCATGACTCTCGTTGTGCTTTCTTTTTCATCTTTCTTCGCCATAGCTTTGTCTATCTTTGTCTGAACAATTCTTTTTCTTCTTATTTGACTGGAATTCTTCAAAATTGGTGCAGATCTGGATAATCCTTCAGATTCAGAGGAAATATTCAATGTATCGACATTGATATAAAGTTCTTTTCTTTATAAAAGCACCGTATAATGAACTCCCGCAATTAATTCAGCATAAAGATGGCAACCGAGAGCATGAATAGTGAATTTTAATTGTAAAATCTGCACTTTTCAAGCCTCGCTGCCCCAAAAATTGATGTTTAATTTGCACATAAAGAGAGCATGAATCCTTTTTTCAACACACCGAGCACCGTAACACCTATGCAAACAATTATGCAGACAAAGATCAACCTCCTTCAAAGCATGCGCCAAATTTGGAAGCTTTTAGCCTTGTTTCCACCTTGCCTGAGCAAAATCCTTCTTCAAATGGGGGCACTTTTCCTCTTGGCTGCAATTTTTACCTGTGAATTAAATAATTCACCCATATGGCAGCCCATGCTTATATAACCCTCACAATTCTATAATTAATAATTGCCCTTCCTATTCCCGCAATTAATTAATTAAAAATCATGCTTTTCTCTTTCTTTAAAAATAGCATGTTTAAGGACAACCATCCAATAAATTAAATTAATCCAATTTAATCATCCACACTTCACTTCACTTAAGCTTCACAGTGTGCTTTGACCATAGCCACTGAAAATAGAATTTAATTTAATCAATTAATACTTTAAAAAGTATTATTTCCTTTTCAAAAGGGGCTGCATTAAATAAATTAAATTTATTTAATTTTGGAATTCTATTTTTAAATTCCTTTTGTCCACTTCCCTTTGTTGACTTTTCCACAAGCTTGGGTGCTAAAATTGGGTGAATAAATATTAACAAATATTTATTTAATGCATTATTATTCACCCAAGGTGGGTCGCACTTTTTTGCATAATAGAATTCTATTTTTAAAAAACATGACAATGGGATTTTTACCCTGCAAGGCAGCCCCGGAAATCCCATGATCCACTTAAGTGATTTGACTTTGACAATGGGATTATTTACCCTGCAAGGCAGCAATAAAATCCCATGATTTCACTTAAGTCACTTTTCTTTTATTTCACCATGGGAATTTTTACCCTGCAAGGCAGCAATAAATTCCCCCCCCGCCCGCGCCTCTAATTTTCCCACGCAACTTAAGTGAATTTTATATCATGGGAAAAAGTACCTGCAAGCAGTACAAAAATCCCACCCCGCCTCGCCGCTTCTATTTTTCCCATCATGCAGCCTTAAATCCTTTGTTTTCCAAAATGCGCCCCAACCCCGCAGGGGTTTTTTAGTGCACGACTTCGCTTTTTCCCAAAGCTGATCCAGACCTCCGATGGTGACTTCCTCCGGCATAATGTGCGTATATGTTCTCAACTGCTCCAAGCCAAGAATCGGGCTAACCCAGCAAAGGAATTGTTCTAGAGAAATTTCACAGAAAACGAAACGGAAACACAAAAACACGAAAAATTGCCAAAAGTCACAAATAAAGCCCAAAACTTATTCCTTGTTAAAACCCTTTATGGTACAAGGAATAATGATATGTTCGATCATAACAGAGTTAAAACGGAGCGCAAATAGCCTCAAACGGGCTCAAAATAATTAAATACAAATTTCCCGCAGATAAATCCCGACGACAGAATATAACAATTTTGGGCATCTGGGTATTTGGCGAAAAAGGCTAATATGGCTCTTTGGGAATATCTCGACACAATACAAGAACTTCCAAGTGTATTGGGTTTATCTCACCAAGCTATTACTATCGATTGGTTGACACCGCCAACCTCCCACCTCACCTATCCTCCCACACCATTCGACCTTAACTCCTACCGCACCGCTCAAACTTTTGAGCCCGACATAGCCTCCACACATGACTTGACGACCCAACACATCCACGACCAAGTCATATTTACCCACTCGTTGATAGGCCACACAATGTGGCATCCCAACTCAACCACATATACACTAGCCACCATGTGGATTTAAACAAAATGCAGCCCGTAGCCACCTATACAAACCGCCGATCCAAATTTAAATCCACAATTTGACCATTACCCGATGCATGAGGGATTTTTATTCCAATATGGTAAACTAATTGGTGGTGGAGGTTAGAGGGGCTCGACCCCCTAATCAATATCTTATAAAAATAAGGCCCACCGATAGGACATAGGCGGAAAACAAGTTATAAATAGAGGCACTTTTTATTTGAAGTGTTGAAGCGTTATGTGTGTGTAAGCTATAAGCAAAAATTTTGAAAATCAAAGTATTTGAGGCACTTTAGGAAAAAACCAAGTTTCAAAGTGAACTAGGAAAGTGTTCATAATTTAGAGACGCTCCCGATGGTATACTCATTTTCCTAATTTGGAGTTCATACATACTTTTTTGAAGACTTTTGTGTCATTTTTTGATGGAAAACAAAGGGAAGACTGCCTTACAAAGCCGAGAATAAACACAGAGAGAACACCGATGTTTTTAGAGATGACAGGTTCTCATGGTCTTTTGTTGCATGTTTTAAAGGTTTATTATTTAATTTGTAAGTTTTTATATGTAATTGCAAAACAAAACATTAATGGATCAAACTTTGTATGAACCTGTGGACGTGGAATTTCTAAAATCCAAAAAAATTTCGATGTTGTGCATTCTTTGATTTTGCATTCAAAGTTTTTAGATGTTAATTCATATTTTCATTTGGATGCAATTTTAATTAGTACGAAAAAATTTATGGGAAAAAATATAAAATCGGGTAAAATGGAAATCTAATTGGTTTGAATGTACAACTGATATGAATGAGTTTTTAGCAATTTAATTCAGTTTTAAATCAGTTTTTCAACACATTTGAATCAGATTTTGATCATATTTTTAATCTGTTTCAAGTTGCTAAAAGATAGAAAGCGATAAAGATTATAGAATTTTTCATAAACATTTAAAATAGTAGAGGGTTCCTACCTGTTTACGAATCACACCATGAAACCTACAGTTGCAACTATCACTACATGCAAAAGATTATGCTTTTTGGTTTCACTTACTTTTTTTTTGACCCATTTGCATAAATTATTAGCATATTTATGGCTTTTAAGCTATATCCTTTATCTTTGATATCAACATAAGACCGATAAGATCTTCTAGGTTTTTACTATGACATAACCAAACTTTTGAGTTACTATCCAATTTTATGAGATCAATTAGGACAATATATGTAGGTATGTTATATAGAATAATTAGTCCATGTAGTATGTGTATAAATTGAGTCAAAAAAATTTATATAACAATTATTTTTGAGACAAATTTGAGAGCACATGAAAAAGGAGTTGTCTTTTATCTAAAATGTATACCTATTAGAACAATTACAAATAGCGGGAAAGAACCATAATACTGCTATGTGTGGAAAACATCATATAGCCAATTTACCACCATATAAGCAATTTAACACCATGAATAAAGAAGAAGAATAATACTTAAAAACAAAAATGCGCATAAGGTTCCTCTCTATACTCATTCAATTACTAAATGTAATTGAATAGCCTTGTGAATAAAGGATAGTGAAATAGTGAACACTATGAATAATTTACGAAACCAATATATATAAAATAAAAGCACCCAATAATGTTAAGGCACTATTAGATAAGTCTTTCTAGTTCCAAAGACAAAAAAATCTTTGCAGTGCAATTCTTAATCTTTTTGAACTTGGATGCATTCAAAACTTTGCATCAGAATCCTATCCAAATAATTCTCAACTATATAACCATTACTACATACAAAAAAATCATCCACTTTGACCAATGGCCTTGTTGCATTTTTATTCTTGTGGAATGACACAAATTTATACTCTACATAATCCTATTTTACGAGCCCAAAATATGAACTAAATTTGGATCTTAAACATACATCGATTCATCTTATAACTATCATTCATGGTCTGCGGGTCCACATCCCTCTAGCCAACTATCCTTTCATTTCTCCTTTGCAATCAATAGACAACATTGCACCTTCTCACACATATGTAACGATCTCTTGTGGGACATATGATTAGTAGAGAGTGATCGATTGCACTTGTAGACACCAAAATTAGGTCATACCACCCTCGTAACCTCATTAATTAAATTTACCATACCTTACATATGCATATCCCATAATGCACATGATTAATTGAATTAATTACTTTAATTACTTTAATTAACATCCTCACTTGACCACCTCACAGGACCACATCACATAGACACCTCATCATGAACCTATTCTTAGCATGTTCATTTTAACTAAAATGCAATCTCTACTTACCTAAACTAACTAAGACTTAGTTTAACCCTAACATTAGATGACTATTATTTCTCTAACAACATGCCCACTTACTTAAGTGGAAAGTACCATTTTAGACCAAGACCAACGGAGATGAAATCGCCAAAAGATTGCCAAGATCGTAATTTTGAAAAACCTATGATTTCTCGTCAGAATCGACGCCGTTTACCTAAACCAACATCGGTCACCCTAACTGTCATTGGTTACTATATATTCATTTTGAAACCTTGTTCCAAGGGTTGGAAAATTATTTGAGTTTGGAGAGAGATATATTTGCATGCAAGCATGAACCAGATCCCTCTCGCACATCCAGACACACCCTATCCGACACCAAGACTGATATGAAGGAACTAACATTCATGGTAGCATTCCAGGAAGCATCATTGACCCCGGTTTCACGGATCAACCATCGCCATCATTCAATCACTAGGCTCGCAAATACAAGTAAGTGTGTTTTGATCTGCATCATTCTATACTTACTTAGATCATCATTTCTTTAGCTTTCTCTTTTAAATCATATTCTCTTTTGCATCCCATCATCCTCACCTTCCTCTCAATCCACCCATTACCTTTTGGCTCCCCATATTCAACCCCCAGACATCTATGAGTATTCTCAGCATCTTTACCAACCTATCCATCCTTCTTCCATTCTCTGTGTAATCACAGAGAACCCCAAAACCAAGTTTTATTGAGTTTCTACCATTCCACCTCTACCGATGCGGTCACCTTGACCATCATTGGTTTCCCTCTAAACCATCATCGGTCATACACCGACATCGGTCTCTCAGAATCGTGATCCTTCCCTAATAAAGTTGACCTAATAATTCTAATACCCAAACCACCCAAAACCTGATCCTGACCTATTCTAATCACCTTGGCTACCTACCTAACTTGAAACATAACCAAACCTCAGTTAGATCTAATTTTGTATTGCAATATTTGACTTAATCTAATATATTGTTAATAAGTTGAGATATCGAAATCAACTTGTTAGCAATAGGACCTCTATTTCTTGCATTTCTATTCATTTATTTGATAAATAGTGGATTGACAACCATCTAGGAAGTATCAAACTTCCCATATCTAGCATACGCTAAGCAGTCCACTGACATATATTGTTTAATATTCTTATGGTGGTCTTTTTTTGCATTCACAAGTAGTTCCTCCTATCAAAAGTAAGTTCTCGCAATTAACATTGGATCGGGAAATCGAATGCATGCATTCTACTTTTGGGTTGATATCAATCTAACTTAATTCATAAAAATCTTTTTTTTTCTTCATTTCTTCTAATTTCACAATAACTAGCGCTGGTCCAAACGACCATCACCGATTTATATTTGACCATCATTGGTTTACCTAACCGGTGTCAATTTCATCCCTTTTTAGTCATTTTACCCAAAGATAGCATTCATCAAATATTTTGTTCTATTTGAAGTTCTCAAAACATCATCATATCCCCAGAACTTTCATATCACAACCCAGTACAGTTTCCATTATTTTATTTTCATTATTTTTTGCCTCATTTGAAAATTTGATTCCCCACAGTAACCGGTATCGGTTATCATAACCATCATCGGTTCCCCTTTAACCATCATCGGTCAATCTGACTATTGTCGGTTTCTCTGTTGATTTTTAATTAAAACACCAATCAGATTTACCTCCCGAAATTCATCCTTCTCCATTTCTATTGTTTTCTATGTCATTTATAAAGTACAGTTTTACCAAGTCAACACTAATTCACATGGTGTTGACTCACAGCCAAACCAACGCCCTTGTATTTCACACTAGCCTTCAACCACTCCCACCTAGCCCATCACCGCCTTCCATCCTGTCACCTATGGATCCAACTCAGCCCATCACCATTACTACCGGTGACGAGGAGTTCGCAAGACTCCTTGATCTAGAATCCCGCTGACCTTACAATACTATCTTGCCCACTCATCTACCCGAGACTCCTCAGATAGCTCATATATGACATGCCTATATCTATCCTCCTACCCTCACACCCACTTCTCATGTCAGCTACCACTAGCTTAGCATTACCCTCATCCACTTTACCCCCTGTGGTCTCTCAGCTAGGCCCCACATCCGCTATAATCTATGCTGCACCAACGACATCTATCACACCTGTGGTGTCAACCATCCCTTCACCAACCATCTTAAGCATGGCCCCATCTACACCCTTTACCTCGTATGTACCAGTTTGCATCACAACCACCCATGGTGTTGGAAACCCACACCCCATTCCAAAACCTCATCCTTTCCATCCCACAGTCTCTACCCCCTAATTACTACTGAGAGTCATTTACGACTACCCCACTATTTACATGCATCACCAAAACCCCAATCTCATCTATACTTATTTAGGATATCTTTCATCTATTCCCCCTTCACATTTTTCATATTTGGCACCCCCATATCGGGATTTCATCCACATCATACACCCATCATCAACCTCCCTTTACTATAGGAGGCACCCATTCCTCACAACCCACCAATGACCTCATTAGATGATGATGGAAAAGATGCAAACATTAGAAGCATCAATTTCGACTCTCACAACTCCTTAACTTATGATGAAATTTGTAATGAGCCTATTCATCCATCTATTCCTATTCACCCATACCCATGCATTGGGAAATTCCCAAGTTCAATTGTTTCAACAAGTAAAGAAGACCCACAACAACACTTCTGGTCATTCAAACATGGGTGTTATCTAATTTCCCATGATGATGCTTTACTCCTACAGACATTCCCCATGTCCTTGATAGGACCCACCTTAGATTGGTATAGTGGTTTACCCATACATTCCATCTACTCCTTTAACCAAGTGGCTCAAGAATTCTTGGACCACTTCTCAATCAATGTAATCAAAAAAGTCACCATGACTGACCTATATCTGACGACATGATGACAATATGATGATGAATCTATCACAGATTTTTTGCTCATTGGTGAAGTCTTATCAACCAATTAACATTCAGTTACCTCAAGTTGAGCTTATAGAGTTGTTCACTAGAGCTTGTGCTAGACACATCTCACCAACTCTGTAGGTACAAACCTTCCATGTACCTTTGATGAAGCATTTACCATGGCACAAAATTTAGAAATTCATGCCATTGAAGAAAATAAAATCCAATTGTGAAACAAAAATGCCGCGTTCAAATCAAATGACACCTCTTCATCTTCAAAGCCCCAAAACAATTATTCAAAAGCCAAAGGATCTACCAATGCATGGTAGTTCTCAAAGCTGGTCCATCCCATCCATCTAATCAAGCCAAACCTTCCTCCAATCTTTCTCCCATTCAAACTTTTCAATTTCGACGATGGGAACAATGAAAAGTACACTCCGATTGGAGAGCCCTATTCTTCAATCTTGGAAAAGCTTCTTAAAGGTTGGAGCCATTACACTACCCCCATAAAACCTCATACTAGTTTCGATCCCGCTCATCCTATGCCCTATGCCCGCATGGTATAAGGAACATGACTATTGTAATTATCATCGCATCAAAGGCCATAGTGATGGTAATTGCATAACTTTTAAGAACATTGTCCAAGAAATGTTAGATAATGGAGATCTCATCCTGGACAACCCAAATGCACCGGAAAATCAAAACTTGCATATCTTTAAGAATTCATTCCCTAACCATACACCATCATCTAATCAAAATGGTGAACCTTCAACAATGAAAAATAAATTTCCGTGAATTCCATGTTGTTTTCGATATCATATACCAGTCATTCCTCAATTTCCACCTATTCCATCTATCGAGGAAATTTTGGCATGAGCTCCTCTACCCATGGAGGAGCATACCTCATCCACTCCTTCACCCACAGAGGATTCTTCTTCATCTCCCCCTTCACCCAGAGGAGTCCACAATTTTTGTTGATGTCATTTCACCATCTACCTCGCAACCTATCAAACAATCAATGGTATTAACTCTCCTACCATAGGAGAATCATCATCACTTTCTCCTCCACTGAAAGAGGAATCTACCTCACCCCACCTACCATCTCTCCTACCCATGGGAGATCCTTTAGACACCACTACCTATTGGGGATAATTCCCCATTAGCATTCCAGGATCCATTGATCTGGTCTTAGCTCTTTTACCCACAGAGTCTGAGGCTAACCAATTCCCTATCTCACAGACATATTTTATAGGGATTGCCACTAAACCAACTACATCTCCTCTTACAACAATGTCATTTTCATGACTATCGATCGATCACTTGGATTATGTTGATAATTCCATGCTTTGGGGACATCTTCAACTCCCCTTTTCGACTCAAATGCAAATGTTTCCTACAGATACCTCCATGATCTATCCAAAGGTATTTCAACAACTAGATCGACCCTGACCATGCCTGTCAAAATGGATTCTTCTTCATCACCTTTACCTACATCCAAACCTTTACCCATGACTAAAACCATTCCTATGCCTAAGAACCTACCCACACCTACATCTTCATCCATATCTAGACCCATCACTACCTTGGGTGTCATGCATGACATCAAGCCTTACCCATCCACCCATCAAATTGGATTTAGCCACATCTTCCCAAACCCACACCAAAATTATTCCTCCACCTAAAAGGAAGACCCAACCTTCTAGGCCACATACACCAGTCTCACCTACCACACCTTTGTCACCTTCACCCCTTCCATCCATCCTAGGACCTCACCCATCAACCTTGGCCAAACAACCCCCTACCCAAGGAAAATCAAAAGCTAAGCAAACCTACTTCTTCATCACGATCCTTTGTTACACACTCAATTTACCTACACAACAACACCCTCGCCCTCACCCATACATTTCTTACCACCTATACCTCCACCAACTACCATAACCCCAACATTACCTATGTGACTTCAACCCATACATTCCACCCGGCCTCCACCAACCACTTCCACCACACCTCCATTGTCCCCATGGGTAACCCATCCTCTTCCACCATCTGCTTTCCCTTTTGCATCACGTACTCCCACCTCACCTTTACCCAAGAAGGTGTAATCCAAAGACAAGAACCCACTACCCTCCAACAAGGTAGTTAAACCAACAACACCTTCCATTTCTAGTTCTTCTACCACACCTTTACCCAAGCAGATACCATCAAAACCTAAGACAATACCACCTACCAAACTAGTGGTCAAACCTATTCCACCTCCTATAACACCTCTTCCACCACAATCATCACACCTTTACCCAAACCCACACTCACTTCCCACTTGTGATCCATTGGTGGGGTCCTATGCCAACATTTTAGCCAACCTCTTAGAGACCTCGGTCATCACATTACCGCCACTTAGACCTTATGACCCCCTCAAACCCAAACCAAAAGGGTTTGATGAAACTAAAATTTTTGCCTACCATCGTGTGTTAGGACATGATGTAGAGGGTTGTAAGGCTCTCAAAACCATTCTCCTCCAATTATGTCCTCCTAAAGAAAATTTTGATGATGATGATCTTCTTGATGAGGACCATGTTCCATCTTCACCTGTCACCATACATCCCCATGCCCACTACCTATTCAACTGACCTACATCACCACCTCCACAACCCTTTTATCCACCTCCAAAATTTGAGATCAACATGGTCATATTAGAGAGTTGGCCAAACCACCACCTAAATGCCTAGTGTGCCCTACTCATTTCACAAGGTTCTTACCCCACATTAGGTTTTTGTCCATCATGTCATTATACTACTCATGACATACCTTCTCCATCTACCTCTTTCCCTCATAGATTAACATGATCCAAGTTGCCACTCATGCCCAAAAGGACAAAGGAAAAGAAAAAGTAACTAGCCCATCAACCAATCCCATGCCCAATATACCATCTGCACCCACACCCAAAATCACCATTCGAGGACCCACATACCCTATTTTTGATGGGGTCACCCATCATACAATGATAAAACAATTACACCAATCCCCTCTAAAAATGTCTTTATATGATCTCATCCAAACCTCTGAATCTCATCGACAAGCCCTCATGGAGGTTTTGCAATCCATCAAGGTTTTACCTAATGACCCCACACCCAAGTAGCCTCCATTATCACCCCTCACCACATGGCCTCTCTTACCAAATCATCTCCTTCTTCTACCCCCCATGCCCACTCATCAAGTAGTTGCCCTCAATTTTTTTGATGAGGAGATCATACCTCTCAATCAGATGACTGATCCCACCCTTTTCATCTCTCATCTATATCGATAATATACGTGTATGACATGCATTATGATCGATGGTGGTGCTAGCATCAACATCATCTCCTCCCACACATATACAATCAAATGTGCATCCCTTCAAATTACATGCATAATAACTATTATGTTGTGCTCCTTCAATGATGCCATCACTTCCACCCTTAGCACCATTATTCTTCACATTTGTGTGGGCCCTCGCACTATCCTGAAATTATTCTACGTCTTAGAGGGGGAGTTCCAGTATAACTGTTGCTTGGCTGACCTTGGATTTGTGTCATGGGTTGTGTTCCTTCAACTTTACACCATTGTGTAAAATTTGAACATGAAGGACATAACTATACCATCCCAACTGACCCATCACCATTCAAAACTTGTAACATGTTGTACCAACCTAATGATGTCCTTGTACAGTTAAGGCATCTACCACTACCGCCACTTCTCCTTCACCCACAACCCCATCCACCAATGTTAGCCACCACCTCTCCCACACCTAACTCTTCTATTCCTACTACTTTCAGTAGCCTCTGCCAGACTGACCCATCTACTTCCCAACCAATCGATACCCCTCCTACCCAATCACCTAGTAATTCATCTATTCCCACTACCCACATATCTACTACCGATCCCTTAGAGGGTGTTTTTCAATGCCTCACTCTGGGGGAGTACCACCTCTACAATATAAACACATTCCTTACTCCACAAGAGTATGGTAACCTATGCCAACATCCTCGTTATGACTATCACATAGAGAGGTTTCCTTATGGTCCTCCCCACCTTCGCACCAACTTAATGTATGGGGGACTTGATACTTCCACCTATTCACCCAAACCACCATCCCAAACATGACCATTTTCATCGACCTCCAATCTCTCACCAACCCCACTTCACCCACACTTTCCTTCCTTCACTTGCACATGGAAAGGCTTTGGCTTTGGTTTTTATGAACAAGGTCATCATCATCATCATCCGTGTACCACCCATAAACACAAAGACCAAGTGGTATGGCTTCACCAAACTATCCTCCAAGAAGGCCCATGTTGAACTCATTGAGGATAACAAACCTTCTCACCCCATTCACCAATGTCACCACCCTCACCCATGGAGTCTATGGATCCAGAATCCATTCCTCCTAACTTTTTTTTCATGAACACCATTTCCTTGGGACCTTTGACTTATCAATGTGATGGCGAGGCTCCCTCTTCTCTTCCCTTCCTATATCCTGACATGATCGATGATGATACACCTTCTATTAACGTCATTCAATGTCAGGATGATGAGTCTATCCTCACCTACCTTGGTGCGGAAGATTCTTATATTCACTAGTCATTTCCTTCTGAGATGCAAACCATGTTAAATGAATCGACCATCAAAAGTCAATATTAACACTCAGGATGACCCACACATTCTAAAGATAGGCCAATCTTTAGATGTTGTTGAACATGAAGCTTTTACTTCTTTCCTCTGGGATCATAACAAACATTTTTTCTTGGTCCTATGCTGATATGCCAGTATTGACCCAAACATTGTGGTCCACAATATCGTAACCATTCTGAAGCCAAACCCATAAAAACAAAAGTAGCTGTGGAAAATGCATCCTCGCATTTCCCTTCTTGTCAAAGAAGAACTTCAATGCCTTCTCTTGGTTTCCTTCATCCTACCCATTGACTATCCCCAATGGATTTCTAACATCATTCCTATCACAAAAGTGAGGGGGACTTCACATTTACATGGATTTCTATGACCTCAACTTAGCTTGCCCCAAAGATGACTTTCCTCTACTGTATTGACCACTAGTTAGTTGATCTCACCGCTGGTCATGAGATGTTATCACTCATGGATGGTTTCTCGGGTTATAACCAAATATTACTCACCTAGAAGATCAACACAAAACTACCTTCATCACTCCTTGGGGACCTTCTACTATCGAGTCATGCCTTTTGGCCTTAAAAAAATGTTGGTGCTACATATCAATGGGCTATGACTTATATCTTCCATGACATCATGCATCATATATTAGAAGATTATGTAGATGACCTTCTTCCAAATCCAAATGTCGGGCTGAACATCTCACAGTCCTTAAGGTCATCTTTGACCATCTCATCAAGTATTGTGTTCACCTTCAACCCAAGAAGTGTGTCTTCATTGTTCTCTCAGGAAAGCTCCTTGGTTTCATCATTTCTTTGCATGGCATAGAAGTCGATCCTACTAAAGTAAAGGCTATTCTTGAAATGCCTCCACCTACTAATCTCTCGCCAACTTCAAAGTTTTAAGGTAAGTTGCAATCTATTCATCATTTTATTTCACAACTTTTTGACCACTGCCAACCATTTCATCATCTCCTCAAAAAGGATGTCTCCTTCAAATGGGATGATGAATGCCACAAATCCTTTGATGCCTTAAAACAATACCTTCTCCAACCACCGGTGCTCATTCCTCCTAAGGATGACCAACCCTTTTACCTATACATTTCTGCTATTGATCATTCCTTGGGTGCCATGCTTGCTCATCATGATGAGAAACACAGGAGAAAGTGGTTTATTACATAATCATACCCTTTTGGACTATGAAACTAGATACACCCATGCCAAAAAAAACTTTGCTTAGCCTTAGTTTTTGTCACCACTAAACTTTTTCATTACCTACTCAACCACAAAACCTTTTTGTCATCACTAATACTGACCCCTTACATTACATGTATGCCAAACCCTACCAACATCAATGTGTTGCACATTGGCTCATGCTTCTCATAGACCTCGACCTTGAATTCATTCATCAAAAATATATCAAAGGCCAAACCATCGCTGACCAACTTGTACACCCCCTCTCTACGGAAATCAATCCTCTAACTTTGATTTTCCCAGATGAATCCATTGCTACCCTCTCTTTGGATGATACCATTTACCAAATGACCTTATTCTTTGATGGTTCCAAATGTCAGCATGGGGGGTGGTGCTGGAGTTATCCTCATTCCTCTTGATGGTGAACCTATGCCTTTATCTTTCAAACTAGATTTTGATTGCACTAACAACATCCGAATATGAAGCACTCGTATTAGGCCTTCAAACTACCATCATCCCTAGATGTCAAATCAATTAATATCTTTGGTGACTCTCAACTGGTTGTAAATCAAGTCAATGGTATATACTAGTGTCATAACAAAAAATACTTCAAAAGTATAAACACCATGTCGACATACTTTTGACTACCTTTGACCATTATGAACTTCAAACCACCCCACATTCTACTAATAAATTTGTGGATACCATGGCCTGTCTAGCTTCTCAGATACCCACTTCGCCTAACTCGACTCAAAAATATTTTGTCACAATACAAAGGTTGCAATCACCTTCTTATTTATTTTGAGATGTCAACCTCATGGAACCATTAAACTTGACCCACGTGACCTTTGGTATAAGTAGTTTGCAGACTACCTTTCCCTTTCCATTCTACCTCCCGATCTTACTCATAATGGACAATGTGCCTTTCTTAAAAGTGTTTCTCACTATGTCATCATGGGTGGTCTTCTTTATAAACATGGCTTGATGGTATTCTCTTACGATGCCTTACAAGTTCTGAAATTCCCTACACCATCAAGGAAGTTCACGATGGAATTTGTGGAGGTCACTTCAGTGGCCTAGTTGTCGCTAAATGCATCCTTCACCTAGGCTATTATTGGCCCACCCTCAACCATGACTATTGTGACTATGTCAAACATTGTGTGAAATGCCAACAACATGCTAATCTTCATCACACACCTAGTCATGCCTTAGGTCACACGAGACCTTTGGCCTTTTCTCTCAATGGGGTTTGGATCTTGTCGGAGAGATCAATCCTCATTCTTCACAATGCCATCAATGGATTATAACCACTACTATGAATACTACACTAAATGGGTAGAAGCCATCCCCCTCATCTCTACAAAAGATGAGAAAATTTGTGAATTCATCAACCATCACATTATTTTTCGCTTTGGTGTTCCTCACCCTCTCATCACTGATAATGGAAAAGAAATTCAAAAAAACAAAACCCTATGAAAACTTTGTGATGCCTTTGGCATTCAACTCAATTTTTCTTCACCTTACTACCCACAAACAAATGGCCAAGTAGAATCAACCAATAAAACCTTGAACAAAATTCTTATGAAAGTAGTTGACGATACTGGGAAGGATTGGCATACACACATTCCTTTTCACCTTGTGGGCTTACCGCACTAGTATTCACACTTTGACTATGGCTGCCACACCTTTCTCTCTGGTCTATGGTACCAAGGTTGTCTTGCCTCTTGAAGTCCAAATTCCATCTCTCATGCATCTCACTCCAAGACATGCTCAATGATGATGAATTTTCGCCAAGACCATTTGGCACAACTTGAGTTATTAGATGAACATCATCTTAATGCTCTTGATCATCTCCAAATCTACCAAAAATGTATCAAACGTGCCTATGAAAAATGTGTCCATGAGCAAACCTTCAGGTCGGTGACCTCATCTAAGGAAAATCAACATGTAACCAAAGAAGAGAAAAGTAAATGGGGAAAATTTTCTCCTAATTGGCTTGGACCCTATATCGTTACTCATACCTATGGATCAGGTGCTTATCATTTGTCTTCACTCGAAGGTAAACCCAAACCTAAACCCCTGAATGCCTTGCATCTTTGACCATTCTATTGTTGAATCAAGTCCTATATCACCTTCTATCTATTTCAAGCTCATCCCTTGAGCACCCTTCACCTTTCATATTACCTATTCTTGGGGTCAATGACTAAACAAGAATCATGTGATTACCCATCACCTTTTCAGCCTTATCTTCAATATGAGTATCATGACTCTACTCATGGCATGATTTTCATGGATACTTTTCATATTTTTCAAGATGGAATCCCATGGTCATTCATCACTTGAAACCATCTCTTTCATAGTTAACCTCTATGTGCTATGGTTTTGTCTTCTAAACAAGAGCCTAATCTTCCTCTATAGTCTTTTCCATGACTTAAAAGTCCAAAAAAAAAAATAAAAAAAAGAAAATGGGATTCAACTCCTTGAGTCAAACTTCCAAAAAAGAGATGACTCCCTCAAAAGGGACATCTCTTCTCTCTATCTCGCCGCTATAAATAGACTGCTCCCTCGAAGGACAACTATACAAAGCTAGCCATATTGCACATAGTCTATCATAAAAGGGACTATCCTTGCAAAAACAAAATAAAATATTTAGAAGCTTCCCACATCGATCAACTTCACGAAGACCTCAAGGAGATAATATACTCATCCCACATAGACTTCCCGCATCGATCAATCTATCAAAAAAAAAAAAAAAAAAAAAAATGATAATTTTTCATCATGGACTTGCCTATTTTGATCTTGGGTCTCTTGCCAAGTAGGCATGTTGTCTTACACCAAGTTACACTAAAACCAACCATTTTCACCTCATTTCCTTTTCACCCTAATTTCCTACCTTCTCAAGGGACTTGCCACAAAAATGACATTTTGTGATCATGTGACTTTCTTCACCCTTAGCATAGTCAATCATGCAACACCTTTAGGGTCTTATGTTCATAAGCCCACCTTTGGTATGGTAGACTTGTTATGGTTCTTCCAATTAGGTGGCTCTTTTGGTCACCTCTTACCCTTCACCTTCTTCATTACTTGTTGATTTTCCTATACAGACTAGACCATCGACACCTACATTTTAAGAATTCCTCTTTCACCAACATCACCATGCCAAATGACCTAAAATCAACCTAAAAACCTAACCAATATGCCTAAATGACCTAAACCACAACCATGCCTATGCCTAATGACCTAGACTCAATCATACCTAAAACCTACCACCCATTCCTCTACCTCACCATATTCTTCCCTAGCTTATGGGAGAACTACATCGGCCTGAGGCCCCTTTTCATTGGGGCTATGTAGGAAGCACTCGAGGGCATGGGGCCCTTGGAGGTTAGCTCGGCCACTCTTTACCCTAACCAATTTCCCCCATTTTTCTATTCACATTCTACCTTAGTTAGTTTTCATTTTACACAAAAACTTGGAAATTAAACAATCATAAAAACATACATACCTACCATTTTATAACATCACCATACCATACATCATCATTTATTTTCCATAAAAAACAACTTGGAAATTAAATCAAACACAACACCATGACCAAACCATGCTTAAATGACCAAGACTCCACCATGACCAATCACCATACCAAAATGCCTAAACCAATGACCTAAACTCAACCATGCCTAAATGACCTGACTCACCATGCCTAAAATGACCTAGACTCAACCATGCCTAACTGACCTAGACTCAACCATGCCTAAATGACCTAAACTCACCATGCCTAAATGACCTAACTCATCATGCCTAATGACACTAAACCTAAACCATGCCTGACCTAACTCAATCATGCCTACATAACCTTGACTCCATCATGCCTAAATTACCTAGTTTCCATCACATACACAATAACAATGGAAATTAAAAACATAGATATATCATCCATCCAATAAAGCATCTATATAATTGGAAAAGTATGTGTATCCATACATATACAATACAAATACAAAATCAATACAAGTATCTCACATACATCCTCACTATCTTTGGCACGTAGGCTGGTATAATAATCAAAATCTCAAAACTCTCATGTACATCCTCACCATCTTTGGCACTAGTATAACATAAAAAGGCCAATATATGTCAAAATCAAATAATGAGCATAGTATATATGGTGACTAATCATCACCCCACCTGATATCCATCCTGTCTCATATTGTCTCCTCCTCTCGGCCTGTCTGGCACCCTACCAACATCTCTCCACCTGCATGGGTCTCGGGTCCATCTCTCCGGCCTGCAGCTGGGTCTAGCCTCCATGAACTCGTGGCCTCACCTGAACCTATCTCTGGGCTCACCGGCCCCCATGTGCTCTCTGAGCTATGAGTGTGAGATCTCATCGTCCTCTCACTCGTTACCCATTGTGCCCTGTACTCAGCATAGGAAGGGACATCTATATCCATGTGGTCATCAAGTGATCCTGTAATAATACCATGCCTCATTCAGGGCATCCTGAACCTCACCATCAACACCATCGAGGTGGTGCCATAGGTCTCACAACAACCTGTGAGCTTTGTCCTGCTAGGGCTGGCCTCGGACCCTATACCTGTGTACCATGTCCTCCTCCCTATACCATGGGACCTGTCTGTCCTTGTTATGTTCTGTGATATGGGACCCTATCCCCTTGAGCCTGTGGTGGTGCTGTGCTATACTATGACACCTGGGCCTATAGGGCCACATAACTGAGCTTGTGTGGTGGCCAACTAGCCCCTAAAACCTATTATCTATGCTGTAAGGTGGCTACCTATCCCCATCTCCATCACCACCCTGTGCACCTATCCCTATGTAACCTGGGCTGTAAGGCTACCACACACCTGTAAAGTGGAAACATGTGCCTCTGACCCTATGAGCTTCCCCTGTAATACTCTCCAAGTTATGTTTGAAGGGTGGCCACCTAACCTTGTAAGGTATCCCTCTATACTACTATAATGGTGGCTAAGTTAGGCTGCCCCTAGCCTCGGTGGTGCCTCACCCATAGTTGCTACCCACCCACCACTACCTATATCTATCTGTGACCCCAATCATCAATCTACCTTTCCACACCTGCTCCTCCTACCCTATCAGCACATTGGTTGTGGTAGAGGCATAGGCCTCTCCACGTCATCTCTCCTATATTATGGGAATGGTGGAGGCACATCTGTGGTAGCCCAAACTGTCATCTGACCCTATCCATTGGTATCATCTCGTGCTCACCGACATGACGCCCCTCTATCCACCTGAGTAGTTGCAACTCCTCCAACTCCTCTGCCATGTGCATGTATGAAGGAAATCCAACATATGGCCTCCAAACAATATCAACCCCAGATAACCCCTCCAACACTCCTGTAATATGCTACATCATGTGTGGCCCTCGTCACCCTGTGTTCTCCACCAAGTGGTACCCATCACCTATAACCAACCCCCTGACAAACCACCCCCAAACCAATCATCTTTAGGGAAAACCAACTGGATGCACACATATGATGTGCTCATATGCCCCCAACAAGTGTAGAAGGAAGGTACAACATAAACTGAACCTCTCGCAACCTCCCATAGGCCCACAACTCTCTATACAATTGTACCAAGAATGTTGGTGCCTAAGAAAAATGGACCCACTCCTCCATCATGTCCTGGAGAACCCCCATTAGTGCTCATGGGAATCTCCCACCCTCCACATCTAGCAAGGAAAAACAACATACTACCTCCATCAGCAAAACCACCAACCTCATCTCCTGAGGATGGGCCACATACATATCTCCATAGCTCAGACTCACACTATGGTACCTCAGCTCCACCATCACCTCTCCAAAAATAGCCACTATCAGCTCCTCTGATGCCTCTAATGTAATAGAATATACTGCTCCCCAACTATCGGTAGCTGTAGGATCTTGTATACATCCTCTAGGGTGACAGTGATCTCACCCATCGGTAAGTGGAAATGTGTTGGTCGCTAAGTCCCATCTATCGATGAGTGTGACCATCAAACTCGGATCTGAGCTACATGCTACTGTAGCATCATCGAGATCCCACTCAGCGTCAGATCCCACTCAGGCTAACATCATCATCACGTGCCTCCACTCCTCCATGGTCATCACACTCGGTCATATCACTAGCAATAGAGGTGGTACTCTATCCCGCATCCACAGCTGGTCCCTAGCCTACATCCAACAAAACCACAACATTATTACAAACCGACAACCTTCACTTATCTATTAACCCCCAAACCATACCTAACCACACCAATCCTACTCACCCCATTTTACCTAATTCACCTACCAGCCTCCTACCCCATTGCAATCATGACTCACCATTCTAAAAACATCATTTCACCTACTTACCTATCCTTTATGCCAATGCTAACATTCTACCCCATCTCTCTCCACATGTGTACCTCCCTTCCCCTTTTTTCACCTTTTTTCTTGCCCACCTAACCTTTCTTACCCCTATTTCTCATCATCCACCCTAACTAGCACTTGAGTCACCCTGACCATCACCGGTTATCCTTAACCGACATGGTTAATTTAACCGATGTTGGTCACCTAAGACCGGACCGATGCCAGCTAAAGAAAACCAATCGTCGGCCAACCTTAGACCAACATTGGTCTCTCGCGCATGCCCAAATTGAAAACCCCCCCCCATCTACCAAAATCCCTAAAAACAACCTACACACCTACTCTACCCTACCCAAACCTAACCTAACTTCATTCCCACCCCTATTTAAGCTACATTGGACCTTCCCCCTCCCTCATTTCATTCATTTTACCCACAAATTCAAAATAAAACTCCCACCCAAAAAATTTTTTTTAACCCAAACCGATTTCAACACACATTATTTTCAACCCAAAAAAAAAAAATAATCGGATTGATTCCTACCTCATCTCGGTGTCATCTGTGTGGTGGTACATCTCTGGCCTGCATGCACCGGTGGGCCCACCCAAACCCTCTCCCACCTCCGCCATGACAAAATCTACCTCGAATCTCCCACAAATCAATCACTCAAACCGATCTTGTAGACCCACCAATCGAATGCCAATCATCCGCTACGAGGCTCACTGCCAACTCAACTCTCCACCTCGTCCTGTCGTTTCCCAAGCTCTCACATGCTCCTCTCTTCATTTTCTACAAATAAAAATTAAAATGAATCCATAAAATAAAAGTGGAATTTTTCCTTTTTTAACCCTAATTTCGACATGACCGATGTGGTCATACCAAACCGACGTCGGTTACTTTATAACTGGCATCAGTCACCTGCCATTACCATTTTCACCCCATTTTTCCCATTTTGACCTCAACTCATTATTGTTAGATACCCTTTGACCTTACCCACACTTATTGCAACCTACCTACAAGCCCAAACTACCCCTACATTTCCTTAATTGCATCTAGGATTTGTTATTTTACCTATACCTTGGCCTTACCCATGCCATGACCTATTTACCTGGACTTGACCTACTTTGTGTGACCATTGACCTTGTG
Organism: Taxus wallichiana var. yunnanensis; assembly: GCA_018340775.1. Taxonomy (NCBI): domain Eukaryota; kingdom Viridiplantae; phylum Streptophyta; class Pinopsida; order Cupressales; family Taxaceae; genus Taxus; species Taxus wallichiana. The sequence goes on from CM031237.1 coordinate 618,150,541, forward strand.
TACTCGTTATACCTTGTGATGTCATTACCTATGTTGTTTTATCCTAAACACCATACCTTCCCTTGCCCATGCCATGACCTATTTACCTGGACCTGACCTACTTGGTGTGACCATTGACCTTGTGTACTCGTTATACCTTGTGATGTCATTACCCATGTTGTTTGGCCTAATGACCTTACCTTGCCTATTTCCATGCCATTTATCTCGACCCAACCTTTGGTGTACTGGAACATACCTAAACATTCCTACACTGACCTACGTTGTGTTTTTGGACCATATCCTATACCTTGGATACCTGAATCACTTCAACCTTGTTGGGATAAACCTATCGACCTTGGATGATGTAGAGTTTGCAAGCTCTTCAACCTAGTACCGTGTTACAATCTATATGTGTGTGTGTGCATTTGATTTCCATTACCCATTACCCAATTTGACCTCAACCTATTACCTATTACCCGAGTTGACCATTACCCTTTCCCAAAGTACCCATACTCTTCCCCACCTACCTTAACTTCACACCAACTACACATTTATCAAACCACTCACCGATTCGTATAACACCTCATCAGTTCCTAGTTTGAGGGGGATCACCTTCACCCACACTTGGGGCAACCCCACTCTCACCCACACATGGGGCAATCACTTCCTATTTTTGTTAGCGTCGCTTACCAATACAAGCTACATGACAAAAAGGGGCAAAATGTAGACACCAAAATTAGGTCATACCACCCTTATAGCCCCGTTAATTAAATTAACCATACCTTACATATTCATATCCCATAGTGCACATGATTAATTGAATTAATTACTTTAATTAATTTAATTAATATCCTCACTTGACCACCTCACCTAACCACATCACCTAGACACCTCATCATGGACCTATTCTTAGCATGTTTCTTTTAACTAAGACTCAATCTCTACTTACCTTAACTAACTAAGACTTAGTTTAACCCTAACATTAGATGCCTATTCTTTCTCTAATAACATGCCCACTTACTTAAGTGGAAAATACCATTTTAGACCCGAACCAATGGGCAGAACTAGCCAAAAGATAGCCAAGATCTATATTTTGGAAAACCTAGGATTTCCCCTTGCGACACTTTGGTTAACCCTAAACCGATCGGTTAACCTAAACCATCATCGGTTACCATATATTCATTTTGGTAACCTTGTTCCAGAGGTTGGAAAAATTATTTGAGTTTGAGAGAGAGAGAGATCTACATGCAAGCATGAACCAGAGCCCTCTCGCGCATCCAGACACACCCTAGCTAGACACCAAGACTGATTCTAAAGGCATTGGCATTCATGGTAGCATTCCAGGAAGCCATGATGCATTGACCACCAGTTTCACAGATCAACCATCGCCATCATCCAACCACCAAGCCTGCAAATACAAGTAAGTGTGTTTTGATCTACATCATTCTATACTTACTTAGATCATCATTTCTTTAGCTTTCTTTGTTAAATCCTATTCTCTTTTGCATCCTATCATCCTCACCTTCCTGTCAATCCACCCATCTAACCACCCATAACCTTTTGGCTCCCCATATTCAACCCCTAGACATCTCTGAGCATTCTCAGCATCTTTACCAACCTAGCCATCCTTCTTCCATTCTCTGTGTAATCACAGAGAACCTCCAAAACCAAGTTTTATTGAGTTTCTACCATTCTTCCTCTCTACCAACGCTAGTCACCTTGACCGTCCATCGGTTTCCCTCTAAACCATCATCGGTCATACTAGATCAACATGTCGGTCTCTAAATGGTAATAATACCTATAACAGTGACCTAATAACCTTCACCCAAATAACCCAAAACCACCCAAAAACTTGATCCTGACTGTTCTAATCACCTTGGCTACCTACCCAACCTAAAACATAACCCAACCTCAGTTAGATCTAATTTTTATTACAATATTCAACTTAATCTAATATATTGTTAATAACTTGAGATATCGAAATCAACTTGTTAGCAATAGGACCTCTATTTCTTACATTTTTGTTCATTTATTTGATAAACCATTAGATTGAGATTGACAACCATCTAGGAAGTATCACACTTATTGGGATCTAGCTTGTATATAGAAGGCCATAGGCCGACACGTTCCACGATTTCAACATCAATTAACATATATTGTTTAATATTCTAATTTTAAAATTCGAACATCTTGCCGATTAAATATTTTCAAAATTTCTCCCCAAAACAATACGTTTAATCCTGTCGGACTTTCCCGTTATTCTTTGAATTTCTTCATTGACAGCAAGGTAACCTTGCATCTTGAACGGATAGCTATAGAGAATTCTTTATCTTCTCATGTTTTCTATGCATAAAAATCCTTGTCCATGAACATCTTCTGCAAATGCCTCTGCTCCTTCTCCATCTACAGGTATGTATACCATTTCCTCGGCGGATTGAATGCATATATATTCTGAAACAGAAAGAATAAGTAATGTATTTGAATGGACGCACTTTCAGATTCGAACAATGCTGCACCGTCAGCAACGTAAAGTGTTCCTTAGTCTTCCCCATGACTGCAACATCAAATTCAACACCAGCTGCGGTGTCTCCCTCGGAAAAATCAGTATCATTCCTGAATCCTCCAACATTATAAGGCCAGTTGGTAGCGAGGGTCCATCATCGAATGCCGTAGCCCTGTTCACACCCTCCAAGATTATCACTGTTTTTGCGGGAGCTGTTGTAGCAAGCACTATGTGGTAGACATTGTTTTTCTGTAGCCGTGTTTGGATTTTTCGATTGTATTGTTGAGTGAGTAAAATAATTTTTCCGCAGCTTGTGTGGGGAGCCCTTTCTTTATAGGGATTGTATTCCTTCATTTCTTTGAATAAATATGGATGTATACATACACTGTAATATGCGAGAGCGATCGTTTTGGACGATGATGTTTTGTGTACTTAAAATGGTTTTTATTAATGTAAATATGAATTAAAAACAAAACTAAAACAATTAGTTACAACTATAACAACTATGTACATTGCCAATGGGGTCTTGGCTGATTGGTAAAGTCCGGGCATTTACCAAGAGGAGGTCCAAGGTTCAACCCCCATTGGCATGTCCGTTGTGTGAGGAATAGCCCGACCGATGTCCCTGAGTGCCGAAGGAGTAGTCCGACCAATGTCCCTGAGTGTGCAATGTTGTACGATGGTGCTGCTGGAGTAGTCCGTCCAACGTCCCTGAGTGTGCGCCAGCTGTACGAAGGCGGTATGAAGTGTACACCAGTTGTACGGAGGTGGTATGAAACCTAGGCTTCAGCTGAACAGAGGCGGTGTGAAACTTGTGCACCTGGTGGTCCCATCCTCACCCAGGCTAAATTCACCGAGGCTGGTAGAGACTATGCTAAAATGTAATATGTAATGATTCCTCTAAATTTAAAAAAAAAAACAAAAACAAACACTGTACATTGGAATTTAGATTGAAGTGATTAAGGGATTGCCTAGTATATTAAATTAAATAAAATTTAAAATGCAGGAAGATATATAGGAAATGTTGTTACTAGTTATTTTTAGTAGTCAATCTTGAGAGTCTAAAACAATTAATGAATACATTTGGCTCTATTTTTCATAATTTGAACTTAGCCACCACTATATCGTGGACTTCTAGTTATTTAGAAAATAAGTTCCAAGTCCATTTTTCAAGTTTTAAGAATTTTAGGGAGTCTCAATATGTAATAGAATAATATTGTATGTACGTTGTATTTGTAATAAATTGAAGAAATAAAAATTAAACAAAACTAATTGCGAATCATAAACAAATTATGTTTTCATTTTATTGATAAGATATTAAGATGTTTCTATTTTAGTATTAAATAAAAGTTTATAATTTTTTTGTCATATTTCATCGATGTAAAATATTTAATTGATTAGTTTTTTAAATAATATGAATTGTGGTTATATATATACATACATAGATACATACATATATGCATACACATACATATGCGTGCGCACATGCACACATGACATGAGTTACATATTGAACATGCAAGTCATTTTGACATTTAAATTATATTTTCACCTATCAACCATGAAAAACATATATATTTTTTAAAGATTTTATTTTTTTACATCTAAAATGACAAAAAAAATCTAAATACATTACAAAATCTATCTATGATGACCACCACTATAAAATGGAAGCTTCATTATGGCAAAGGTTTTTTAAAGTGATTTTTATAAAGAAAAGTTATGTTTTTAAAGAGCTTTTAGAAAACACATTATGTGGTGCTCAATGTTTCTATGTTATGTATTTCATAGTGGCATGATGAGGCAACACTATTCTTCTTCTTCTTCTTCATTTGATAATCTAGAGGGATTGACAAATACTTAGGGATCTAGAGTTTCAAGAGAAAAGCTCCAACAAAAATGAGCATGTCCAATTGGAATAAAATTCAACTAGAATGTAAATGTTTAAAGAGAAATAAATAAATATGGTTTTCAAAGTCTATTATAGTATGGGAAAATTTGATTGAGGATGACGTAATTCAGCTAGTGGGACAAATTGCTTCTAATTGGGTTGTCTTTCTCTCTGTTAGCATCATATACAAGAACACCCTTTGAATACATTTATGTTACGCTCACCTTGTGCCACACTTGATAGGTTCCATTTAAAATATAATCAAACTCTCTCAATTCCTTTTATATTCTCTATATAAGCTATGCATTGATGCCCTCGACATAAAATACTTATTCCACATGTCCTTCATGTAGTTTACATCTCCTTTCTCCTTCAATTCGTTCTCACAAATGTTTGTTACGCCATATGTGACTTGGTAGAAGGAAGAAGAGGATCATAGATGGTGGAGTATAGATTTGAGTTATGTATATTTCAATAGGGTTGTCCATCTTCCTTGGGTTTACTAGTTGTATACATATTTAATCCACACATGTTGTTCGCTCCACATAACTCACCCTATAACACATTGATATCCCTATCAAAATCTCCATTACATTGTCGATGTACATTTTTAATAATAATATACTATTAACATTTGAAAGAGACTAAAGGATACATGAATATTAGAGGTTGGTCACAACTGTCAAAATAGATATTAGATGATTGGTTTATCTATCTATTTAAACTAATAATATTCCCTAATTAGAATCGTACTGCAAAGATTACAATGTAGGTGGCACATGTGCTCGGAAGCAGAAGTAGCAAAATAAATACATCTAGCACAAATGCTCAGAAGCAGAAGCAGTGGATCGCAACCGTAACACCAATGAGCTGTAGCGTTCTGTACAGTGATAACAATAACAACAATAGTGTTTATAACAGTATTAGGAACAATTTATTTGAAAGCCCGACGTTCTAGATCCATAGAAGCAGCGGGAGGTTGAAAAGCGAGGACGTTGAGAGCGTTTTTAGGTTTTGCTGGGGAAGAAGACGAGAAAGAGTAACAGTGTAATCGTAGGAGATTGCTTTCTCACTACTGAGAATGTAGTTAGGGAGGTCATGAGTCAGGTAGAAAGAGGAGACGTTCCAGATCCGCTCAAAGGCGCGCAGTTCGTTACTCCTCACTTCTCCGCTCTTGTCCGCGGAGAACAGGTCAAGGAGAAGCTTGCGGAGTTGACAAGAAACTGTGTTGAACTGCCTTCACCTTGCAAGAGGCTCGGCTATTATTTATGCCGGGGATCTCATATGGGCATTGGGCAGTTGACGTACTTCATGGTGACAACACTAACAAGATTTGTAGCAATAACTGCTCATGTCCACTTGAACAAATAATAGCGGAGTTGGCATTCAGGACGGATACTATCCGTTTTATTTTTCATTGAAGTAAGGACATATAAATTTGGGTTATAGTTCTATATAAAATTTAAGAAAGAAACTAATCTGATCCTTATGGGATTCATTACTTTAGAGACTAAAGGCCCATATATACGGAGGCATTAGTTTAGGAACATTAACTTATATTGGGAGTAATTATAATATGTGTAAAATTAATCCATGTTAAGAAGCAAGACACTGAGTAAAACAATAGAGGATATCCTCCACTTATTTGCATTAACTAAGACATAATTGACAATGTTTCCATTTTTTTTTGTGTGTATGTCTATAGCTTGTCTTATGTTGAAAGGAAAGTTATTACAATCCATTTGTGAATTGCATTAATTTTTGCATAGAGAACACTGTTACTATTTTAATTTTGACTTGGGGTGCTTTGCTTATTTGTAACTTTGTGACTTTTTGGCAACCTATGGGTAGAATATATTCAAAGTTTTCTTTCATGCAAAGCTCGCTAATATGATGAGCATTATGAGAGTAAAAATCCCATGAATAAATTAAAATCAGTCTATTTTGTTTAACTTCGCTTATTTGGGTTCTTGTACTATTTGATATGTCTATGTTTGCAATGTCTTCTTCTTATCTAGGTGAGAGTTTCTTTGCTCCATTTTGATATGTCTATGTTTGCAATGTCTTCTTCTTCTCTAGGTGAGAGTTTCTTTGCTCCATTTATATAACAGGAAAAAAATTCTTTTACAGAGAAGCTAAAAAACTTAGTTTTCATTATGATGTGTCTAGCGGGCCATACACATTTGGAAACTTAGTTTCCTTTGTATTCAAGAAATAGGAAAGTTTGCGTAATACCCACAAATTATTTTTCTATATTTAATAGTTGCAACTACAAAAACGAAATGTGTACTACTTTGGATGGTGGGTTGGATTGCAGGGAAAATGACCACTTCTCACATGGTTTATGTTGGGTAGATTTTTTTGGCTTGCTTTATGTGGGTAAGTCTATACATCTGAAATCCTCCATCCGTCCATCAAAATGAATTTAGACTTTTCTTGTAAGTTATGTAAAACAATAAACATGTTGATAAACCATGGCATGAAATTATCAATCATCTTAGTTTCTAATTCATCTTGACAGAAGAAAATCTATGTTCCTAGGCTGCAAAAATTGTGGCAAATGGTGAATTCTTCAAATCTCAAAATAGAATTTGTTGCACCAGTTGTAAGAAATCGTTCTCAAAGAAGAAATTGACAACCAAGATTTCGACTGAGAGAAGCCCCAAAATCGAATGTAATAATTAATCAAAATGAGAAGCTACTTGTGAGCACTAGATTTTCATAACATAAGAGTGATCATGGCTTGTAATTACCATTTAGGTCAAGGTTAGCATCGACAACAACCCACAAAAATGGTCTCTTCTAAACGATGGGGCAGAAAATCACTTTACCTTTTGCTATGCGCAATAACCACTCCTATGAAAATGAAGGCCTTCTGCCAACACTATCTATTTACCTAATCAAGCAATTATAGTTTGTGGAAGCTTATGTATGTATTAATTTCAAGTTCTCATTTTAGTAAGTGTATGTGGATTTGCAGGATTACTGCCATGCAGTGCACCTTCACAGGTGTAAATTATACTACCCCAACAATGGGGAACTTGATCCCTGCATTTACCTTTATATCATCTGTTATTTGTAGGTACCAAGTTTAATCAACAATTTACATTGAACATAACTGTGTATTCTTCATATATATACTTGTAGTCCTTACCCTAGAGTGGATTCAATGGAGGATATTTTGGGTATCTATGGATTTTAAATGCCATATGTTTTTGTGCAACATGCTTGTAAACCTTTTTCACATTTCAATTTACCAATACGACTTTCGACCAATATCCATGCATTCGATACATTCCAATTATTGAGATTTGTTAGCTTATCGATAGATTGTCATCTTCAAACCAATCAAATGAATTATAATCTTCAAAACAATCAACCAAATTATATTCTTTGATTTCAAACACTCCCTTTTCATAAGCAAATTAAACATCATTCAGTTGACAACCTTGAAGTTGTAAAATAATAAATTCAAAAAAATACAATGTATGTTCGGTAGATAATTACTCTCTTTTGTCCATCTTTTGGGTTTGCTCAATTTTTGACGAGTGTTATTGCATTGCCTTCCTCTTTGTAATTGCTCCAACTTAAAATTTAAAAGGGTCCCTAAAAATTTCTACAAGAAGCTATATTTATAAATAATTTTTTGCTTCAAGAGTAATTTTACACCGCTCCATACATCATGATATATCTCGGGAAACAGTTCCCTCATCGTCTTACATAACATGAATTTTCTCTTTTTAAAACTATAGTCATTATTGTCACGTCACTATTTGAGGGTACACTTTCCCATTTATCCACAAAGCCACTTTCCTCTTCCTTGGTCTTCTCGAACCCTTCGAACCCCTTCACCTTCGTCTCTCTTCTCTCCCTCCAACTTGACTTTCTCAATAGATCCGCTTTGGCATTTCCATCGTACATTTCACATACAATTGCTAGTTGTTATTTTCAATTGCAAATATCATATTATCATTTATATATTGTGGGGTACATATGCCAAGTGCTTCCAAATTGACACTTGTTATTATTGTTTTCCACTTATCAATCTTATGTGTAATTGTTGTTGTCAATTTCCCTTTATTTTCAATGTTTTCCTTAGATTAAGTCACTCTTATGAGTGTTCTTCTATATTCCATGTTAATTGAGATAATAGAAAAGTAGAAACTTAATCTAAATTAAATAAAGAAATTTAAGGCACCTTTAGATCATATAATTGAAGATGCCTTAATATAAGTCATGTATATATTTTTGATAAGTAATTTTGGAGGTTTTATAAGGCACCATTTAACCTTGAAAAACAACATTGAAAAGATAGATAAGTAAATCCCACATACAAAAGAAGGGCAATGGGACCAAACAAGCTTGATTTGATGCAAGGAAACACCAAGTGACATCTTGGTAACCAACACACATTTGATAGCTCACGAAAAGAACACAAGCTATAGGCCTATGGAGAAGCCTTAATTCCACCTAATTTCATCCTCCCAAAGCTAAGTTATTTGGTGAATCACACTCCTTGTCTATGCTGAAATAAGAGGTTTGAAACAAGGTGTGAACATCGACCAACACATAATGGAGAAGGGACTTTTATCAGGTATTATTAGAAGGCTTGAAACCCTTTTTTCTTGTGATCACTATGGGGATATGTGCAAATTTTCCTATAAAAAAATACCTAGCTATCTAGTAAAAATAATTGAATTGACATGAGATGGGATAACATGCTTAATGTACACTTGAATGAACATATTTTTCCAAGCACATAGTTTCTATTCTAGCATGCAAGATCTTGAAACCATATATCTTGAAGGTCGCATACAAGAAGCTTAGAAAAATCCAAATTAGTTTATATGAATAACTCATACGATTAAACAATGCTCGTAGCTGTTTGAAAATAATAGTGTAATTGAATTTATTATTTGTGCAGGATATCATCTCTATATAATGGATTACCATAAATTCATTCATAGGGAAATGAATACAAATATGATTATAGTTACCTTTCCCATGGATGAGAAGTTGGCATCAACATTTGATCTCATGAAAATTGACAAAGAAAGTCCTAATGTTGAATTGACAATTTGGGGATCATTGGGATTATTCACATCACCAACAACATTTTGGTTTACACTAGGATTACCAACATTATCATAGATAAATATGTTATTGGCTTCACCCTGAATAAGCCACAAAAGGATTCTTGTTAATAACCCTATGAAAACCATTAATAGGTTCAAAAATAAGGGATGGTAAAAAACAATACAAAAATAATACGTACACGAGTAGAAGCATGACTTGTTGAAGAAAATGAAACATTTCTTTTGGAACAAAGTTCCATTCCCATTTTCTTTCCTAAATAAAAAACTTTCAATATATGCTTGCACACATGGCCTTGGGCTGCCCACATGCATTCACACATTGCAAAAGAGTGATCCACATTATAGACCTTGTAATATTTATCTTCCTTGCTTTGGCTCTTGACCCATGCCACATCAAGGTCAAATTCATAGAACTTCACGTCACCATCTGAGATGCATAGAGATTTCATCCATGACTTGTTCTCCAATTTCTCAAGCTTGAAATTTCTATAAAATCCATTCTCCTTACACATTTGGGTCCACCAATAGTAAACAAATACAACCGTCACTAACTTAGTCACCAACCAATCCACTCTGCGATGGGTGCAAACTCGTATTTCATTTAGAAACATGTGCTTCAAATGAGAGTGATATACTTCTAGGGAATCAGTAGACACAAAATCATGCACTTTGGATACTTATCTAGTCTTGATTACATACTACTATTCATATGATTCATAAGTAAGAAAAGTACTAATTAACCCATGTCTTTGGCCACCTTTATTTTATTTATGTTTCTACTTTCAGTTTTGCACTCTTACTTTCTCACCGCATTTTTACTCTTCAGAATTTTTAATCCGGACACCGGTGCCCATCCAGGATGCTAGTGCAATGTGCCCTCGTCCCCTCTAGGCGCCCTTGTCCCCTTTGTACTTTGTTCACACTTTTTGGGTTCTTTCTATCCATTTGAGCATCTTATCTTTTTGGTGGTCAGAATTTTTAGGGTTAATTATGAAATTCAAGAAAAGGAATAATATAAATATAAAGTTATGTGATCATAATAAGGGACCAAGCACTAAGCACTATCTATCACCACCTAAGGTTGCATCCATCAAGGAATTTAAGAGATCCATTACATCCATCTAGCTCCATCACAAGGGACACAAAGGCCGGTCTTTTTGCATAAAACTTCATATGAGGGAAGTTCATTCTATTCCATGCACACATTTATTACATTTTACATCTAGCTACTTGCTCGATATCCAAGTGTGACACACACAAGAGAAACCTAGGGCATAATTCTCGCACACACACATAGAACTACATTGGAGTCTCGAGATGTAGTACAACACTCGCCTTGTAAGTTTACCATTATGACAATGAGGACAGTCGACCTCTCATTCTACATCTCTCTTTTTGTGGGATTTGATGTCTATTTGAGGGTTTTACAAGTTCATTCTTCATTACAGGTTTTACAACAACCTCGACGATCTTGGTGCGACCTCAAAGCGACCAAAGGTGAATAAAGGAGAAAACCTGTGACACCTCAAAGGATGTTTTTGAGCATTTTCGCAAACCCGGATGCCCAAAAACAAACCCACGAGCGCCCTTATCCCTATTCAGTGCACCCCATTCCAGCTTGTTCCTCTATATCTACATTTATTTAAGCTCCATTATGACGGTCAATGCTTCACGGTTTCCATTTTTCAAACTCGTGCATTCTACGTAACTCTGCAAATCATCCAAGGATTTCTACCCTCTCTCTATAATTAGGGTTTCATTATTTACCGCTTAGTTTACTTAGGTAAATTGCTAAACTTAATTTATTATTCATTTGTTACAATCTTGCATTTAGATTAGGCTCATATGTTTACATAAATTACATTTTAGCTTAATCAGAACCAATTGTATCTTGACCTACATGTGGCATTGTATGCAAACACCTTGCCCACATGCCAATACGGTGGGCCCATTGATCTTTCCAATATGTGATGAATGATTCTTGAGCTGCATGTTTTTCCATGAACATGTTCGCATCATGAATTGTTGCCTCCTCAGTAGAATACTTGTGCATAATTTCACCTAGGATTTTAAATATTGCCTTCCTTGTTTCAACATCCTTCACCTTTGCAATCAAGTTTTTGAGCCATGCTCTCCTCACGTGCCAACTACAGAGGTATACCTCGCATTGAAACACTTCCCTGCACTCACAATGCCAATATAATAGGGAAGAGAAAATTTAGTAGCTAAAACATTGTTTTCAATGACAATAAGCAATATTTATGATATACATGAGTCTCACTTACCTAATAGCAACAATTTCAACATGAGCATCATCCACCATGAAAGCATTTGGTTTCCATTCCAACATGTGACAATGCGCACTAACCACCAACTTTCACATCCACAATGTCAAGTCAGGAACAATAGCCCTCGACATCAATACCCATGCAACAGGAAGCCCATTATGCATATTATCAAATGCAAGAATCATGTACAACATGAACTGCATAAACATAAGAAAAATGTTAAGTGTTATATAATAACAACTATGAAGTTTCAAACTTACATATCTATAAGTACCTTTTGCACACTTGTCCCATTGTGGAATCTACAGGAAGTATATTGTTGCGTGCATAATTCAAAATTCACTCACGCTAGAATGGAAGCTTGAGGCCTAACATAAAGGGGTTCTCTTTCATTCTTATTTTTATAAATTTTTCATATGGAAAAAGCCTTTTCAGGATTTTGGTTGAAAATGTTTTGGCATGTCTCGCATCATTGAGCTCAAATTTGTATTATGCTTCTTTCATCTTTCCCTCAATATTGTGGATATCATATTTTCTCAAGAAATCATCTTTCTCTGTTTGACCATTGAAAAAAATAAGTTTCTCATGAACCATGTGTGAAGATTATTTTTGTCAACAAATTTATGTGTCAGGCCTAATAATAACAATCTCTGTACCCATTCCTTTAATATTCCACTTATGTGTGGATCCAAAGAACAATGACTACCCTTGAAATTATTGGCCTCCTTCCAATGGAAAATATTTCACTCATGGTATCTATGGTCCATCTTGTTATATGTAATCAAATCTCGATCTTACACCTTCATCAACACATGGATGGAAAAATGACATTGAAATCCACGATACAAATGGTTACGGCCAGGTTGATTGTTATGACTAACCTTTGGAACATTAGAAATTTCATAAAGTGCCTCATCTTGAGGCCTATAATCCTTAGGGCCATATGTACACCAATAACTATATTACACATACATAAATCAAGTTATCAAAAAATTCCAATTCAAATATTTAAAAACATCTATTACAAGACATCGTACTTACATTATGTATCAAGAGATTTATCGAGCCTATATTTTTAGAGATCACATCGTTCATGATTGTATATATTATCCTAGATGAAAAATATGGTGGGATACCCCAGTCTCTTACATTCACCCCTTAGGAAATCATCTATGTGATCTCTCTATATCCATGCAACAATATCATTCTCACTACACAAGTTCCACTCCACTTTGCTCCAATCCAATTCCTTGGAAGAAAACTCTCCATGTGGGTGATTATGCACCCAAAGAGATAATACAAGATTCCACTTTAAAATCATCTAAAAAAGAAATCAAAAATAGAGTTACACATATTAGTTTAGAATTAAAAATTGTAATTAAATATATACGAATATAAAAAGTGAGCAAGCAAAAAGAGAATTAAACATAGCAACAATATATAAAATTTGTACCTCATGTGAAGTTGTGTCTTGTAGTAAAATTAAGAGTCAGTAAAAATCAATATGGTCCTTGTTTTAAACATGTATATAAATATTTTTATTGTGTATTTTGAGGTTAATATGTCTATTGGTGTTTTGTAAGATTGTTTTTTAGAAAAAGAATAATATATTTTAAGAAACCATGACTATATAAATGGGAATAATGCTGGAAGTTTGGTTAATTTACATCAAAAATTGAATGGAAGTCATGGGGAAGGACTTAACACCAATTTTAAAAGGCCAAATTGAATTGACTTGTGTACAACCTATACCTTCGAAAAATATTAGTGCAAATTTGTTGGGTTTCCCAATAGCATTTCCTTTTCTTAATGTCACAATGGAAGTGGTCCTCTTATTAACATAATGGTTGACTTATTGCAGGATGAGAATGTCTTATTTCTTAGCCTTCACTTGTCCTCTTTTGTAGCTTCAAAACCCCAAAAAATATCGTCAAATTGTCTCTAAATGTTTTCATTACACACAATTCTAATAGGCCTCTAAATAAAGTCCTTAAAACCCAATTTCGACATGCCTCTTCATTGCATCTTGGAATTTATTATATCACTCTAAAACTCCTCACTCAATAAAAATTAATCCCACGTTATTTATTTTTCTTACTCCATGATAACATGTAAACCCCAATACATAAAAATTAATTTTCCAATAGAAGTAATTCCACAATGGAATTTCCCCTCTTACTAACATAATGCTTGATTGATTGAAGAATGAGAATATTTTCTTTCTTGGCATTTCCATTTCCTCCTTTGTAGCATTGAAAATTCTAAAAATAAATCATGTGAATTATTTATTTTCAGTGACTCTTACAATATGCGTCAAAAATTATTCTCAATATATCTTGTTTCATGTAATCGCAACATTTTCTATTTATGTTTATAAGATATATTGAATGAATGTTTGTTATTAAAATAATATAATAATGTAATTTAATAATCTAATCTAATCTAATAATATAAATGATAAAATAAGCCCGTCTGGTTTACCCTTGTGGTGGGGAATGAGGGCTATATGTGGCAGGTCTCGGGGTCAATTCCCCAGATTGGCCACCTCTATAGCTTATCATTACTTGACTAGGCAAAGTGCTGTGTGGGTCGATTGCTTCAGTGGTGGAGGTGGCTCTCGACATGGTTCCAAGATGACTTGGTGTTCAATGCAACAGAGGTCGGGCGGGCATAATCCTATATTCAATGAGATGATGCATGTCCTAACATTACGGTACGAGAGGGAACAAAACAAATTTTTCCCTTATAAGGGGTTGGAGTGCAAAGAATAGAAAAATTTCAAATAAAATGGTGTCATCCTCCTCAAAATTTCATCAAATTCAACTTTGATGGCACTTTTAAGTGCAATCTGGGAAGTGCTCGAGCTGGTGGCTTATTCAGAAATTACAATGGAGAGCCTATTCTTGGTTTCTTTGAAGCCTTGGGTGTATGCTCTAATAATTTTGCCGAAGCTAAAGCCCTTTGGCGTGGACTTCAAATTTCCAGAGATAGACAATGGAACAACCTTCTGGTGGAAGGAGACTCACTACTGATTGTAAATGCTGTCAAAAAAGGAAGTGCCAATCATTGGAATTTACATTACATTGTCAAAGAATGCTCTCAAATTCTAAGGGAAAATCTTATCTCACATACCCAGGGTGGCGAATAAAGCCGCTGACAAGTTGGCTAACATGGGGGTGGAAATCAAGGATAATATGCCCCTACAGTTCATTAATTCAATCGAAATTATGGAAAAATTAGGTGATATTATTAGGCTTGATGGGCTATCCTTGCCAACACATGTGGCTGATGCGGAGGATGGATCATTTCCCACAAATTTCCTTAATTAGAAAATCCATAGGACACGTGTGGGGTGATTGCATCAGCTGGCAAAAAATCTTATTTAATAGTGCAGATAGCGAGTCATTTTCATCTTGTTGGCTTGCGAACACTATGGAAAGGGGAGACAACAGTGGTAAAATGGAGAAGAAATCTTGGGCGAGTAAGGGCAAATCCACAGCCAGTAAAACTATAAAGGAAATGCAGGACAATTTGGCTCACAGCTATAGCATTGAGGACATGCACTACTCCTTTCTCGGGCTCATTAATGACCAAGCTCGTGCAATTACTTAACGCGAGACACTTGATTGAAAAATGAATTAGGGTTTCAATGAAGGAAGCGATGGATTATTGGTAATAATTTCTAATTGACGGGGTAAAGGACCCCAAGCTTCTGAGGTGGATGGCCACCAATCTGCTTAGGGCCCAGCTTTCAACTAGGCTCGGAGACACTACCGCCATTGAGGAGGTGGTCAAGGTAATGAATGATCCTGGACAATCTAACCCTCATCTGGATACACTTAAGGTGGCCCAAATCATTGGGATTTGATGTTGGGCTTAGACTGGATCAGTTATGGCAGCTTGTCAAAGATTTGGCAATTGAAAGTGTGCAACAGGGAAAAAATATTGATGCCATGTGCTCTGCTCTCTAGGTACCTTTTGATCAATTTGAGGCTTCTAACCAGCCGGCTCCCTTACAACCTTAATGGTGGAAGAGGAAGTCAAGAATGATGATACTGCTACTGTAATGGTTACAAGCTCTTTTGATGAAGAGAATAAATAACATTAGTAATGTAGGTTTTATCTATTTTGATAATAGTTATATCTCCTGTTGGCTGATCCATCTTTGATGGCTTTTTGTAAAACTTAAACTGCCTCTAATTTTTCAGGGTTTTTTATATGTTACATTATAAATAGTGAGGCCTTGAGCCTCTTTTTTAATCGATAAAAAATATAAATGATATAATAATATAATAACGTAATTACATTTCGACCATGTCCTATTTTTGAAATAAAACTAGCATAAAAATTAGTCATGAAGTAATAATTGATCTATTATTAGCTCAAATGGGGTGCGTAATTGGTTAAGGGCTTTGGTTTTGTCCCATATAAGCCCCGAGATCAATTCTCTCCACCCATATTTACCCAAGGTAGGGATGTTATGGGTGTAGTTCGGACCCTTGGGGAGTAGTGGTGGTGTTCTAGTATTTCCTTGGTGTTGGGTGCAATCTTCGTTAGACACCGAGTTGCTCCTGGTTCATTGTTGTTGATACCCCGATCACCAAAAAAATTGATCTATTATTATCATTTATGGTTGGAAGGATGAATGATGGTATATAGGATATGGATATTTAATCTTAATGTCAACAATTATTTTCATATGTATTTCATGCAGTCTACATCCCCTTTATCCTTTGAACAAATTAAATAGATGACATACGGTCCATATGTGACCTACCGACTAAAAGAAGATGACCATTGATGGTAGAGAAGGGATTTGAGTTGTTGGGGATTTAAATTGGACTTCCCATATCCATTTTATTTTCACTTATATCCCCTTTGAATCCATTCACATTTTTCGTGCCTCATGTGGCATGTGAAAATCTTCATTTAAAATATAATCCAAGGTGCAAATAATCAACCCTTTTCCCAACAAATTTGTTCCCTTTTATTCTCACGTGTTTTTGAAACTTTTGGACCAATAATGGAGTAGATGTGCAAACAAAGCAAAGTGACACATGTGCTTACTAAATAAGACTTGATGAAAAATAATCAATCCTAGGAACAAGGAAATTCTAACTTTTCTTCTCATGAAGAGGAAATCATTGAAGAATTCATCTCAAGTTTGTATACAAAACGTGAATGGAATCACAATTTTATAAGCTACACATTGATGAATAATGGAACACTCAAGTAATCCAAGGCCATCTTGGATAGATATGTCAAGAAAAAATAAGGCACAAACATTCAAACACTGCTAATAGGTATGTACATAATTTGATTTTAAACAGACACAAACAAAAAGTGAAGAGCTTCTATAGTGTTCATGCTACAAATGTAGCAATTTTTAACAAAGAATAAGAAAATCACTTGGTTCATAAGATTACATTTTCCTTCTTCAGGTTTTCAATGGAATTATAATATCCATGTTTCTCCTCCAAGGTCACCCTCACATTCTCAACTAGTTCATATATGTCATGTCTCTTGTTGATCAGTTGATCCTATTCAACACATGCCAACTCCATGAATACAATCCACTATTTTGTAGTGTTATCTACTTCTTTGAGCCTGTCTATGCATTTACATAACCCCTACCCTACTGACAACATATTGTGTACATAATTTTAATTTCCCTTTCATGTTTTTTTGTCCTCGTTTCCCATTGTCTTGCATGTTTTCAATAAATGCAAAAGTCATAATTCTCTTGTTCTCTTGTCTTCTTCTCAATGGATAAGTCACTAGTTTGAAATAAAGATTATGAATTCTTCTACATTTTGGTAGGGAATGTGATTCCATAGTATGAGCCAATTATTGTAATGAAAAATCAAAATTTTGGAAGCTTTTTCCAAACGCCCTTATTTATGTCCCAAAAAGTCCACTATGCTCTATAGATAAGTTTTAAGTATAAAAACCTTGTATTTCTCCCCTAAGTCTGGTGTAGGTCCCCATTGTCTTCGATACATGTGGTACCTGTTGAGTCTAAGAACCTTCTTACACCATGCCACTTGTCAAGTTTTTATAAATATCTTTTCCTACACATGATATACATCATGTACACTTAAGGAAAGAAATGTTTCCAAATAAATATAAAATTTAATAAAGCCACGCCTAAGAAAACTCCTTACATATAAATCTAAGTAATGGTGTTGGGGTTTTTATAAGTCATAAAAATGGATGCATGTCCAAAAACCTCCCAAAATTATTCATCATGCACATGGGTTGAATTTGATTATTGTTTTAAAATTTTAATGGTTTTAAGCATAAAATATTTGAAATAATAATCCCATACAATTTATATATTTAAAATATAACCATCATATATATATATATATATATATATATATATATAGAAAATAAGTAGATTAACATTAAATAATTTTTGATATCTTTACTTAATAATTATAACCATATATTAAAGATGAAGTACAACAAAATCATAAATGAAAAGCATAACCATATATTAAAGATGAAGTACAATGCTAATCATACAAAATCGGGTGGAAAAGATCACACCCCATAAGCAGGATCAAAGTAGCCATAAAAGGCTACGAGTAGCAAAGTGTCATATCAACAAAAGCATTTTCAATCAAAAAAGCTTAAAACAAAAATGCAGAGAACCAGAAAACTCCAAACATGGAGCTAGGCAAGCAGCAACAAACATGGAAGAAGGTGGCGGTGGCGGTGGGCTCTTTGGACGGTCACCCCAACCACCAAGAGTAGTGTCGGGGGTGTCATCAAGCTGCTCCCAGCCATCATCTGTCTGTTGCTGCTCCTCCTCGTTTCCCGTCGGGAGGGCGAGATAGCCAAAGAGAGTCGTAGAAACTTTGATTGGTCGGGCACTGCCACCCGGAACCACCACTGCCAGAGCCCAGCCGACCAAATACCCCGGTAGCGGGCGGAGTCAAGACGGAGGCGGAGAAGGACCGCCGGTGAGGAGAGGTGCTACACCACCCATGAGCTAGAACTTGGTGAAGTTGCACCGCCCATGGGAAAGTGAGTGGCGACCTTGCGAGCGGGAGCGGCGGCGAGGGGAATCTAGCGGAACGCGACTAACAGCACAAGGGGCACTCCCCCAATGGTCCAGAAGAGTTTGCAAGTGCTCAACTTCTATGCGGAATTTCTCCGCTGCACCTGGATCTGAAGCGAAACATTGGAGATGACAACAAGCTTGTTAGAAATAGCAAAAATTCTATCCATTGTCTCTTTATTAAAAATAGCAGCATTTCTAGATTTCCAAATGTGATATAAAATAGCCACTTTGAAAGAATGCCAAATGTTGTAAAATTTTGTAGGAATAAAGGCCGGATCCCCCAGAAGAACCATTTTCCACGTGAAGAAGGTGGGAAAAAGGTTGGAAAAGGGTATGAATCCAGCGCTAGGCAGACTGAGCATGAGGGCAGAACCAAAAGAGATGAAGAAGAGTCTCAATGTGGTTGCAGAAAGGGCAACGCAACGGTGGGGGAGCTCCCAGAAGAACAAGGTGCTTGCCCACAGGAAGCCCTTGATGAAGAATGCTCCAAAGAAAGTGCACAACTTTGGGCTCTATAGGAATGGCCCAAACAATAGTGAAGCATTGCTTCCACCCAAAATGAGTGGAATGCAGGCTCCATCGAGCATTTAACTTATTGAGAGGAAGTTGCTTCTGGGTGAGAAGCTTGTAGCCCAACCGAGGTTTATAATTTCTGAAGGGGGTGGCAGAGGGCCAATGCCAATCAAACCACCATGGGCGCTACGTAGTAACACCAATTTTATGCAAACAATCACCAGGTATGAGATCTTGAATGATAGAGAAATGGCTTGTTTGTCATTGTCATTTAGAGAAAAATTAGCTTTTAGGCTATCCCATGGAAGCCAATCCTGGTGATAGGACAAAAAGGTCTGAATATACTGAATCCCTTTTTTGAAAAGACGCAAACCCTTGAGCTACTGAGGAAAGAGAAAGGGTTTTGTCATGAAATTGAAACATTGATTCCACCACAAACTAAGAGAGTTAAGAGAGAGCCCAAATTCGGAAACCATCACCTGCTAGAGCAGATGGGGTTTGAGAAGTTCCCAAGCTTTCCATATGCTTTTTGCCACAAAAGAGCCACCTATTTTAACAGTAGCAGGGCATAGAAGTAAGGAGTAGTAGTTCAAACCCTGCCATGCCTTTCGATTAAGCGGAGACCCTTGAGATATACAATTTCTGAGAAGAATTTTCCAAGATTCCTCACCTTCAAGGCTGCGAATAATCCATTTGGCAGTAAGAGCAAACCCCTGCATATGAATGTTGATTAGGCCAAGACCACCAATGTCCTTGGGCATACAACATATGTCCCAAGCAACTCTGTGAAAACCATGGTTCCCTTCAGAGTTGGCCCACAGGAAATCACACAGAATTTTCTCCAGCCTGTGGTAAGTGGCTTTAGAGGGTGCCCAACATGATGAGTAATAGACATGAGTGGCAGCCAAAACCTTGGAGCAGACTTGGAATTTTCTAGCAAGAGACAGATGCTTGGTAATCCAAAAAGATATTTTTTGCTCAACTCGTTGAATCACATAGTTCCAAAGGTCGTAGGGGGATGCCATAAAGGCAAAAGGAATGCCTAAAAATTTGAATTGAACACCAGGTTCAATCCAAAGCCATTGGAATCCCTCTAGCCAAGGAGGTTTGGGACCCCATCACTATCTGTAACATTGGGTTTTCTTCCATTGGATAGCAGAACTAGAAGCAAGACAAAAATATCAAGGCATTTCATGGCATTAGTGATAGAGGCCTCAGATTTCAGCCAGAGTGAGAAAAGAGTCATCTACAAAGTGACCATTAATCAACTACTTAGGAGAGGAAGGTAGTTGAATACCTTTAACTAAACCAGCATTGGTAGCATTAGCAAGCAAGTAGCTTAGACCTTCAAGCAGCAATGACATAAAAGAGGAGCAAGAGGGCAACCTTGCCAGATGGAACGATGAAGAGAGAATCTCTCAGACTGCTGACCATTGATAGTAATACAGGCACCCACATTTTGAAAGAGCATATTAACAGAGCGGATGAATCTAGGTCCAAAACCGATAGCCTGCAACATGGCCAGAATGAAAGGCCACTCAACTCTGTCATAGGCTTTTTCAAAATCAATTTTAACAAACAGAGTTGGTTGAGAAGTCTGGTGGGCATATTCCATGCCCTCCCAAACTGCAATAATGTTGTCCAAAATATATTTGTTTCTTGATAAAGCTGGTTTTCTCGCTCTGATGATCAGGGGTAGTAAATTAGTGAGCCTGATAGCAAGGCTTTGGCAATAATTTTGTATGAGACATTAAGCAGAGTTATTGGCCACCAACTGGTGATAAGCTCGGGATCCCAGATTTGGGAATGAATTTGATGTTGCCTTGGTTGATCAGATCACCTAGGGTGTTGGAGGACATAGCTTCCAGATAGACTTGATGAAGATCCTGGACCAACAATCATCCATAGAGACTGGTAAAACTCATAGGGAAAACCATCAACACCGGGGGCTTTATCAGAGGCCATCTGCAGAATAGCTTCCTTCAAATCATCAAGAGTGAGAGGTCTATCACAAGAAATGCACTGACTTTTAGAGAGCTTGTAGGGAACAACTTCAATGCATTGGAGGAGAGCAGTGTCATGAGATGGAGTAGTAGGTTGAACAGAAAAAACAACATGATAGTGATGCAAAAAGCTTGCAGAATGTCAGGTAAGAGAGTAAGCCTTTGATTTCCATCCTTGATTGCTTTGATTTTGGTGAGAGTTTGATTAGATTTAAGGAAGCAAAAAAACTCCTTAGTAACTCTGTCACCAATGCGAAGCCAGTGTAGACGGGCTCGAACTTGGGCTCCTCTAGCCTTAGAGTGCTCCTCAATTTGAAGCTTATGTTTCAGTGAAGTAGCTTGCACTTGCAAGTGGGTGTTGAAAGGAGATAGATTAAGCTCTTGAATAGCCCTCGAATATTCAATATGAGAGGCTTCATGAGCATTCTTGCAAAAAAGAGCAGCTTGTTTCCCATAGAGCCGAAGGAAAGAAGTGGTATGAGTGATGGCATGAGACCACTAGTCAATCCAACTAATCCCATCAATAGGTCTCGGGTCAAGATTCCAAATACATCTTATATAATCCAAAGTTTTGGGATGAGAAAGGTGGGATGTATTTAAATAGAACTGGGTGGACTTGGGCTTGGGACACTAAAAGTTCCATTGAATCCCAAAGAAAATAGGCTTATGGTCAGAAACCAAAGGAGTTTCACCACCGAGGAGAGGTTGTATGAAGAGTCAAAGGAAAACCATTGCTGCTCTGAAAGCTAGAGCTCTATCAAGACGCTTATAAACTCTATCATCACCAGCTCTAAAATTAGACCAAGTGAACCAAGGAGTGGCAATAGAAGAGTGCTTGCGGTGGTTGGGATCAAAAAGACAAAGTTTATTGCGTAAATAAAACCAGGCTTCACATTCACCAGTACACCAACGCATTGGAAGCCAGCCCAATTTGTCTTGGGGATTCAACCATGTTGAAATCACCGCAAAAAAGCTAGGTAGCAGAGGGTAAGATGATCAGCCAACCACCGCCAAAAAGAAGAACGTTCAAAGGCATCGTTGGAAGCATAAATATTGGCCAACCCAAGAATGTGGCCATCAAAATAAAAAAGGGTCCACACCACCCGATGAGTGGGGTCAGAACCCCAAGATATGATATTGGAGGTGAGGTCAGGGCTTAAAAGAGTGACAACACCACCTCGACCATTATCATGAGCTGACATCTAGCAGAGAGAACCAGGCCAGATGGTACACATAGTCAGTAGAAAGATGGAAGCCAGAGATTTTGACTTCCTGCAAACACAACACCTGAAACTTTGCAAAATGCTTGCAACTGTCTCTGATAAGATATCTATGTGAGTCAGATCAGTAAGCCCCCTGACATTCCATGAGTAAACTAACATGGAGAACTATCAAGGTGCATGTTTTCCTCCTCGAGGTTGGCTAACGCTCCAAAGCGGTTAGAGAAAGTGACTTGCCGCATTCCCATGAATAAAATCATCGAGCTCGAACTGCCGGTGGGGTCTCTGCAAGAAATCTTCCTCGGAAGGAGGGGAAGGACTTTCGGGAATGGCGTAAGGTAGCCTTTCTATCTGTCTGAGTAGCTAAACCACCGGTGTGAGATCCAGAAAGCTTGAGGTCTTGGGAAATGAGGGGTGTGAAAGAGCAGGAGCTGAGGGTGAGGAAATATGACAATTACAGCTTGCAAAGACCAAGAGATGGTGGGCGTGGGCTTGGGAGGGGTCGGTGCAGAGATGGCTTCAAAGGAGAAGAAGTGGAGGTAACCAATGGTTTGTAAGTATCCTGTTGGTGCTTATTTTCGGGTCGAGGTCGAAGGTTTTACGCCATTGTGTAGTCCATCCATTAGAGGAGGGAGTGCTGGATTTAAGGTCCATCGGGGTTTTCTCTGGCGGTGGTGGGCTTGGAGTCATGAGAGGACAATCCTTGATCATATGGGCAGCAGATTGGCACAAAAAACAAGTGTTGGGTAGATTGATGTATAGAACTTTCTGCGCAAAGTGTGTCTCCAACCTGGATATCGAGGGTATCTTTGAGGTCTTTTGAGAGATCAATTTCTACACAGACCCATTTTTGGGGTCGAGTCTGAGTAGAACTTATTTTCTCGTGGCAGATGAGGTGACCTAAGGGTTTGATAAGTTGATCAACGAATCCCCACAAAGGCAAAGGAAGGCCTGGAAATTTGACCCAAACAGGAATTTTGAGTTTGGCTTGCTCAGAGACTTGAAAATCTTGAGTCCAGTGGGAGAAAACCACAAGGGTATTGCGAATAAACCAAGGACCGTGGTTAACAATGGCTTTGCAATGTTCAACATTGGTAAAGCGAAACAGAAAAAAGAAACCCTTGGTCATGTTTTGGACTCCCTCTACCTTGACTCCATGAGGTTTCCAATGATTATGAATCCATTGGCGAGAGGATACCTTCAGGGGGAACTTAGTCCATAAAATAAGCAACAAGAGAAAATGATTCAAACCAGTTGCAAGCTTTGTCAAAAGCTGGTAAATCAAGAACAATATCTAGGAAGGAGTATCAGTATCCTTACCTCGTTAAATACCTTCGGGATGAACTTCCTCGCTCATTTCGGTGCCATTTTCCAGAGCTCCTGCGATAAGACTAACATCAATAGATGGGTGGTCATTAAAATCATAATTTTTAAAAGTGGTTGGATGGATATTTTAGTGGTGATGATAGAAGAGGCTAACAAACGAAGGAGAAAAGGGGGTCTTGCTAACCATGTCACCAAAAACGGAACATACCGACAAGATAAGGTGTTCCCTTTATCCTTACCACACATCAAAACATTCTTGTACCTTATTTTTAAATGATTAAATTTACGGAGGGATTAATTATTGACCATCAAACCTATTTTTTCCACTTGTACAAAATTTGGTATTTATCACCCCATTTTCCTCCCTTGGACATAGCCGAAGATATTCCTGCTACCTTTCTCTTCTCCATGGCTATAATTTTGATCCTGTTACTAAACCACAAATCTCCTCAGTAGCTTTTAGTCATGAAAATTTTGTTATAGCTTCTTTAAAAACCTAATCCAAAATCTTTGTGAATGCAATTTATCCTTTCGATCACATAATACTTATTCTCTCAATAGATTAATTTCACAAATGCTCCATTATGCTTGATAAACCCTCTCTATGTAGCCACCTGGGGCATTACATTTTTCCATCAAAACTATTTTCTACTTTTATAACCTTGATTTACAATTTTTACATTCAATTTTTCATTACGTCACATTTCCTTTAATTTCTTATTTTAAGTTTCTATTTTTCACCTCTTTGAATTTTCTATTTGTTCTCTCTTCATCACACAAGAGTCTTCAACTTCTCTCCATGCCTTTCTATGTGGTTTGGAAAATGTCAACCAAGCTAACCCATAAAATTAAACATTTGGTATGAGAACTTGAGATTCATGTCTCGCTTGAATGGATTCAAAACTTAGATGATCCTCTAAACTAACTATTTTCTTCATCTATCCTTAATCATACATGTAAATGAGTTTACACTTTTGAAACACTTCTTGTTCCATTCTGGGCCTTATACCTTTCTTGCATGGAATATTTCTATTTATGTTCCATGCTTGTCATAAGCTTAATTGATTTGATATTTATTTACAAAATATTCTAGCAAATTATATACATAATGGAGTAAAAAAAAATTATATGAGAAAATTACAAAAACAAAAATAAAAAGCATTAACAAAAATAAAGTCCTAGAAAACAATAAATGTTTTTGTTTGGGAATTTATTGGTTGTTGTCCTTTTCGGTATTCAAATTTATGTGTACTCAACCATAATAAGAATTAAGCATTCTACCATCAAAATGACTAGGTGGCATTTCTCCATTCAAATTATTTAGCTCACAATCCCTAGTATCAAGAATGTGATGAATTATGAAGGACCCATCCATCGAATGTGTAATTTCCTAGGGTGTTGTGGTTATCTTGAATCAAACAAGAACATATTTCTACTTGTCCACATAATTTTTTTCGATATGATTATCACACCACACTTTTGGGGGCTCTTTTAAATCCTTGGATCCAACGAACTAATAACATATTCTCATCCAAATTCATAATTCCACGTATCCTCTCATCAATAAACGACCCTCGCCCATATTAATTGTGTATGATATATGTAAGGTTAGAACTAAACATTGTAATGATATTTCCACTTCCCTCTCATGTACCAATTTAAATAGAGTGTACTTATTCAACCACTTGTATTTGGTCATATATGCCCAAAATACCACTAAAAATTGATCTTTCCAATTAATGCATCCAACGTTATATATATTTTCCAATGACATACCCAAAATCTTATTAAAAGCTTCTACAATGTTGTTTTCTTGAGGATGGTAGGGAGTGGTCATAAGATGCACAATCATAAACTATATAAGTAGTATGCACACCATTTATACAAGAAAGTGATTCCTTCGATCACTTGTAAAACTAAATAGACATCTATACGTCATGATGATATTCTCTTACATGAATATTGTTAAAAATGATTTATAATATATTGTTTGTGCATCTTCTTCCCATCTTTTCAAATAATCATTGTGATTATACCTCATACCTTTCACATGAGCATATAAGTTGATAGGCCTAAAAATTATATAACCCACTTTTTAAAATGGTTCTAACTCAATCACAGGAACTAAAGGCATACCATCTATTGTAATGAAATTACTTAGGTAGATTTGAATATCAGCAGTAATAGAACACCAAATAATACCAAAACCCCCGTTTAAGTATCTTCGCATTGATGAGAACTAACCACTTCAAGATTTTTTTCTTGTAGTCCTCAAAGTTTAAATTGCCTTCCTTCAAAATGAAATCACACAAAAACTATTAGACATTGAGCTTTATGGTGCCCAAAGTTGTAAGCCATTAAACACCTAAGATAAAATCAACTCTACCCTTGAGAATAGTGAACATAATGGACTCCATTTTGTAGTCACCCATCATAAGTATAATTTTATGGAATTTCCCTAAACATTGGACTGCGCCACCATATGTAATCATTACTTGAAATTCAAGTGTTGGGTAGATGAAACAATTTAGCCTTACCACCATATTATTATTGATGAAATTATGTGTTCTCCCGAATCAATCAATACCGCCACCTTCTGCTTCTTAAGGTACCCCACCACCTAAAGGGTTTGTGGAGTGCTAATACTAGATAGAGCATGGCATGAGATAGTTAGTTGGGGATCTTCAGAGTATTCCTCTAGTTTTTCCACTTCATCACTTGATGTTTCCTCATCTTCTTCCTCCTCACCGGTCCCTTCAATGTAAAATAATTTCTTCTCGACACATTTGTGACCTGGTCCATATTTTCTATCACAGTTAAAACATAACCCTTTTGCTTGTTTTTCTTCAATTTGTTGAGGTGTCAGTATAATTGGCCGAGGGTATGATGGTGTCAAGGTGCTATGGTATCTGATGTTAGTGAAAGTTTGCCTTCTGTTGGAAAGAAATTTTCCTCTTTCCTACATGCCATGATAATAAAATCTGAAACCTTAAGTTGATTAAACATACACACCTCATGCTCAATGTGGTCCTTAAGACCCCAAGAAATAGGTCATTCAGATACCCTTCTTGTAATATTCTCCACATGCAAGGATAGGTTTTGGAATTGATGAACATAATCCTTGATTGATCCTTTTTTTTTGTAACTTTGCTAGTTAGTTGAAGTAATTCTCTAACACACTAGAACTATAGTGCAATTGTAGCTCTTAAGTGAAAACTTTCAATCTAACACCGAGACCATTATTTTACCTTTAAGCACATAACCAATGATGTCAGATGAATTGGTTAGGTTCAAGATATAAGGATGCAATGGTTACCTTTTTCCCTGATGGGATCGATGTAGATCAAATAAATTATCCATTTGGTTAATCCAATTGAGTGTATCCTTTCCATCAAACTTGCACATTTCTACTTTTGGAATGCTGCCATGCCATGGTTAGAAGATCCACTAGTTTATAGTGGATCCTCCTTGGTTGGTGTGATTTGGATATGTGTGTGCATTTTTAGAGGAACCCATGTGATTGGAATGGGAATTCATGCTAGTATTCATGCTTGAAAGAGTGAGCATCATCTCCTTCGCATTGATTCAAACCCCATCTTCATTTCACCCTTAAGGCTACCTTCCAATAGAAGAAGCTCATTGTTGAGGTCAACCTTACTCACCATATTATTAACCCTTTCTGAAGTTGATTGAATACCTTAGATACTCTAGAACCTGAAGATTTAAAATCCATATATTCCTTATTTGGAGTCATTCCTGAAGTTTCTTGACCTTTCTCTTGCCCTCGAGTTGATCTTATGGTTTGGGTTTTCATATTTTTTTGGCTACAAGGATTAGGGTAAAAATTTAGGGTTTGGGGTTTCATAAATTTATTGGCTAAATAGAGGGAAACATAGAGAACAAACCCTAGCTAATTTTGGAAAGCTTTATGAAAATATAAGAAACTTATAAAATTCCCAAAATTGCAACCTAGGTAGCAAATTTATGAAAACACCTAAAACTGTTATAGATTTTGCAAAACAAGTCCAAAAGATTAAAATTTTGAGAGGATCAAGTACTTGAATTATTTCACAACACCCAAAAAATTACGAAAAATTTGCTACCGTTTTTGAGAAATAACCGAACCTTCAAACTTAGGGTTTTGAAGCCTTTTGATCGAGATCAAGCTCTGATACCACTTGTAATGAAATTACTTAAATAGATTTGAATATTAGTAGCAATAGAAAACCAAATAATGTGAAAAATAAAGAGAAATGATCACAACATGCAAATAGAATAGCTCAAGCACTTGAGGGGGCAACGTCCAAACCATACAAGTAAGACTCAAGTGTTCAATGTGATGATAACTACTCCTTACTACCACATGTATATAACATTCCTATACTATGGCCATCACCAACGCCGACCTACCAACCATATGAGAGCATAAATGAATGCCATATGATAAGAAAAGAGATTATATAAGCCACAAGTAGGCACTATATATCCAATATAACCTATAATAATAAGGGCATAACATCTATTGTACTTAGTTTTCCCACTCTCTAGGAAATATCACAATGTTGTATTTATTCGTGTGAATCCTTAAAAACTACGAGGCCATAATAACTCTATAATCAATATCTTCATGTTGTAGCATATAATGCATAGTCCATTGTTCATGAAACTCTCGTAGTACATCCTTGAATTCATGTTCCATGACACACCGATGTAAAACCCATCACGAATCATCTTATATAATTATCCTCTAATCAAGTGGTAAGGTGCAATCTTCACGGCTAATTGATTTTTAGCATGATGAACCATTTTTCAAGTATCATCCTCAAATCTAAAAATGCCGCAATCTATGCCATCTCTTATGGGACATGCAAAACCATGAAAAACTACACATCAAGTAACCTTCCTCAATTGGTTGTAAATATTCACCTTTATTGATTCTTGACATATGATGATCTTACATGCAACCTTCCTAGATTACCAAGTAAATGAAAACTCGAAACTCCGTAAACAAAATTATCCATTGACATATTTCACCATGCAACAATGCCTTATTAATTAAGTACTTTAGAGCTTTTTGATTAGTGAAAAAATGAATGAAGTAACTTAGCTAAAAGATACTACCCGAATTTTCATAGTGCATACACCATCCCTAAGGTTTATCAGAATGACATGTTATAGTTCCAAAATACGTTTTAAAACTTCGTACTGTAAAATAATTTGGACAATCAATATTTCCTTCCTTGGATATGTAAAAATAACCTCAATTATCATACTCGATGCATCTAAATGAACATGCAATGAATTTTTACAAACTGGGAACCGTAGGATTTGATGCAATGGCCAATTTCCCCTTCAAAGTATCAAAATATCATTGTTGCAAACATGTCCACCTAAAGGATCCTCTTTCTTTCACAATTCCTTTTAAGGCCTTGTGATGTGTACATAATTCTTGATGAGCTTTTGGTAATACCCATAGTGGCCACAAAATGTGCATACCTCTTTTTGCGTTTGTAGAATCTCTAATCGGTGAATCATGGGTACTTTTATGGGGCCTACCAACATGCATTCTTTGCAAATAACGTGTCTCAAAAAATTACCATAGAGGACAAAAAGAGTACAATTCAATATCAAACAAAATTCCCTATCTACATTGGTCAAACATCGAACACCAATTCTCATGATGGTTCTTCACCAAATCATATAGTGTCTAATCATCTAAATATACTTATAAACACTTATGAATGAAGTCCTTGAATGCCTCCACTATAATATGTGGAAACACACCAAGTTCATTCTTTATTCCAAACTATAGTGCCCTACTTGTTGTGCCGGTTGGCAAACTTATTTCAAGTTGTCAATTTTGTAATGGTAGCTTTGTAGATGCTTTCCATGGAGCAACCAACTAGACCCATGTGGAGCATTGTTGTGACCCTGGTTTGGTGTGTTTTTATGAGTTGAGACTAGGAACCCTCATTTAGGTGATACCTGTGAATGCATGTGTTGATGATTCATTAGCATCGTTAAGCGTTTCATTTCATTTAGGTTGTGTAATGAGGTTTGAAAATGCCAACCAAGTGGCACAGGAGGCCAAACCCATTCTAGGAATGACAATCTTGGTAGTTATAGAGGGGTTGTTATTCCTTTAATTAAAATTAAGATAAATAAATAAATAAATTTACAATATTAATAATAATAGGATAAAGTTAATATTGAAATTGAATTCAAAAATGAAAATAATAAAATAAGATAAATGCTTCCTTTACTTGGAGTGTTAGGATTGCAGATCATTCGGGGGCACTTTGACAAGTGTTGAATACGATTTCAGCTTGTGCCATGGTGGAGTCTCACTCTCAGACTGTTGGGGGAGAAAAGTTTTGTATGTTTGGATGCGTGGAAAATGGTTGGCACTTTTGGATTTGGTGCACACGGTTCTTGGGATTCGTGAATGTATTTATAGTTTTTTTGCAACAAAATTTTTACAAGTAACGTGAACTGTTTGAAAAAATAATGGGTTATCATGGACAACGATGATTGCACAGAATGGGTTTGTTGACAAGGCCGTAAAAACTTTCAACCAAACGTAAGTGACAGATGTAAATCCAAATTCCTCCCCGTTCTGAAGTCAGCACATAGGTATACGGTTCTTGACACATGCACTAAACCTATGCTTCTCCCAGAATTTACGGTGCTTGGTAATCTTGAGCCGTTCGCAGGCATTTATTTCCTTCTTGGCCATTGGATAATATTATATTTTCCCCGACAAATCGACAGGCCACGTGTCATTTTTTGGGCTCCTTTTTATTCTAAGTATTCGGGCAGACATAAGTCCGCGGAATCAGCTCTATTTGATATAGTCTTCGGGTCCGGAGCTGGGGTATTTACATTTCTTCACTATACTGTCCTTTCCCGATAGTTTATCCCTCGCGGACGCGACGACCACGAAATTAAGCCGCAACTTATATTTCGTCGGGTCCGGCTTATGTCTTGCAGTCAACAGTTATATTAACCGACAAAGGGTGTACACGTGTCTACGCCTTAATGGAGCCAACAATATAGGTCATTCACAACAAAGAGTTGCGATGTGAAGCCACAACCAATGAATGTTCAGCATGAATCCAAGAACGCTGACAAGTGCGAAGGGTGTGGAGATTTCCTATTGGACTGAGCTTCGCGCACTGACAAGGTCTATAAGATAATACTGACAGGGGCGATGATGGTGGAGCTTTCTCATTGGTCTAAGCCTCATGTCGCAGGATTGAGGATATATAAAGCCCGACACCGCAACCAATATAAGGACGACACGTGGTGGAATTTTAGTCAAACTAATGGCAATGGATTTGAGCGGATTTAAAATCCATGAAGAGATGAAGCTAAATATACTTTCGGGTCCGTGTCGAAGGACAACATCTTTTGAAAGACACGGGAGATATATAATTGGCTTGAATAGAATAACAAAGACAGATAGAGAAAAGAAATATATGCGGCATACAAAGAAGGCATAATACAGAGAATATACAAAAAAAGAGTCGTAGCTCGAGGCATTATATAAAAGAAGAAAGACACATGTAGTAGCAAATAGCCAAAAGAAGAAAGACAAGAAGAATATAGAGAAACAACTCGAGAAGATAATTTTTTTAAGAAAAAGAAGTAAACGACATGACACAAGATGAGAAACAAAAATAATGTGCGAGCCGTAGCTCGAGTCTCTGTAAAATCTTTTAAATCGAATATAATAGTTATATTTTGTGTGTTTTTGTGTTTTAGTTGTCTTTCCTGTGTTGGTTGCAGTTGGCACCAAATTTTTCCAACATGTTCAACACATACACTAAACCTACGGGGCATGCTTTAACGATCCATATTATTTTTCTTCTTGCTATGCCTTTCACTACATGTTCTAAATATGAAATAATCCTGTTGGTTTTATCTTTGAAGACATTTTCTCCACTTTGCATAGATCTTATGTGTGAGCAATTTTTTCTCCTACACAAAAGCATGTGCAATTTTATGGCTTGCTAATAATCTACTTTAGAGGGAGTAAATTAAAATTCCACAGCCTTTGCGAGCATCCTACCCATCTATACCAAAATGGGAGCTTTGGAGTAGGGTATGGACATTCAAAAAATTATTGGAAGTGGATATTTATCAAATGTTTAGAATGTGGGGAGCATCATCAAGGCACGTGGACTGGTTGGCAATGTGCAATGTGACTAGAATGATCAAGGTCTCTTGGAATGCGGGTGTGTATCTTGCACAACACCTTTTTGCATCATGACTTCGCCTCTCAAGCATGGTTTTCTCTCTTGTATCTCACATGTTTTTGTAGTGTTGTTTTTCATTCATAATTGTATCGAAAATTAAATTCACCGATGAATATGTTTTTGGTTAAATAAAATGATTGTGGTTGTAGTTTAAAACATCGGTTGTTAAATTGTCTCGCACAACAAGAATAACCATTTAGGAGTGTTGGCCCTTGCCTCGAATGCGTTTGAAATTAATTTAAAACTTAGACAATAAAATTTGTAAATTGTAACCATTGGCTATAAGTTGAGCGCACAAATGCGTACATAAACACCTTATTGTTATACATCTTGCAAAAGTTAATGAAACACACATAAAAACATGCAAAACACTTTCCCAACTCCCTTAAGAGGAGATGCCAAATTATGACCATGTTCCCTGTGACATGGAGTGTCACCCAAAACACTTAAATAACCTTGGATAATAATTTTCTCATTTAAAAACATGCAATTTTGATATGAGTGAGATGTTTCACACTTGAGACAACTCGCCAAAAGATAGAAATTGGTTTTGGTTTTGGCTCATAGTTTGGGGATACATGTTGAGAAACGGATAACTACCACCACATAACTCTCAGAGTGTCATCATGCACATTGTAACCAACCTTTGGTTTCAAGAAAATTACATTGGAAGTTAGTTTTGCAAGTGCATATTATAGGCCACCGGTCGTTTTGCAACAAGGACGAACTGGTGTATTTACGATAATCGGCTCCGGAAAGGTGGATGTAAATTGAACCCTAGTTTCCAGAAATGAGTTCCATCAATTATGAGGGTTTTTATGTATATAGGGGAGTAGATGGGAATTGAAAAAAATTGTGTTTGAGTTTTGGATATTAGTTTTCGAACGCAGTTTCGTAGCCACTCTGACTAAATTGGTCACTTTTGGTAAACTTGCAACAATAACTGAAAAACTATTGTGGGACCCACTTTAAGCTTAATAATAATTGAGAGGCCTTAGGAAACCTTCATATGACTGTGTGGAACCTATTTTAGTCACTTGTTTAAATAATTTTGCTTTTGGGAAACATTGTGTTTTTCTCTCTCTTCTCTCTAGATTGTAAATGCCATGCAACTGCAAATGCATTTCTTACCCTATCTATACTAGGTACAAAGTGCTTGACATCATTGTGAATGGAAAAATATGCACATGTGAAATATGTGAGATTGTAGGATATTTCCATGCTAGCTTCTAGGGTTGACCATGTTTTTGGTTGCAATTACCTTGGGAAAATGGATTCAATAGAAATCTCATGTTGTTTTGTAGTCGCATGTTTATATTGAAATGTATGTAGTTGCTTATTGAAATTGGGGCCTTATCTAGGTAATGACTAATGGAAATATCATTATTGTATTATTTCATGTGAGAACCACATTTCATTTTGTGAGGAAACAATAATGGTTTGGTATTTGTGATTCAGTTAACTAATTTTGTATGAGTAGAAATATGTCTTCTAAAGGAACAATCGATAGTCATGGAAAGTAAAATATGTTATCACATTTTTAAGAGAATATGATGGTAACCTGAGATTAAGGAAAGAGGGATAATGGCGCAATTTTTTGAAGAAATAATATATTTGATCTAATTGTATGGGTGAAAAGATGATGATTGTAACGTAGAAAAAAAGGAAATTATAATCTTGAAACTAAACTTTGTTATAACCATTGTTAGGTTTTTTAATAACATTTATCATTAATGAGTTGTACATAATGCATAGTGTGTAGTTGAATATTTTTCAATTAAATAAATCAACCCAAGTGTCTAATTGTGAACATAGTGTCAAATGGTCATTGGTATCTGAGTTGTGCACCATCTTAGAGAGTTGTTTATACCATACATAGGGAGGTTTGTGCTTAATATGATGTGTAAACCAAGCTTCCTTGTACATAAGGATCTTAATGAGATTAGTTAACCAAGTGAGATACAAGCAGGTGGATCACAAAAAAATTGTATACCTTGTTAAAAGATTCAAATAATTATCATGATAATCATGCACAACTCCCTCTCGATTGCATATCTATTAAAAAAAAAGTGTTTGTGTGCATTTAAGTGAATTTAGTGTGATGACTAAGTGGTAATGTGCTCATTTAAAGAGAGCTAAGGGGTAGTGAAATGATGGAAGTTAATGATTTTCATAGGAAAATACATAACAATGTATAATGGTAATACTTCTATAACGGTTTTGGTAACAAATGGAAATAACATGGAACCCTTCGGCCAAATGTTAATGGTCATCCCTATTTGATCAAAGTAAAACCTCGAGTCGTATGATGTGAAAGGAATGGTTAGGTAGTGCTTGTTATCGCACAAAAACTAATGTAATATTTCAAATTCCTTTTATGTCATTCCCATTAGGAAGGGATTAAACGAGGTAAATATTATAATGTTGCAACCTTATCATGAGATGATGCCAATACAAGAAATAAGGAAGAGTATTTATATGGTTCTAAGTAGGGAGTTAGTATCTCTTGAAAATATCTTGTGGAAATAACTTCCCTGGAATTATACCAAGAATAGTGTTGTCACACTCATCGACCATATGAAACCCTATCTATTTGTTAATATGTGAGATTTGTTTCCCTTATTATGTCATTGGATGACTTATAATATGTGTGAAAGACAACTTGAGCCAATCTTAGTTTTTACCATGAAAGGAATTCCTTAGGGCTCCTAGTGGTTTAATAAGTGATCTTCTTATCAACTCTTACTCATGTGTTAGGATTGAGTGAGGGTCCTCTTACCATGGTTAGTTTTGTTTCTTTGTGGCTATTGTGGTCCTAAGAGAGCACCTTGTATAGTGGATGGGTTTTCGGTCATCAAAGCATGGGGAAAATTTGTGTCACTTCATAGTCATACTCCTATGTCGAATCGAGCATCTCCATATTACCTAATTAAGAGAAGGACAAGACATATTGGAACCCGCTTAATGTTTCTACAAACCACCTTGGTAGGAGGTGCACAAGACCTCGTGAAAGGTGTTTTGAGTTATACTTTTCTCCTTATATAGAGGGGACTATGTGTGACCTATAATCCATAGATAAATGGTGGTTAGGAAACCTGTTATGGGATAAACAAATCAGTTTTGAACATATCACTTACTTAGTGAGGGAAAGTGTGTGTTTTGGTCACGTCGAAGTCACACATACTTGGACCTAACCTATTTTGTTAGAATCAAAATTAAATTTTATCTTTGAAAGAAGTAACGTGAACAAAAATATGACAACTAACGTATGATGTAGCTCATGAATGTAATAAACCTCATCGGCAATGTGGTATTTTGTGTCATAATGACATTAATTGTGCTTCCAAAAATGAAATACTTCTTAAGTAACAAAATGTAATGCATACAAAAGTAAAATTTTAAACCGTGTGTTCATTTGATTAATGCAACCATAAGTGTTAGTGTTTATATGGCTCAATTTTGTGTCAAACAATAACAATAATACATATAATAATAAAAAATTATTAGTTTTATTCTTTCATTTTGGTTTTGAAATTTTGGGGCGTCACACAAACGACATCACATTGTATGAAAAATAATTTCACTTTGTCACAAAAGTAGTCTTTAAGTTACCCTCTTTTGTGATATGTATTTGATAACACCAAGATAACCCACTACCGAGGGAATAAATTTCACATCTTGCAATTCCTTCTAGACCTCCCACAGAATGGAGTTCAGAATGGATAATTAAAAATGTAGTATTGGGCATCCTATAGTCCATGCACACAATTTTTCCCCATCCTTAATGAATTATTTTATCCGAATCATTTTGACTCACCCAATATTACCCATCAACAAGGACTCTAGCATAAAGCATTTTGTCAATTTCCTTTTAGTTTGATGTGAAAATTTGGATTTAATATATAAGGTATATTTTACACATGGCTCACTCTTTTGTGCAATTTGATGTGTGTCTACCCTAAGATTGGATACCAAAAATTCATATCATGATAACTCTTTGGGAACATGTCTTTATACTCCTATGCTTATTCTACAAGGTGAGTGAACTCTACATCACCCTATTTCAATAATCACTCAAATTAGTCATGTGTGCCTCTCCTTTATTAGTAATACTAACCTATTTTATGCACAATGGTAGATTGTAATATTTGATAGGATATTTTTATATTGAATCAAAATATTATCTCCTCATTAGTCTCTATCTTCACAAGTTCATCTTTTGTAATGGCTTCCTTTGTTCCTTTGACCTACATACATATTTCAAATTGGATTAATTTGGGAAGTGGAACCTCCCCACACTAAGTCACCATGCCATTCATCTAGTGCAACCAAATTACCCATCAACTAGTCCTCATCATCATGAATATTTCTCAACCTATCTTCCCCCTGTGCATATTTATGAAAGAGTGCATCCTTAATCATACCCAAAGATTCTATTAACTCAAATGCGTTTCTATGATAAAAGTAAATATCTTCCTAAAATATTCCTTTTTTTTCCTCCCAATCAATAATATCTATTCTAGTTTCATCTTGCAAATACCATGCAGGCCAAGTCTTTAACATCCCACATAACACATGAACCCATAACCACAATGGTAGTAGGAACTCACTTGGATTCCAAAGCTTTTCCCAATCCTTCAAAAGTAACCAAGGTTAATGTCACTTGCATAAAATAGTAGCCCTCTCTTGACATTACTACTCTCAAACCCATTGCACATTGCCTCCCGAATATATGATGATCCTAGAAAGTGTGGTTTATCCATTTTCCACCACTAATTAATTTTATAACACACAACATAATTCATCTAATTTTTTATTATATTCTTTGGGTAGACATGCCTCTAAATCAACCATATATGCCTTACCATGTGTGAAACCAATTCTTACATAGCTTCGAGAACCTATTCTTATTAATCCTCATTAATTTCTAAATCTATGGCACTACCTTTGAAATCCACTTCAAGGCACTAGCCTCATTTCCATGCACCAACCCAATATTTATTGGTTTTTATTGTTTTATGCACCACTTCATTACACCTATAAATTTCCCGCTAA
This sequence comes from Taxus wallichiana var. yunnanensis, assembly GCA_018340775.1. Classification (NCBI taxonomy): domain Eukaryota; kingdom Viridiplantae; phylum Streptophyta; class Pinopsida; order Cupressales; family Taxaceae; genus Taxus; species Taxus wallichiana. Next base: position 618,187,742 of record CM031237.1, read on the forward strand.
TTACCTCATATACTTCAATTACCCATGTTTCATGTGAAACACTTATAACATCCAAAACGAAATTACTACTCTATCAATCAATCTTATTGGGTCTAGGTAATCCTTATATTGTGTAGTCATCTTATATATATCTTCTTTAGGTGGATGCATAGAGTGGGGACAAAAATTGGTAAAACTTCTCATAATGGGTGTGCAAATTTTTAAAAAGGATGTATATAAAATATAGGTCGAAAAATTTGACATTTACTAACCTAAACCACATGCACTCTATGTGATACAAAAGACATATACCCTAAAAATCACCCTTTACAAATTCCTATTTTGGAGGGAATTTCAAAATTGAAATTTTAAATAAAGAAAAGGGTAAACGGTGTGTGCCCTATGAAATGCAAAGGACATGCATCCTTTGTAGTGCATGAAGGGTGCACAACATGTTGATTTCATTTTAAACTTTTTTTTTTTTGTTGTCTATTGTGCTATATATTACATTTATTTTTATTATATTTTATATTCTTATATTGTAGATTTATTTAACTAAATATAAGAAATTAGGCCCACAACATTATTTGGAATTGTTTTTAAAGTTGTAAGATTTAGTATTTAGGAGAGACTTTTTCAAAATCTATTTTTTTAGTACTTAGTTATTTTTTAGGATTTTAGGATTGAAATTATGGTTTTAGGGTATAAATTTTGCACACAAGGTTTTTCTTGGGTGATCCAATGGTCTTTTTAAAGGTTTAGAGGCCTTCTTGATTGATTGTTAACCTTTTAATTATAACCAAGTTTTGATTAATTAGGCATTTCTATCCCCAAAATAATTAATCTTGTATTAGAATAGGTTAATTGTGACTAATTAAGACCAATTAAGGTCAATAAAAGGTGAAAATGATCATCCCTAAATAAACCAACAAGTACTCACATGAGATAATTAGAACCAATTACTACAAATTAAGGTCAATCAAATATATAATTATGGTGATTTAGGGGAAATCGAGCCTTATAAACCTAATTGCGATCACATAAAGTGATTTAGGATTTAATTTTCCTAATTGTGTCTATAACTGATCCCATTATTCATTTGGTTTAATGACAAACACAACTTTGGGAAGTCAAGCCCTATGGGCCTAATTTCAACCAAATAATATGATTTGGGGCTCAATTTCACCTATTTATGTCCATGAATGAACAAATTATTTTGTTCAATCAATGAAGGATGAAATTTGGGACCAATCAAGCCTCACAAGCCTAATTACTACCGCATAAAGTGATTTGGGGATCAAATTTTACCAATTAGGTCCATGATCTAACAAATAACTCAATCTATTTAATGATGGATGTGATTTTTGGCCAATTGAGTGATCTAGGCACTAGGAGCTCACTATGTGAACAAAAATTTGAATGAGGATCCAAATGTGTTATATGAAAAACATATTTGAAAGATAAAGGTTGAAGACTTATCAAAGTGGTTGAGAATAGAGAAGAAACAAATAAGATAATTGGAAAAAGATGTAAAATTTTAATGTAAATCAAGGATAATTTTAGTGGCGAATATTCCATTTTTGAAAATTTTGAAAAGGCGAATTTTCGAGCGTGGGTCAGTGACCTATTCACCTAAAAATTACAATTTAATTTTTTTAGGGGTCGGCTTTGCCTGCCCTTAAAACAAAATGACTATATAATCCTATATTATTCGCCAGGTAGAACACTACTAGCTCACTCATACCACCTGGGGCCATATGTATTATCAAGTACAAGGCGTGTGATATGAGGGGAGAGGTCAGAGATGCGTGACAAAGAGTTAGTTGACGCGTGATAGGGAGAGTTTGTTTACGTGCGACAGGAGTGTTTTTTGATGCGCGACAGGAGTGTGGAGGAAGTAGACGCATGACATAGAGTTTTTAATGCGCGACATGGAGATTTTTTTTTGTTGCAATCAATCAGATGGCGAAGGCTACAAATGCGCAATAGAGATTTTTCGACACACACGTCAACAAGGTGGTTAACGTGTGTCAATGAGGTTTGTTGATGCACATCAACCACCTTATTGACGCGCATCAGCAAATCTCTATCGCGTGTCTGCAGCCTTCTATCCCACCACTTAAAAATTAGGTGAAAATTTTACTGTCAAACCCCCAAAAATTTGCCTTCCCGCGAAACCAGTTCCGAGGATATTCGCCAGGTATTTTCCACCTCCGATTTCTAAGAGGTCTCTTAAAATGAACCCGATGTAAATTTATATTATGCAAGTGTTGTAAAATATCCAAGAGTGAGGATTTAGAATGTATACATTCTTCCCATTCTCTAGTTAATAATACACTAACTACAAAGAATAGAAGATTCCTTAATATAAAAGGGAAGAAGAAGGAACATAAAATACACTATTACATTAGTTAGTGATAGCTACTTCATACCTAATATTCATTTCATTATCTTCAATTGATAATACTATGAAGATGTGCACTACACTAATGACACTACAAGATCTATGAAGAATCATAGATGATTTATAACCTTGTGGTATGAAAATATGTGTGCAGTATGATGATAAATCATTATAATCATGTTGAGAAATGTAGTGGTGCCACGATTAATTTTAAGTCCCAAATCCTCCTAGATAAATCACCCCTCCTGAAGAGAAATTGTCCCTATTGTATGCAATTTTGAGACAAGATGTGGAAAGTTTTGGAAACTTGAGATTTTAAAAACATTTTCCTTGAGAATATGCTTGAGATGATTTAAAAATTTAGAAGAGAGGGGTATCTTGTTATCTTATCCATTTGAATATGATATTAATGAATTATTTTTTCTATCGATGTGATGCGGTGAGGATTGATTGCATGAAGGAATACAATTAGGGAAAATAAAAACCAAAATTACATCAAGTTATTTTAATTACATTTAGGGGGTCAATATTCCTAATGGATTTACTCATGTAAAAACAAAGTGATTAATTATACAGGGGTATCAATGATAGAAAATCAATCCGAAATGACATTAGGTTGTTCTAATTATAGTTAGGGATCAATATGATTTGATTAATTTCCCCATGCAACCAATCAAGTGATTAGTCCCACGAGGGAAAAAAATTATGGAAAATCGATCTGTTATGACATTATGTTATTCCAATTACATGTATGGGGATAAATATGCCTTGATTGAGTGTTCTACATAATTAATTAAGACATTAGATACATAAGGGAATATATTAGTGAAAATAAATCTTGAAATGACAATAGGTTATTGTAATTATATACGATGCTCAATATATTCCCTAAATCCCTCATTGATTACATGAGAGAATGAAATTATGGCAAATAAGGCATCAAATGATATTAAGTTATTACAATTACACTTAGGGTTATTCATATACAATAATTAAGTGTCTCCACAACAAATAGATCCATTGCTTACACAAGAATATGCAATTATGGTAATTCATTATGTAAGTGACATTAGGTTTTTAAAATTACATTTAAGGGGCTTGATATGCATTAATTGAGTACCCCATGAAACCTATTGAATGATTAGCAATGTGAGGGAAAACAACTAGATAAAATTAGGCCTAAAATGATATTAGGTTGTTGTAATCATGTGTAGGGTTCTCAATATTTCTTGATTGAGTGTCTTGTGTAACTAACCAAGTGATTATTTGAACAAGAGAATGTAATTTTGGAAAATAAATCCTGAACTCAAATTAATAGAATGCACACAAATTTTACGTAATTTCCTTTCCCCATGCAACCAATTGCTTGATTGGTTGCACATGACACTCAATTAGCACATATTGAGCCCGGAGCATTCTTGCAAAAACCTAATGTCATTTAAGATTTGAGTTTCCCTAATTATGTTCCCTCATGTAACTAATCAATCTATTGATTTCCTTGTAGAGTCAATTAGTTCATAACAAGATCTTTAAACATAATTTCAGCAACCTAATGTCATTTCAAGATCGATCAACAATAGAAAATTATTAAGCTCTAAAGGATGTTGTCAAAGTTTTTAAGTTTGTTGAGTACACATCGCACATTTTGTTGGAATCACATGTTAAGTGTAAGAAAGTAATGAATTTTTTGATAGAATATCCTCTTTCTATTCAGGTAATTTGGACTAGGATAATGGAAGGGGATATACTAAATATGAAAATAATAGGGTTTTAGGATGAAAAATATATAGATATAGAAAAGTGATAATACACCCCTATGAAATATGTAGGGTTCCAAATCCTAAATATAGGATAGGGGAATGGTGTCTTTATTAACAATAAAAAGGTTGAATAAGAGAAATATATTATGCTAAGGATGTAAACTTGGATTGTAAGGATCATTAGGTTTTAAATTATTGTAAATCCCAAAGGGAGAATTGTAAGGTAATAAATAGTATATGATAATGCAATATATTAATAATATGATACTCTACTCTAATATATACATGACCAATTAAACACTCAACTGAATATGAAATAACATTAAAAAGTGAGATGTGAGAGATGCTTACCTTTTTTAGAAACCATTGACACATTAACTTACCACTAGGGTTAAAAATACCTTATAAGAAATTTGATTTGGGGACAAAAATGAATATAATAATACCAATATAAGATAATTCTTTAAAGCTCTAAATACTCCTTAGGTTGGGTAGACCATAATAAGTGTAGCTCCTATGCTTGGTAATCATAAGTACCTAATATCCAAGTGTAGAATCCAAAAGATAAAACAAGACTAAATTCAATACCTTTAAGAAATAAACAGAATATTGATGAACACCAAGAGAGTTAATAGATGATGATGATGCCTTGGATAGAAAAATAAAATGCCACATATATTTAGTGGACACGATTAAACATTACAATTTTTCTTAACTAATAAAATCGACCATGGTCGATGGAGTCAAATCTAGGTAATGTTATATGAAGGAAAAATCATATATGATGGACTAAGACTTTGGATCTACTCAAAGGTGGTATGATGAAGGTATGTGTGTTATGTAAGTAGATACAAAGGAAACAATAAGAGGATAATAAGATGATGTCATAGGAGATCTGTAAAATATGAATACAAAGGTATATACATGTATATAATGTGTCATATTATGGATTTCACATCAAGGCCCTCTCATAAGTACCACTGCCAACCAACCCAATGTAACCATTTTTGGTTACCCCCACTCTTGGTAATATCCCTAAGTACATCACTTTGAGAAATCTAATGTGCTAATAATGCCTACAAAGAACAAAATTTAGTAGGAGTGAAAAATTAGGTGTATACATATGTCCCAATTAAAGACCATCTCATGCCAAAAAAATTGTACATAAGGTGGTCTTCAGGAAAGAAAAAGAAACACAAAATCAAAATGAATGAATTGAAATTGTAGTATATGAGTGATAATAATATGAACTCAAATGATAATTACATGAGCTCAACCCAAATGAAATATACCTATCTCATACTTACCTTTTCGTAACTAGGGATATATTACCTCTCATCTTGAACATGGTGGGTGAAAATATGCTAAGTAACCCTAAAGATAAAATACTAGTAAGGAGAGGAAAAGATACAAGTTTAAGTAGGTAGATGAAAAGTAGGGATATAAAAATAGGGGAATAAATCTCATACAAGGATGATAAGGTAATGGTAGGGAAACTAATTAGCCAATCTATCATTCCTAGCAACAATATATGATGAAAGGGGTAGTTGATTTTTTATGAATAAGATCTTATATTATATTAACAACTAAAATGATACAAGATAATTCATAAAAATAGGTGGTATGGAAGCACGCCCCAAAACCACAAACAAAACTAGGAAAAAGAAAAGCCTAGGAACAAGGGAAATTACAACACATCATAAAACACAATGACAAGAAGAATAAGGCTGCTATTGCAAATTTTTATCCTAAAGGGGGTAGATCCTAATCATGCCAACCAGAACTAGTAGATCTTTTCCTCTATCTGAAAAATCCCAACCAGAGCCAAGTTGAATTCCTTTTTCTCGTATCTTTGATAGGGGCTCAAGAGAGCGAGATGACGAGATAAAACCTTGGAAATTTTTTAGGCGGAGGCAGGAGGCTCAGTGTCATGAGTGTATGGCTCGGGGGCATCTGGTGAGCCCCAACCGAGATGGTTGGGAAGCAAGAGGGCATCCCATTCTCGGTGGAAAGCTAAAGGCGTAGGAGAGAAGATCCTCTAAGGAGGATGGATATAAGGGGACCGATAAATACAATTGAAAGAATGAAAATTAGAGTGGATTTGATGGCCACCACATATTTGTCACCCGTAGTTGAAATAATTAGATTAGGTGACCTATAAATATAAGGGGTGTAAGGTGTTAGTTGGGAAGAAGTATCAACCGAACTAACAAGATTGATGATCATAAATAAATGGTGTAGTATGTAAGGACGTATTCAAAATACTCATAATAACCAATGTACATATATAAGATGTAAGGTTTTAGCCAAAAATTGGTATCATCTAAACTATTATGCCTGAGAAACATAAATATAGAGTATATGATGCAAATGGGTAGATGATAATGTTATACTAACCAACCCGTAAATATATAAGATGTAAGGTGTTATTTGGGAAAATATATTATGTGAGCTAGCATGACTATAAATAATAATTCACTAGTATGCAACACTTAGAAATGTAAAATAAATACGAGAAATATGAGAGAGAAGATACTAATGATTGAGAGATAAAATCATTAAATTCAAGATATGTAAAAGGTAATCAAGTAGGGATGATATGAGGGAATTTTATTGATCCTTAACGCCTTTCACAATGTTAACATGTCTAAAAATATGTGGAGAAAAGGATATAAAGAGGATGAGAAATAATTATAAAATAACTTGTTTGACAAGGGTATATAATGATATAAAAGGGAGAAAGATAGGTGCCCCGAGGAAAAAATAAGTTCTTTACTAAAATCAAGACTTGCTCATTAGATAAAAAAGAAGAGAATTTTTTAACATCAAGGAGTGAGGGAACCCCAATATGTAGGTATTAGTGGACAAAAAATAGTGAGGTGTAAACATATTCTATGTCAAATAATTCAACATATGATAATAAATTATGTATCCTACTTTCCCATAATATTTTCCTCATTCCTCAAGAACTCACTCAAGGAGCTAGAGGCCTACTATGAGGATTACCTACTAGAATAAAAAGGAATGGGAACTAAATGATAAATATGATACATGTACCACATTTAGAAAAAACTTCCACTGCACTAAAGGACCTCAAGCTTTATAGAAAGGACAAATATAGATTTTGAGCTTTCAAATATGATAGGAGATGTAATAAATATTATGATATAATGTCTTTTATATTTTTGATTGAATTTTTATTACTTGTAATAATTATCTTTTTTCCCCTTTACTTGATTTTTCTTTGATAATATGGATCTTGGATTTTCTTTTGGATTTCATAAGTATGAATTCATAAAATTGATTAAATGGGTATGAAATATGACTAATGCAAAAGATATTATACCTAGCTTCTATAAAAGAGAACATATAAATCGTGACACTTAGATACTCATAGAAATGCACCTTGTAGAAAAAGTGCTATACCTATAATGGCCTTGTTTGTCATGATAGAAAGTGTTTAGTAAAAAGTATATAGTTAGATATGTTTGGGTTCCCCCAAAATGATGTAGAAAAGGGTGATATAGTGAAAAAAATTCAATACATTTTCACTAGAGGGGGAAAAATGTGAATAAGAGACAAGTAGATAGATATACTGCAAGAGTTGAGATATAAAGAGAAAACTATCTCAAGGACACAAAATAATACTCTCAATCGTTATTATTTTTAAAGAGGATTCATCTAACTAAGGTAAGGAGAAAAATTTAACAAAATAGGTTATAATAGTGAATGGGATGATTGTGAGGAGGGCCTAAATTCCTTACCATGTAAATTTACAAGTTGAAGATAAGAAATTATAACAATCTAAATCATATAGTAGGAAGTAATATCCTAAAGGTAAAAATACATGATTTCATCAAAAACATAAGGTAGGTAAAAATAGGATATACATATGTGAATCTAGGTAGACGGTATTAGTAATAAATATATCTACTAAACTAACAATCCTAACAGGAATGATAAGGATGTAAGGTACAATCCAGGGAAAAGGTATAAACCGAAATAATAGGCCTATATGATGGAAATGGGTAGCTAAGAATGTTAGAATAACTAGCCTAAAAAATAATATATAGGATCATAAAGCACAAGATAAGATGTAAGGTACTAGCTAGGATACTAAGGCTCAACAAGACTGCAAGTTTAAAAATATAGTAGGATATAATGTAAGGGACTAGTTGGGAGATTAGGGATCAACCTAATTAATCACCCCGTAGATGTAGGATGTATAGGGGTAGGATGAGGACACTAGAATAACCAAAATTTAAGTAATATATATGATTTAAGGTGATATGAGAGATACTAGGGCTCAACCATAATAACAAGCTTATGAATATAATGATGAAGCATATGTGTACAAGGATATATTTAAGATAATATAAGAGGAAACATGAGATGCAATACTACTTTAGTACATAAAATCATAATAATAAAATTATAAATGAAAATTATAATAAACATATCTAATTAAGTACAACAAGAAACAAATATAAAGATATGCACAATAAAGGGAATATGAATCATAAGGTCAAGCATATTACTTCTTTAGTTACATTGAATGTTTTTAGTTCCTTACAAATATGGCCTTTAATGATTTATAATTGATAAGTTCTTGGTCATAAGGTATCCTTATTTAGGTATAAACCCCAACATTTTAAGAATATTTTACCTCCTTATCATGGTTGTAATCCAAGTATAGGAATTGTTCTCTTATCTAAAATTTACAAGGTTTGACAAGTTTATTATGTTATTTACAAATACAGACTTTTTATTGACAAGTATGTCAAGGAGTGTTGGCATGAGTTTTGTCTAAAAAATCAAGAGAATGAATGTGGCCTTCATAAATTCATTCATCAAGGATAGTACTATGAAGAGAAATGTGAAGGGAATATAACTCAACTTGTAGGGGGAGGATGGAATTGGAGCCATAAACTAGAGATAAATGAGTTTCCCCAACAACAACGGAGATTCTAGTGTGGTGTGTCAAAGGCACACAATATAACTTAATGTGTCAATTGGTATCCGATTCCCAAATGGTTTTGTAAAGGATTTTACTCTAAAAATTACTAGCATTATTTTATTGTTTGTTGCATTGGGGATGATAAGGATTTGAAATTTTTTGTTTGGTGGTGAATTTTACACAAAGTTTTTTTATTTTATTATATTTGAAATTACCACCATTATTTTTTTTTATTATTGTTAAATAGTTTTTGAAAGGACTATACCCTTCATACGTAAAGACTCAAAACCCGAGATATAACTATATCAACAGAACCAAAGTTATCAAAATATAGATGTTATCAAAAATCCCAATGGCATCAAAAAAACTCGCCATGAATAAGGCCAAGAACCAAAGAAACCAAAGAAATTGAAAAACAACAACTTAACTATTGTTTTCAATTCAAACATTTTTCTTCTTGTTACGCATCTTTGTAATCCATTCATCTGCAGATTTACAGTAAAGGAACTTCAAAATCCTTAATTGGCTTATAAGAATTGTTTGAGCAAGGAAATCGAGGAATATTCTCCTTATCCACTACAGACTTTTTTGTTTCAGTGTTTCCGATCCACTGAGTCTCATCCCCAGCTGAATATTTATTTACATGGTTTGTAAGCTCATTCAAAGGGGTTTCTGGGACCGTTTCCAGCATGTCTTCCTTCCCAGCATCAGAAGTAGGGATATTCTGAGGTTTGAATCTCAGATGTTCCGGGAGGGCATTTTTCCACCAGTTAGCATTCTCCTTTTTGCGTTTTATCATCTCACAATTAATAGCAGAATGTCCCAAAGAGAAACATTTCCTGCATCTAAAAGGTAGACCCTCATAGTCCAGAGGTTGAGTCCAAGTTCCATAGAAATTACCACCATTGTTAGCGATCATGGTTTGTGGAATTCCATAGTGGTATATGTTATTATTAAGGATACATTTTGTAGTCTTACATTGGTCACATTTTTAGAGGCATGAACTCGACCTACTAAGTGATGCAATAGCATGCAAGGGTTTAAACAATCTTGTATCACCAAAAATAAGAAGAAGAATAATATTAATTTTAAAATTTAGATTCATTTTCTATTTTTAAATTTCATCAAACATTTGACATACATAAATTATTGGTTAGAAGTCCTTGAGAAATATCAACACAAAAAAATCATGTGTTTACTTTTTTTGGAAGTAAATGGTATATCCAAACCTATTTAGGGAAGGAAGGATCAGCGTTCATTTTAAGAATCCCCCTCTGAAAAATTAGTTTAGAATTTGTGGCGAATCTCAAAATCAACTTTTGAATCATTGGCAAATTTCTGAAAAAACATTTCATGGCAAAGGAATTTCACAAGGAGAAGGTTTCTTGGGTTTCACATAGTTGGTTGAGTAGGTTGGTCATGTAGGTTGGTCGGGTAGGTTGGTTAGGTAGGTTGAGTATGAGGGAACTCTTCATGCCGCAAATTATCTACAGGAATTTTGAGGTGAGATCTTAAAGCTGTAATGATTTAAACTACGTATCAATGCACCTTTGATTTATCAAAAATATTTTTTATTTTTGTTTAATATGACATGAGTTGGTTTTAATTTTCATGAGGAATATTTGCTCATGAGTTAGATTGATCTAAATTGTTTATTTGCATCTGTAGCTTTGATTTTATCAGTTCTGAAAGCTTATGTTGGTCTTTGTTGCTGTATTTGATTCTCATTGTATTCAAATTTCAATGGATCAGTTTCAATCTGTAGCCAGGTAGGTTTGTCGAGTAAGTTGGTTGGGCAGGTTGATCGGGTAGGTTGGTTGGGAAGGTTGATCGGGTAGGTTGGTCAGGTGGTCTAGTCGGGTAGGTTGATCGGGTAGAATAGTTGGGTGGGCTATTTGGGTAGGTTGGTCGGCGGGTTGGTCGTAGGTTGGACAAGACAACTTGACCCCGGGGTTGGATGGATAAGTTGGATGGAAGGGTGTGGCGGGAAGGTTGGTCGGGTGATTTGATGGGCATGTTGACCATCCATCTCTATCGTCCAACCCTTGGCCTTCTAAACCTTTACCCATCCAAATATTTAGCCGTCTAACCCTATAACCATCCATACATCCACCGTGGGTTGGGTAGCCTACATATCTAACCAATAGTTTTCCACCATGTGTCCCTTAAACCACTCAAACCCCTATATATACCCCTACAACATTCATTTCCTCACTTTTCCACGAACATTTCTAGTGCTCTGAGCTCTCCATTCTTCAAAGTTCTCCCAAATTTCAACAATGGCAAGCACCACATCTGCTCCTACACCCAAATTCCAATACAAAAACCTCTTGTGCCCACAGATTATAGCTCTACTGAAACTAAAAGATGCACAAAATTAATGGTGGAAAAGTCCAAATTTATCAGGCTTGTCAACATGCCTCAATTAGAAATTGATACTTCCGTCCTTGATTACCTTCTCACCTCTTACAACCAGAATGAGGGACAATTTTTTGTTCTCTTCGTGCATCTGCGTCATCGCTAAATTTCTTTCACAATTGAGCTCGAGACGTACATCGGTTAACTGGTTTACCATTCAAAAAAAGTCACTCGTTACTAAAAAGGTTGTCCTTACAGGTGAAGACAAAAAGTTTTTGGAGTCTCATTACAATGTACAAGTTGATGGTAATTTTATTATTTTCAAATTATTTTTTTCTTAACATTACTCAACCACCCAAGCCTCTAACATTTCTTGACTATTATTGTAGCTCCTCTTAATCATTCAATAAGAGGCCTTATTCTACAGGGTATTACAATCCAATTCTTTCTTGCAATTGCATCACTTTTTCAGGCCTGGATTGTATTATAGGAAAGATCTATAGACATTCTATATTGGTCGGATTTAATATTTATTGTGGACACTAACATGTCAAAAATTTGATTGGTGCACATATTTTTCCAATTGAATAAAAATAGATGTCTCCCACACCCACAATGCATTTGATAAATCCAAGATTGTATTCTCTTGTTGCAATTATATTCTTGCTTTCTATCAAGAAGCTTTCTCTAATTGTAGCAAGCAAAAATTCTAACTGCAATTAATGATAAAATGATTGTTCTCAGTCTTGAAGAACAACATGTAATAGTTACTTCTGATTTTCTTGTTATAATGATTTCTTATTCAATATTTTTCAATAAAATAATAATTGTAAGATTTTCTTTTGTAGAGAATAATTATAGCTACAACATCTCATAAGGAGGAAATTTCTTGAGGTAAAGCCCCTCTAGAGGTCTCTACGGATTCTAACATGGATTCAACAGAATCAACACCAATTCAAGTTCCTCGTCAAAAGTGACCTAGGGGGTCGGTATGTGCATCACATCTACCATCACATTTAACTACATGTATGAAGTTTTCTTTTTATATAATTATTAAATAATTCAAACAAGTATAGATTATGTAAGTAGTACTTGTTGATGGTGAATCACAACACCCCTGAGTGTCTACAACATGATGGGTTGAGACTCTCAGTGCGATTGCATAACATGGAGCTTTTCCCAAGTGTGGGACCTTGCGAAATCGGAAAAGCTCTCCGGATGAAGGCCGGTTCCTATTCCTCTGTTCAGATGCACACGTAAAATGTAGAGGGTTTACTCAAAACCTAAACTAACTTTCCAAGGAGATAGGGTAAGAAGATGCATAAAATAAAACCTAAACTAACAGAGGTGATGCACCGAGGAATGAAGAACATCTGTCTTGTTAATAAACACAAACCACTAAAATGCAATGCAAGATCATGCACAGATAACCGATTTGTAATGAAAGATCAAGAGGATGCAAATGAACACAGAGAGGGTTGAGAATCATCCACAGACATGCATTAATTTTCTCCAAATATTGATACAACACACTGCAAAACGCCAAGAGGCAAGGATACATTACAGTTTCAAATGGGAGGTTTTAACTCCACAAGTTCACCTGCCAAAGAGAAGAAGGGAGGGGCAAAACAAAAATGTCCAACGTTTAGAAAGAAGCCCCTCCTTACAATTTATAGGAAAAATGAGAGAGAAAAGAGAGAGGAATTCAAATCTACCCCAACCACCTCCGGACTGCATTTAATTATCTCATTATGGTGGTAGGTGAGAACCCTAGCGAACCCAGAAAGTGGCAAACTGTATTTCACATTTTAAAGAATTTTTCTCACCCAATTAAAGATATCCAATCATAGTTGGATAGAGGACCTTGTAAGCTTTTCGAAAAGTCCAACCTTGCATGAATTTGAGCTCCTACCAAAAGTTATGGCTATCTCGAATATCTCGTGCGAGTGGTCTCGCTTCTGTCAGCGCTCAAAATGTTGCGCCTCCTGAAGGTGCGCCATAGGCACATCCGTGTGTGTGTCGACATCCTCTTACGTGCACCAAGGTGTAAATTTTGCCCTGTTGACACTCTGTGTCATGTGCCATTTCCGTGCGCCAAGGGCGCATCCTTTACCATGTCGACATCCATTTCTGTGTGCCACTTTCCTGTGCCTTGGCGCATACATCTTCGTGTCGACACTCATTGTCATGCGCCATTTCTGTGCACCAAGGGTGCATCCTTTACCCTGTCGACATCCATTTCTGTGCGCCACTTTCCTGCGCCTTGGCGCATACATTTTAGTGTCAACACTCATTGTCATGCACCATTTCCATGTGCCAAGGGCGCATCCTTTACCCTGTCGACATCCATTTCTGTGCGCCACTTTCCTGCGCCTTGGCACATACATCTTAGTGTTAACACCCATTTTCATGCACCCTTTCCTGCGCCTTGGTGATAAATGTCAGGGATTTGAGCTTCTCTGATTTCTAGATTCTTCTGCTTGTCTATATCTACCCGGGGGGAAAGATATATACAACAATTTGGCGACTCAACGGGATCACCTGCCTGCTAGGTAGAAGATCGGTGGCCTTTGAGCAATCCATTGGGCATGGAGTCATAAGTAATAACTTGAAAACAACCTGATATCTGATCCCGAGCCTGATACACAACTTATTCTCGACAAAGACGTGGAACTGTAGAAATTCAACCTAGAGCAACAAAACCTGTGCCAAAGCACTTAGGGAAAAAGAAACCTAACTACAACAAGACAATGTGCATACGCACTTAGAGGAATTGAAATCTAGGCTAATATTTACAAGGGTAAACCTTTTCCTTTTAGTAGCAATGTTTAAGATGGATTCCGTTAACCGGAATCGGGAATTCTTCTCCATCCAATGTAGACAATTGGAAGGCATTACTACTTTTACATCCCGTGACCATGTGGGGAACTTGGAATGCCTTCCTGGCTTTGCCCGATTTGCATCCCATTTCAGAACTAGGTCCCCTTCCTGGAAGGTCCTTGCTCTTGCTTTCTTATCAAACCATCTTTTCACTAAGGCCTGATCTTTCTCAATTGTTTGAACTGCATGTTCTCTAATTTCTTCCAATTCCATCAACTCTGCATACCTAACCTCCATTGGTTTGAACTCAGACAACTCCAACTGCTTCATGAGCTCCAATGCTAGCAATTCTAATGATATAGGCAATACTGCCTCTTTCCCATAGACCAACTTGTAGGGAGAATTTCCTGTAGACCTCTTTGGCGTTATCCTGTCAGCCCATAATGCTGATTTTAGCTTCATATGCCATGTCCTTTGGTTTTCATCCAGAGTCCTTCTGATGATCCTTAGCAAATTCTTGTTCGTGGACTCTGCTTGTCCATTACCCTGCGGGTAATAATTTGAAGAGGTGCTCAAATAGATTCCATTCTTGATAGCCCATTCTGTAATCCTGGAACCTATGAATGCCAATGCATTATCTGATATGATAGTGGCCGGCACACCGAACCTAGTCACTATTCCTTCATAAAAGTCTAGTATGTTAGACTCATTTGCTTCTTTGAGCGCTACTGCTTCGGTCCACTTGGTGAAATAGTCTGTTGCTGTGAGAATCCACTTGTGGCCTTGGCTTGAGTTTGGGTTGATGACCCCGATGAAGTCCAATCCCCATTACATAAATGGTTGGTCAACCAAAATTGGGTGCAATGGGAGCGCTGCTAATCTTTCTTTACCTGTGAAGAGTGCACATTTCTTATCCATGTATAGCAGATCCATCAAGAGGCTGTCGGGCCAATAATACCTGCGATCTTTCTCAATTGTTTGAACCGCATGTTCTCTAATTTCTTCCAATTCCATCACTCGCATAGCTAACCTCCATTGGTTTGAACTCCCATAACTCCCAATCGCTTCATGAGCTCCAATGCTAGTAATTCCTAATGATATAGGCACACGCTCTTTCCCATAGACCAACTTGTAGGAGAATTGCCTATAGACCTCTTTGGCGCTATCCGTCATAGGCCCATAATGCTGATTTTAGCTTCATATGCCATGTCCTTTGGTTTTCATCCGAGTCCTTCCGATGATCCAAGAAATTCTTGTTCGTGGACTCTTCAGTTGTCCATTACTCCCGCGGTAATAATTTGAAGAGGTGCTCAAATAGATTCCATTCTTGATAGCCCATTCTACGTAATCACGGAACCTATGAATGCCAATGCATTATCGATATGATAGTGGGCGGCACACCGAACCTAGTCACTATTCCTTCATAAAAGTCTAGTATGTTAGACTCATTTGCTTCTTTGAGCGCCACCGCTTGGTCCACTTGGTGAAATAGTCATTCGTGAGAATCCACTTGTGGCCTTGGCTTGAGTTTGGGTTGATGACCCCGATGAAGTCCAATCCCCATTACATAAATGGTTGGTCAACCAAAATTGGGTGCAATGGGAGCGCTTGTTAATCTTTCTTTACCTGTGAAGAGTGCACATTGCACATTTCTTATCCATGTATAGCGAGTCATCGAAGACTGCCGGCCAATAATACCCTCGATCTTTCTCAATTGTTTGAACCGCATGTTCTCTAATTTCTTCCAATTCCATCAACTCGCATAGCTAACCTCCATTGGTTTGAACTCTGTGCAACTCCAATCGCTTCATGAGCTCCAATGCTAGCAAATTCTAATGATATAGGCAATCGCCTCTTTCCCATAGACCAACTTGTAGGGAGAATTGCCTATAGACCTCTTTCGCGTTATCATTTGTTAGCCCATAATGCTGATTTTAGCTTCATATGCCATGTCCTTTGGTTTTCATCCGAGTCCTTCGATGATCCTTAGCAAATTCTTGTTCATGGACTCTTTGTTGTCCATTACCTGAAAGGGTAATAATTTGAAGAGGTGCTCAAATAGATTCCATTCTTGATAGCCCATTCTCGCAATCCTCGAACCTATGAATGCCAATGCATTATCTCGATATGATAGTGGTACGACACCGAACCTAGTCAATATTCCTTCATAAAAGTCTAGTATGTTAGACTCATTTGCTTCTTTGAGCGCCACCGCCTTCGGTCCACTTGGTGAAATGAAAGTCTGTTCTTTGTGAGAATCCACTTGTGGCCTTGGCTTGAGTTTGGGCCGATGACCCCGATGAAGTCCAATCCCCATTACATAAATGGTTGGTCAACCAAAATTGGGTGCAATGGGAGCGCTGCTAATCTTTCTTTACCCGTGAAGAGTGCACATTTCTTATCCATGTATGGCATCCATCGAAGACTCCTGTGCGCCAATAATACCCCGATCTTTCTCAATTGTTTGAACCTGCATGTTCTCTAATTTCTTCCAATTCCATCAACTTTGCATAGCTAACCTCCATTGGTTTGAACTCGAGACAACTCCAATCGCTTCATGAGCTCCAATGCTAGCAATTCTAATGATATAGGCACATCGCCTCTTTCCCATAGACCAACTTGTAGGGAGAATTGCCTATAGACCTCTTTGGCGTTATCTTGTCAGCCCATAATGCTGATTTTAGCTTCATATGCCATGTCCTTTGGTTTTCATCCAGAGTCCTTCTGATGATCCTTAGCAAATTCTTGTTCATGGACTCTGCTTGTCCATTACCCTGCGGGTAATAATTTAAAGAGGTGCTCAAATAGATTCCATTCTTGATAGCCCATTCGTAATCCTCGGAACCTATGAATGCCAATGCATTATCGATATGATAGTGGCGGCACACCGAACCTAGTCACTATTCCTTCATAAAAGTCTAGTATGTTAGACTCATTTGCTTCTTTGAGCGCCACCGCCGGTCCACTTGGTGAAATAGTCAGGTTGCTTTGTGAGAATCCACTTGTGGCCTTGGCTTGAGTTTGGGTTGATGACCCCGATGAAGTCCAATCCCCATTACATAAATGGTTGGTCAACCAAAATTGGGTGCAATGGGAGCGCTCGCTAATCTTTCTTTACTCGTGAAGAGTGCACATTTCTTTTATCCATGTATAGCATCATCAAGACGTGTCGGCCAATAATACCTCGCCTTCATTATTTTGAGAGTCATTACTCGTGGGGAAAAATGTCCTCCGAATCTCCATCATGAAAATCTCGTAACACCCTCTTGATTTGACTGTCCCAATGCACCTCAATAGAACTCCATTGATGTCTTTCTTAAACAAAACACCATCAACAAGCACATATGGAATGGCTTGTAATCTAAAGTATCTCTCTTTGCTTTGCTCATTTCGGAGGGCATAGGCTGTCTCGTAGGAAGTGTATCACATTCTCGAGTCAACAGGAGTGGGCACATCATCATTTTCTCGTTTCTTGACCATCCTGTAGTACCAAGACAGCCTCTTTTTCATTACCTGCTTCAACTTGTTGACTCAAGGCTATCTGTTCACATAGTCCCTTTCCACGTACTAGTTTTGTGACCTTGATCTCGATGTCATATTCCATGACACGAGTTATCCATCCTGCACGTTTCTCATTTAGATCCTTGTTTAGAAGGAAGTCCTTGACTCCCGCATGAGAGACCAATAATTGGATCTTATTGTTTGAGACTAGGTGCTTGAATTTCTTTAAGCTCCTGATCACTGCAAGGACATGCTTTTCAATGAAAGAGTACCTAGTTTCGTATTCCTCCAAGCCTTGACTGAAGAAAGCAACTGGTTGTTCTAATCCTTCTTTGTTTTGTTGTACCAAGATTACGAAATTGTGTCTCCACCACCAAAGGCATATAACATGAAATCCTTGGAGAAGTCTTGGATTGACGAGAGTTGGAGCTTGAGATATAGCCTCTTTTATTGCCTCAAAACTTGCCTTGCCTTCAGATGTCCACTTAAATTCCATGCTCTTCTTCAACATCAGTGTTATTGGCTTTACGAGAGCTGCAAAGTTTGGAACAAACCTGCGGACAAAATTGATCCTTCCTAAGAAGCTTTGAAGAGCCTTCTTATGACTTGGCAATGGCAACGCTCGAATTGCTTCAACTCTTTCTGGGTCAATCATCAATCCCTCCTTTGAAACAATATGGCCTAGAAGTTTTCCTTCGTGAGCCAAGAATATGCATTTTTTGGGATTCAATGATACCCCAAATCTTCTACACCTCTGAAATACCTACCTCAGATGAAAGAGGTGATCCACTGCATTTTTGGAGAATACAGTGATGTCATCAAGGTATATCAAAACTATTTTATTGATCAACCCCTTGAATGCCATATCCATTGCCCTTTGGAAAGTGGCTCCAGCATTTGACAACCCAAATGGCATTTTCTTGTAGGCATAGGTGCCCCATTTGGTGGTGAAAGCGTCTTGAACTGGTCATCTTCCTTCACCATTACCTGATTATACCCTGAGTAGCCATCTAGGAGAGAGAATCTCTCCGAACCGGATACTACTTGCAATATTTGTTCCATTGAAGGAAGTGGGTAATGGTCTTTGAGAGATGCCCTGTTTAGGTCTCAGAAATCTACACACAACCTGATTTCTCGCTCTTCTTCCTGACCGGGACCAAGTTTGCAACCCAGCTTGAGTGCTTGATCGGGAATATAATGCTTGCCTCTATTAGCTTATTTAGCTCTTTCTTCATTAGAGGTTCAATGTGAGGGTTGACTGGTCTCTGCTTCTGCCTGATGGGCTTAGCATCTGGATCCAATTCTATGGTATGTTGTGCCAAATTTGGATCGAATCCTCTTAAGTCTTCATAGCTCCAAGCGAAGACATCTGGAAATTCTTGGCAAAGTTGTATGAAATCTGATTTCTCCTGTTCAGTGGCCACTTTACCAATTTGAAGTGTTTTGCTTTCCCAACCGGATTTGGCTCTGAATCTTCTCTTTTGACTTGTATGTTAGCCTTTTCCTTATGGAACTGGTCATTAGGGTTGAAGATAGACTCCAATGTTACTAAACCCTTAGGAAGCTTGTTTGTCCACAGCTGCACTACTTGATCCCCATCTCGCTGCTCTAATCATGCCCCGATTCTAGCCGAGAATTCAACCTCTTCTTGTAAGAAATTGACGATTGATGTTGATCATTCTCAAACACCGATATGTGCTTGTGTTATTATCTGAACTGGACCACTGGCCTCACATTCACATGGATATGTGGTGTGTTTTTTCTTCTTTGATGTTGTGACAACCACATCAAACATTGCTCCAACAAAGTCTGCAAGCCTATCAGCGGCCTTCATTTTCTTCCTAGGTATGGACACGATGTTCAAAGCTTCAAACCCTCAACGAGGTTGGTTTTCTTCATGTATGCAATGCACTCTAGACTCTGCTCGGATTCTTCTACCTCTTAGTAGGGATCAAAAGCATGTACCTTGCTTGCCCATTCATCAAGAGTCAAATCCGGAATGCTTCCAACTTTGGTGTCGGCTTCATCTGTGTTTGGATAATCTTCTTGATCAAATGCTGAACAGTTGGCATTGATTTGGCTTGGAGTATGAGGCTCAATATGAAAGTTTGCAATTGGTTCGGATCTGATTGTGACCTTAGTACCATATCTTGTTCTGAACAACATGTGTGACCAATCAGCAGATAAGTAGCCTCCAATTTTGGCTGTGAAATCCCTTGATAAGCATAGGGCAAAGAGTGGTGGCAAATCTATCACTGACACATCTTGTAAAATGGTAACGTTGGGGCACGTATGCAAGGTAAGATTCAAACCTTTAATTACTCCCATGGTTTCTACTGCTGTCCCATCCAATTGCACTACCCCCTTTGATATGACTTCATATTGGAGACCCAGCTGATCAGCTATTTGCTTGGGCATGACAGAACTACTTGCCCCAGAATCAATCATGTAATTGTGTACTAATTTATCCCCGATGATTAATGAAACATAGAATGGAGAATACTTTACCTTGTTGTCCTCCATGATTCCCTTCAGGCTGAGCAGCATTTGTGAGGACCTTCTCTTGCATATGGGCCTGCTGGTTGAAGTTGACCAATTCTTCATGGCAGCTTGTAGAAGATCTCTTTGTCCTGGGATGGATAAAGATTCCCACATTGATATATTCACATTCGTCTTCTTCATTTGATCAATGATGCTAAATGGGGATGAAAGATCTCTTTGCTGTCCTTTGGCGGCACATTCCTTTCTTGTGCATGGGCAGCAAAGTGGCATTTGAGTTGGTTTAGAAGGTGGTTTGGGCTGTCCTTGCATGTTCGGAGCTGCATTTTGCTTACCGACACCTTGTGGAGTGATGGAAGGTTGTAGATCACTTGGAGCCAATGACTGCCCTTCACCAATATTCCTCTTCTTTGATCTTGTGGTAGCTGTTACACTCTGAGAAATTGTTTGATTCATGCCACAAAAATCCTCAGCTTGCCAATTCGCAAGTGCGGTATCATTTGGAGCTATGTTTCACTGAGATATCCCTTGTTGCTGATTTGTTTCTTGACTCACTTCACCCTCTACGCCAGTAGTTGTCACCATCAAGGCTTGGTTCAAAGCACCATTGAAGCACATAGATTGGTTGTGAGGTTCATTGCATGGGAAACACCAATCATACTCTTGAGCTATATTGTTTTGCACTGGCACTAATGCTTTAGAAGCAGATGCAACATTGGGGCTATAGGGCTGAAATGGTCTATTAGCAGGAGGCCTTACTTGGCTTTGATTTGTAGCTGGATTGGGTGGCCTATTGGGCTGGTATGGTGGCCTAGCCTGGTACTGCGCTTGAGGCTGATACGGTCTAGCACTTTGAGCTTGTTGTCTTTTGATAGTCACCAGCTCATTTCCAAGGTTCTGTAATTGTTTCATAACCTCTTGGAGTTCGTTTGAGGCACTAGAGGATGAAGTAGAAGTTTCATTTGAACTTTGATTTCTAGGAGTGGGAATAGGAGCCAAAGTGGGTGCTTGACTAGTGCTTGGATTTTCTAAGTTTGGATACAATGGCATGGGAGGCTAGAGCCGCTTACCACTTGAATAAGACAGTTTTCAGCCCTAATGGCAATGCTATAAGCAAGCAGGTAAGGTTGTGCCTCCCATAGATTGAATTAACATAGAAATATCAGAATTTAAAGCCTTAAGATAATATAGAAAAGCACCTTCAGCTATTGGCCTAATGGCCACTGGAATTCTATCCCAAGACCTTTGAAATCTGAAGTTGAAGTCAGTCAGCTGCTCATTGGGAGCTCTCTTGATAGTTGTCAATTGTTCAAGTAGAGACAAATTGTCTCCCTTTTCCCCAAATTGCTCATGGAGAACTATGCATAACTGATTCCAATTTGTGATAGAACCGGCTCCAAGGCTCCTAAACCATTGCAATGCCTTCCCTTTGAATGAAGATGCCAAAAATTTGACAGCAACATCCATTTCATTTATCTCATGGATTGCACAAACGTTAGCAATGTCTTTGACATGATCACCAGGAGTGGTATGATTTTCTCCAGTGAAAAATGGAATGTTCTTCAATGCTGCAATTGGAACTGGATTCTGTGCATTGAGGGAAAGTGGACTGCTGCGGTGAAATTGACAAAGGGATTCGGTGGTTGCGCCATTCTGATTGGCCTGAGAACCCTTGTTGATGTGAGAAAAGGTCTACCAGGTGGAGGTGTAGACAAAGTCTTGTTAGGTGGAGATGGTGATCTTTGTGGTCTTCTTCCTCTCCTTCCTCTGCCTGGTGATAGTTGCAAGTGAACAAATAGCCCCTCTTCTCGAGTATCAGACCTGGTTTGAATTCTTCTCATATGCCTAGGAAACTTTTGTTGCTACACCGCTGAATTCTACCCCTTCGGAGTCGCCAGATGTGTTAGAAAAATGAGCCTCAAAAGGCTAGCTTCTGCCAAGTTACACACCAAACCTAACAATATTTAAAAATAGAATTTTGAAAGACCTGTATTTTTGAGATTTTAGAGTTTGGAATTTGATTTGGAATGACAGTCTCGAAAATCCAAAAATTCCAGACTTTTCGAAACCTGAAATCCAAAATTCAAAAAACCATGAAATTTTGAAAGTCAAAATCTCAAAAATCTAAGAATACCCTTTTGAAGATTATCCCCGATCTATCAACTGGTGAAATTTTGACTTGTTTTGAGCAAGTTAAGTCCTTGAAAATTGATTTCAAAGTTCAGCCTAGAAGGTGAAAATATGAAATTGTAAAACCTGCAATTTTTTAAGTCTGAATTTCTTGAAAGTTCCTTCAAATCTGTGGAATGACCTCTTGGTCCCACCGGGCGTGCCAAAACTATTGATGGCGAATCACAGCACCCCTGAGTGTCTGCAACACAATGGGTTGAGACTCTCAGTGTGATTGCATAACATGGAGCTTTTCCCAAGTGTGGGACCTTGTGAAATCGGAAAAGCTCTCCGGATGAAGGCCGGTTCCTATTCCTCTGTTCAGATGCACACGTAAAATGTAGAGGGTTTACTCAAAACCTAAACTAACTTTCCAAGGAGACAGGGTAAGAAGATGCATAAAATAAAACCTAAACTAACAGAGGTGATGCACCGAGGAATGAAGAACATCTGTCTTGTTAATAAACACAAGCCACTAAAATGCAATGCAAGATCATGCACAGATAACCGATTTGTAATGAAATATCAAGAGGGTGCAAATGAACATAGAGAGGGTTGAGAATCATCCACGACATGCATTAATTTTCTCAAATATTAATACAACACACCGCAAAACACCAAGAGGCAAGGATACATTACAGTTTCAAATGGGAGGTTTTAACTCCACAAGTTCACCTGCCAAAGAGAAGAAGGGAGGGGCAAAACAAAAATGTCCAACCTTTAGAAAGAAGCCCCTCCTTACAATTTATAGGAAGAATGAGAGAGAAAAGAGAGAGGAATTTGAAATCTACCCCAACCACCTCCAGACTGCATTTAATTATCTCATTATGGTGGTAGGTGAGAACCCTAGTGAACCCAGAAAGTGGCGAACTGTATTTCACATTTTTAAGAATTTTTTCTCACCCAATTAAAGATATCTAGTCGTAGTTGGATAGAGGACCTTGTAAGCTTTCCGAAAAGTCCAACCTTGCATGAATCCGAGCTCCCAGTCAAAAGTTATGGCCATCTGAATATCTCTGTGCTGTGAAGTGCGCTCTCCTGTCGGCGCTCAAAATGTTACGCCCCGAAGGTGCGCCATAGGTGCATCCATGTGTGTGTCGACATCCTCTTACGTGCGCCAAGGTGTAAATTTTTCCCTGTTGACACTCTGTGTCATGTGCCATTTCCGTGCGCCAAGGGCGCATCCTTTACCCTGTCGACATCCATTTCTGTGCGCCACTTTCCTCGCGCCTTAGCACATACATCTTCGTGTCGACACTCATTATCATGAACCATTTCTCGTGCACCAAGGGCACATCCTTTACCCTATCGACATCCATTTTTGTGTGCCACTTTCTGTGCCTTCGCGCATACATCTTCGTGTCGACACTCATTGTCATTTTGCACCATTTCCATGTGCCAAGGGCTTATCCTTTACCCCCTGTCGACATCCATTTCGTGGCGCCACTTTCTCGCGCTCGCGATACATCTTCATGTCGACACTCATTGTCATGCGCCATTTCTGTGTGCCAAGGGCGCATCCTTTACCCTATCGACATCCATTTCTGTGTGCCACTTTCTCGCGCTTTGGCGCATACATCTTAGTGTCGACACCCATTTTCATGCGCCCTTTCCTGCGCCTTGGTGATAAATGTCAGGGATTTGAGCTTCTCTGATTTCTAGATTCTTCGCTTGTCTATATCTACCCGAGGGGAAAGATATATACAACAAGACTATTTTTTAATATTTCTACTCTTCTTTTCTACATTTATTGTATTCAAAAACTACTAAAATTGGTGAGGAAGATCAAACTCATTCTAATGGTCAAGATCAAAATGTCACGTTTACGTCTCCAAACATGCAAGGTAAATTGTAATATTTAATATTTAGCATGTTTTGTTTCGTTACAATTTTTAACATTTACAAGGCCCAACCGTATAATGATAATTTTCTAACAATTTGTTGTTTTCTTCTTATAGGTAATATGGCTTCTGAGCACATTCCACTTGCAAAGAGGCCACCAATATCGCCAACACGTACAATCCAAAAAAAAATAAGAACTTCAAGCAAGAATGTACGGTTTCCTGCTGATTCACTGAGATTCATCATCCTGCAACCACAAAATTTCCTAGACTCTCACTAGGTGGTGTTTTAAGTGTAATGACCACACAAATTTTCAACAACATCACCCTTGATAAGGAGTATTTGGGCTTCGATAGTGGTGATGCAGACAAGGGTAACTATTTTGACACCCATGATATGATTCAATCTACTCCACCTCCACCACAACCACAAAAAAATGTGCATGAAGTACAAGACAGTGACTCTCCTCCTCCTCCAAGAAAATCTCCACAAATAGATGATGAAAAGACACATTTTATATTAGAAAATCTGATATCAGATAGTATGGGGGAAATAATTCAAGAAGTTGTAATGTTTGATGTGGATTTGGTGTGGTCTTGGGAGAGGAGAGCTAAAATTTTGATAAAATAAATAAATACACGATACCATAATCATGCTCAAAGGCATTCATTGTTCACTTCCGTAGAGAGCCAACCGACAAGGCAGGACATTTTGCTAAACAAAGCTTAGTCAGGGACAATTTCATATACTAATGATTACAATGATGATATTATAGACATAATGTTAAACAGTTGGAGAATCTGAATGTGAAGCATAGGCTTACTACAACAAATGGGCTAAAGATAAGACAAATGTTTTAATAGAAATGTAGAAAAAGAAAAAGTTGTGGTGAGTGGGCTTTTACATGAAAAATCCTAATATTATAAGCACCGCAATATATTTTTTCAACTTATCTAATAGACTAAAAAAATTATATTTATGTTTTGTAGGAAAAATATGAAAATTTAAAGAAATAAGCAATTGTATTTGAAGCACATTTGAAGAATGCCCGCAAAATCCTGAATTCATTTGTACAGTTGAAGGAAAAAATCATAGTATTAAATAAAAATAATAATACATTGAGAAGGATAATTAAGGAGCATAAGATGGATCCATAAGTATTATGGAAGAAAAGACAGACAAAGATGCAACACTTTTGTCAGCAGGAGATGTAGCGAGGGAGGAGTAGAATATTCTTGAAAATATCAATACCACAACACGAGATTTGCAGGCATCAGGAGTTATAATAGATATCTCTGTATAGACAGAGTAGATTCCTCCACCTCTTATGTAAGAAAAAGATCAAGCTTCTCCTGAACATAAAAAAATCAATATGTTAGTTAAGTTCACCATGTGATAGGTGTGTTGTCACAATTCCGACACTGGTGTAGGAATTAAAAGATAGTGGCTAGCCCTTTTTGCTTTTTATTTTGTGTGGTCAGACATAAGGAAAACTATGATTCAGAATCATAGGTAGAAAAGAGGATGCCCTCGTAATGTGTCCTTATATGATAGAACTTTTTTGGAAGCTTTGAAATGTTATGTACAACCCCCTTTTTGGAATTGTATTGGCCAACAATGCTTTATGAATTGATACTTTTCTTCATAAAGTAATCCACCACATGAGAGAATGATTTAAAGAGTAATTTAGTCTTTGGAATTATAACTATATTTATTGTTAATGGATTTATACATAATACAAATGATGTTTCTGTTTCTTTGTTTACGTAAATGGTGCTTAAATTTTCATGATTTTTTTGTTTAAAATATTTACATTTCTGATTTCATGCAGATGTAAAAAAATCAATTAATGATATAAAAGATAAATATGTCCTTATTTCAGTCTGAAAACCAAATATAAAAAATAAATGGGATACAAGAAAATGATAGTGACAATGTTCCAATGGAAATGGATCAAATAAAGACAAATATAATATTGCATTTATTGAAAGTTGTAATCTCTGTATGAAATACATCAATACTTATTACATCAAATTATTGTAAATAGTCTCAATAATGTATAGAAGAAATGAAATCTATGTGAATTCAAATAGTCCTGGAGCAACACTTTCATTCGTGTCTTGGAAATCAACTGTAGCATGATCTGTGGATGTGTCTCAATCCCCCGGTCAGGAAGAATATTACTAACTCCTCTTCTTTCTACTAGTGAATTCCATAATGTGAGTGCTCTATCATAAGGAAAAGACTCCACTGAGTAACGTGATACATACAACCTCAGACATAACTTTCTAGATTCCTATCCAATCTATTTCAAACTTTTGAATTTAAAAATGACAATGCATTGAAAACCCTCTCATCTTCCACATAACCTGAATCATTATTTGACAGAGTTCATACAACTTAATATACTCACTCAAATTTTTCATAGAATACTACTGGAACAAATATCCTTCCAAATCCTTTTGATGGCACCATATTCCTATGGGTTTTGTAGAAGTTGAACTTGTCGTATCATAGTATTAGCATAATCCATTGACTAGGAACTAAGTATTTTTATTTGTAAAATAAATTCTACAGAAACTTTGTTTATCTCTTCAGTCTTAGAGAAATGGTCAGTTAGATCACTCATGTTTTTGACAAATAAAGGACTAATAGATGTATAAGGTTTTCGCTAGACAAATTCCAAAACTATGGATTTACAACTCCCATTGCTTCAAGTATTTTATCATTTTTGAATCTTTCCGGATCTCTTTAGCTAAATATTTAGATATCTTTCTCAATTTATTCCTAGTTTCTAATAATATTGCATCATATAAATTTCATGTCACTCTTACTTCTTCCATTTCTGAGACAACCATATCAACTCTTTTTTGGAACGTATGAAGTGGAATCTCTTTTCCATGTGTTATTATACATAGATGATCATGTATATTGTATTTTAAGAAGCACTGGGATTTTTCAAGTTCTGTAAATGCATTCCAGTTTTCAAAATTAGCACCCTGAAAACTCTCATCGAAATATATAAACTTTCAAGACTCTAGCACACACGTCTTCTAAGTCTTATGAAGTTTTTTATGTAGAAAGAATGATCTTGTGCATGCTTCATTAAAATATTAAGCTCCCTCAACATGGGAAAAATACCACAGAGTGTGAGTAAAGTTTCTATGTATGTTAGACAACATAATATATATTTAGATTTATCTACATCCATGTAATATTTATACATAAATCATGTCAATGATGGATATTCATCAAATATTATACATACAGGTTCATACATAGATATCCATCTAGTATCTACATCTTTGAGAAGATTTTTTTCACTCTGTTAGTCCAATTGTAAATTTATGAAACTCTAAAAATCTCTTTGGACTGCTAGAATAGGGTCAATGCATGGTGCTAAGTCCCACTTGTTGTCCCGAAAACATGAGTGGGGAGTAAGTTTGGGTGGTAAAAATAAATGGTTCACGCGAACACCCCCTTTACGCGAATGCAGTTCGTGCGAACCGACACGTCGGCTATTTTTTCCACGTACAACATTAAATAGGGTTTGTATAAAGGAGTGTTCGTGCGAACCCGGTTTGCGCAAAGGGTGTTCGTGTGAACACCCCATTTATATATTAGAGGTGCTATGGAGGAAATCAATTTCCTCCGCCCCGCCTCCATTCACGCAAACTTTACACAGTGTAAGCCCACAGCCAAAGCTCATTGAAGGAGACCAGGCCCACAGCCAAAGACCGAGCCCACAATGTGAAGTTTACATAGAGCATACCACAAGCACCCGTGAGCCCATAAAGTAGACCATAAGCCCACAAGTGAAGACTAGGCTGAGCCCACAAGCACCCACCATGCCCAATGAGCCCACTGAGGAGTGAGGAGGCCATCGGGTATGCATTTTGTTGTTTTTTTGGTGAAAATGGAAGATCCTTAGCAAATTGCAAAAAATAAATGAAACCCTAGTTTTTATTTGAAATCTCAACATAGAAAAATGCCACCAAATCTCTATGGTTGTCAAGAAAATAAAACAAGAAAAAATGAAATGATGGATAATAATTTGCATAGTGTTATCATATGAAAACCACATTTTTTGAAATCCCTCAATTGTGGCTATGGTTGCTAAACCTTGGGATAAAAATATTGAATATAAACACTTAGTGTAACAACCAAGTTTTTCTTTTTCATTTTCTAAGTTTTGGGAATTATTAGATCTTATCAGTCCATCATTCATATTAGGGAAACAAAGAACTTGTTCCTTGGTTCCATGTTGATTGCAAAAAATAATTGGGTCTTACCTAGTAAATCTAAATTTTAATTTTACCTTGAAATCATGCAATCGGTACTTTCATGGAACTCAATAACTAATCTATATTTTCTTTTGTTCCAAAATATTACAATACACCTAATTTGGTTTTGACTTGAATTAGGTTCCAAGTTAGCCTCTCTTAGACTCAACTAAGTAATAGAACCTTCAAGTGTATCATGAACTTATGAGTTTTGAGGAACCTTAGAATAATTCCTTTGTGTTTTTTATTTTGTGAAATGACGATAGAGGTGATAGGGTTTATTTTCATCTTTGTTCCACTATACTCATGAATCTTGATGAGATCATGAGAAAAATAATTTCCACAACATTTCACAAATATTATGACTATATACAAACTTTTCTAAACTCCATTTAAAATCCCAATCTAGTTTTCGATCCCTACTTGCACCTTATAAAGGTGAAATTCATAATATAATGTTCCTTTAAAATCACTATTCAAATCAATTGAAAATCATTTCATCCAAGAAAATTTGTATTCCCTCATTATCTTAGTGTGACCCTGAAGACCAATTTTTAATCATATATTTCATTCCACCCAACTATTTTCTTGAAAAATTGTCTGTATCATCATTCAATGGTGTAGTAATTTTGAATTTTGTTTTGTCATTGTTATGTCCTATTGGTTTTTTTTGGAAGTTTTTCTCATCTTAGACTTGAAAAAACCTAAAAATATCTATGTTCCTCGCTAAAAGAACATTTAAATATAAGTAATGAGTGTAAAAGTAAACTTGACGAATGACGAAAAATGAAGTTCAAATACTTGGCTACGAGTACATATCTATTTTGGTCATTTACATCCCTAACATAAGTAATAGAAATGTTGAGCACGTGGAATTTACGAATGGTTGAAGGAAAATGTATTCCTTTAGGATACCATATTTACTATAGTGGGATATTTTAAGCTACCGGATTTCCATTGTCTATTCAATGCAATGATTTGGTCCTTGTTTATGTGAGATGTTAAAATTAATAAACTCATGAAGTCAGGACTCCTAACGGTTACTTATTTCATCAACTTGATCTCGCCTTAGTCTCGGGGTTAAGAAATATGAAAATATTAGTGAACCTCACAAAAAGATATGCTACGGGGAATGTGAAAATGAAAATAACACATATTTGACTATGTTGGCACAATCTTGGATAAAGGTGTAGAGAAAAGGTTCCTATAAATTTCCAAATAAGTTTTTCTTGAGATGATTTATATGAAGATATTTTCAATATGATCACTCTCATAAGAAAAGTGATGGGTGAGCCTACCATGAATATATGATATTTTTTTTTGCAAGACTCAATAAATTGACTGCAACCAAAGTATAAGTGACAACACTTATGAGGCCTTGATCAATCTAGAATTAATGCATGAGTTCTACATAACTTCATGTGTAATCCATTTAATCATAGCCATAAATATTCGGACCAATGTATCATCAGAAGGAAAAGTCTTAGATGCTTGGAGGATACATGATTTATTTCCATAAATTATTCATAAGAATAAGAAGTTGAATTTTAGGAGAGAAAAATAATGTATTCATGACCTACACTTAAGAATCCCCTTGATGGGATTATAGGTCATCTTTTCCAACCTATCTTCATATGGTAGCTTACATACATTTGAAGTGAAATAATTAAAAATTTATTTTAGGATCTAATATCCCTTATGACATTACTAATATCAGTAGTCCTTACTATTTCATAGTAGTCATCCATTCATCTTGATAAGTGAGGAATTCAATGAGAGTAGTAAAATGGAAGGGAAATGTTGTAATTCTTGAGAACTCCATTTGAATTTATGGAGTTCATAATTTGATAGAAATCTCTCTTACAACGATACTAGATAGACAACTAGTAATTCTAGGCATGACTCAATGAACACTAATTTCATATATATATATATACTATATTTAATATCTACTTTTCAATCCATTCCATAATAATTACCTACATAATTTGGTATAATAGCCTTTATTCAATAATTTTTAAAATCATGGTTTGAGTGAATTTTAGTTCAATGAGTATTACCATCTTTAAAAGAGCCAACTTTGAGTATGAGAGAAATTGATTGAAGAGTATTATTGTTTTATTTTATTGTAACGAATAAAACCCATCCATGAAAGAAGGAATCTTATGCCTAACATTGAAATTAAAAATCATATTAGTATAGGGAAAGATGACATCATCAATGGGGCATACTTTATTAATATCTCAAAAATTTGTATATATCTTAATGCCCTAGTTGACTTACCAATTGGGACAATGTGGGAAATCTATCAAAGTTATCGATAGGTTTAACAAAATCATAATTGAAATAAAAATTTGGATTTCTTATTAGGAAACTTTAGGATGTATCTTTTTACTTTGTGTGTTTGACATCACGATTCACAACAATATTATGCACCATGATAAAAGTAGGCATATTAAACATATATGCACATAACCACGTAACAATATCTTGATATTTTATTAATAACCCAATATAAACTTTTTTCTCTATGAGAGTCGATGAGACACCTAACTCAACATTTTGGATGCCTCTCCAATGCCAATTTTAATATCATATTTCATTTAATAATATTGATACAATCCCCACAAGGAATCCAAAAGGTCCAATATAATCTCTTCATCACTATACAACGACTCACTTTCCCCAAATAAGCATGATATCTCTCAATGTAAAAGGGAATTTATTCTTTACATGATGATATGTAGGTGAATCCACATTAGTTCCAAAATATTTTTTATGGTTTCATTATTGCAAAGAGTGTCAAAATATACTCTCTCATATGGCGAATCAAAATGGTTTAACTTAAGACAACCAAGTACAATTTGTAATTTTTCTTTTGATAATTAATTCCTCCTTCAAAGCCCAACTCCCCTATTTAACATGTTTGGAATGTTCTCATGTGCACTGAAGAACCTCGTGAGTCATTTGATTGGAATAATCATCATGTTTCGGTTGTGGTTTCCATCCACAACTATACATAAAGTTGTGGTTTCCGTCACTTTGCATAAAGCATCGATTTTTCAACCAACCTAGATTTTCCTTTTTATCGAGTCCTTGACCTTGTAGCATCTCTTTTTAATGTTTGGATGATAATCCCTATAAATAACTTCCATGTAACCTATCAATATTTAAACCCCAATGAGCTTAAACCTCTATTTTTATTTGTACTAGCATGTGGGTTTGACACAATACTTCTTAATTAAATCAAAGTATGGGTTATAAAATCATCTCTTAATGTGTCCACATAATGTTATGCACCCCATCATTAAACTCCTTTGTCTTTACTACACATATGGGGGAAATTAACATTTCCTATCTTCCCAATTTTCTATAGGAGTTTTCCATTTCATTGTTTTAAATAAGGGATCATGTGAGATACTCATTTCGATTGTTATCATGTTTATATTCCATTTAATTTTTAACTTTTGATAAGAATTTTGGTTGTGTCCAATTGTAGGCATCATGTCAAATAACATTCTTCTAAACTTTTTGTGTCTTTAATTTTAAGAGGTCCTGGGTAGAATATCTTAAATGTGGTTACTAGCTACTTTACAATGATATTAAGTTTTATATAGACATTTGAAATCATAAATTAGTACCAAAAAACTCTAAATGAAAACATTTAAATAAAGTCATGAACTTTTATTATAAATATTTATAATGTCTTGGTTTATTACATTTGATGATAATGTTAGTTCAATTGTGCTTTATATTTGATTATTTGTTAATAAGAAATGTATATTTATAATGTCTTGGTTTATTTGTTAATAATAAACCTGTTAATAAGAAACCTAAAATATAATGTCTTGGTATCCTAATTACGTGCACCAAAATTTATTGTGTGATGTTGCACGTAGGAACTCAACGATATGTGCAATATGTTTCTTGCATTTGATTAGATTCTAAAAAAACTGCATGTTAC
Source organism: Taxus wallichiana var. yunnanensis (assembly GCA_018340775.1). Lineage (NCBI taxonomy): Eukaryota > Viridiplantae > Streptophyta > Pinopsida > Cupressales > Taxaceae > Taxus > Taxus wallichiana. The sequence goes on from CM031237.1 coordinate 618,220,278, forward strand.
ATTCTAGATAATTCATTCCTCCTTTAGTTCCATTAAATCTATGCAATTTCTTATATGTAATTTCTTATTTTCTAAATTATTTGCATTGAAGCTTGAAAATCATGTTTCTATTTTCATTAAAATAGGAGAATATCTTAGAATTTTTTTAATTAAAAGTACTATTAATTGAATTTTACTTTCATTTTTTTACAGTCATGGCTTCTTCCGCTCCTAATTTGTTTGAGAGGACCGATTTAGAGATTGCAAAATTGTAATCTATTCTCCAAAATCCAACTACAATTGGGAAGTATAAAGCCCATTGTGAAAAAATATTGGTTGATCTTTTAGAATAGAGACAAGTTTGAAAAAATATAACCCATTTGATTCTAAGTCAATAAAAAAATTTATGGATTCATTAAAATCAAGTGTCTCAGGAGATGTAGGTTATAATGAGATTACATCACGACTTTCCGATAAGGAAGTCGTTAAGAGGTCTTGTTGGAGTTTTTATGCAGACAAAAGGAAAATAAGGGCATATTATGTAAACAAATGTTCATGTCCCCTATGTGCCCCTTTGATTTATCCTAGATTTGTGGCCTCTCAAGGCCAATTTCCGAATAATGACCAATTACCGTTATACTTCATAATGATGCTACATGCTGAGGTTCACTTAAACCTAAAGGTGAACTATTTAGACATCCCTAGTTATTTGGGGTAGGGGCGTGGCTGAATTAGCCACAAGGAGGCATATAGAAAGGAGGGAGCTCCTGCAGTTGTTGACGCGTGACAACTTGTACCAAGGCCACAACCATTCTTATCAAGCTTTCAAGATGTCACAACACCTATCGTTATGACTGCACATGAGGCTGCTATCGAGGGTCTTGCTAGAATTGCTCGCGAGACCCAATTGATATCTTATAACTGTGTGGGTTAATACTTTCAGAGATGCGATATTAGTAGTGGAGGTGCTAGTAGCAGAAGTGATGCATGCAATGAGGTATATAATCTTGCATCTTTGATTTCCCCAGATGACTTTGAGCTAGTTATAGATCCCGCTCAGGCACGTCGGCTAGGATGCATCATGGCTACTGACTTGTTGTGTGTATATGAGGTGATTTCACATTTAACATTCCACTATCGAGGGTTTTAGATTTTATAGAGCAGAGTGGGAGTGTATCTTCTAGTTAGGTACTACTATTGTCACGCTACTACGAGATAGACTTCTTGTTGCTAGGATCATCACACCTGATGTTCAACACATTTCTATTTCGAGTGTGAAAATTAAACACCCAATATTTAATTAAAATTTATTTTATTTCATCATTACTTTACAATTTATTAATATTAAAATTAAACATGTACTTCTATGTTTAGGCTTTTGCTCAGTGTGTGGAGCTTCACAACCCACACCATCTACCCGTGTGACATACACACAGCTCTTGACAGAGCACAACATGGATCTTGATGTTCGGGCCTAAGTCAGCTTGGCTCACTTGGTGACATATTTGTTGGTGTTGAGGTCATGGGTGGCAATCCCATAGATTTGGAGACACGTTCCGCAGAGGTATAGAAGCTTGTGTTTTAATAGAATTAATATTTAATCTAAATTGAAATGTTAGAAATTAATGAAATTTATTCAAAAAAACTTATTTATCAACTTCTTACATTTTATTTATTTTGTTTCATAGGGATCTACGGGACAAAGATCTACACATAGTGTAGATACTCCCAACATCCACCAGGGACAGATACTAAGGTAATCAATTGTACATATATGTTATATGATGTATTGAATTAATCAAGAAATTGTTGTAGAATTTTGCTTATATATTTTAATATATGGTACATGCTATATATAGTTTATGACGTGTATATTCCTTTTTTAACATGCAGGGTGCAGCAGAGCGTAGTGAGGGGTCTGGCACTCGCCCTAGTGCATGGAGGAGACTTCAGTGATATTTTATAGATTTTAGACATTTTAGACATGTATATACTCATTAGACATAATTTTTGATATTTTAGACATACTTTTAGAGATTTTAGACATACTTTTTGACATTTTAGACATACTTTTAGAGATTTTAGACATGTATATACTCATTAGACATGATTTTTGATATTTTAGTAATACTTTATGTTACATTAAACCTTCCATGGCTTAGTGAATGCTTCTTTACTTATGCACTTATCAAATCTTTTCAAAATACATTGTTAGTATTAAACTATCTCTCTAAAAATATATAGTAACTTAAAAGCTTGTGAAAATAATAGATTCCCTCTTTTATATCCTCTCTCTTAAACTTGGGAAATATAAACTCATGTGTTGTTACAAGTGTGCGAAATGATGGAAAATGAAGTAAATGTAATGCAATACATTTCCATGATTTATACTATTTTAATGTAATTGTAAATTTGACTTTATTTGGAGATTTTACTATTAAAACATGTAACGTAAAACGCTCTCTCTCGGGTAAACCAAAGTCTTTGAGTATCAACTCATGCCATCCTACCTCATAAAGAGTAATAAGTCTTCATCTACATTTTAATATGTTCACTCACATTTCTACCACCATTTGTAATATTATTAACCTTGAGTCATAATATATTTCAATATAAGTAATAAATGTATTTTGCATCTTTTATTATTAATTATATGTATGTGTTTTGAATGTTATTTTACACATTAATTTATATCAGAACTCTTTATTACTTTTAATTTCAATCATATTATTTTTTTGGATTAGTTAAATTGAATTGATAATAATAATTTAAGGTCCTTACGAATTAGGTTTATCAAACCCTATGACAATGATGACAAAATACCTTATACCATATATGAAAATGATGAATTAGCTTTCTCAATGATGAAAAAATACCATTTCTAATGGGAAAAGTCATAATTATGTTTCAAATAAACCAAGGTCCATTAGCTATGATATCTCTACAATGGTCAACATTGTTATAGTTAGAACAAAAAGAAACACTTGATTAAGATTTTATTTCCATAAAGCTCGGGTGACACCATGAGGCATAATCCATGCATCATGAACCCATGATTCTGAAGGTTCTCTCAAAGGGACTGACTAAAATAATATGCAACTAAAGCTTTAAGATTCCTGCTCCAAATAATTGCATAATTTATTGAATTTAAGGAAATGTAAAACATCAAGAATATTTTTAGGGCTATGATCACGAGCTCATGAAAATATTTTGGCATGGAATTTTTTTGTCTTTTGGTGCCTTTGAACTCCAAAATTCCATTAATTTATCTTACAAAAATGACTACAAGAGTTGAGGAGGGAACATTATAAATGACTTACCTTTTTAAAGGGTATTTGATTAATGCAAAACAATAATTAGCCAAAATAATAAAATTTCTAATAAGTGTTAATTTGACGGTTAGAATAAAATTCTGTGTTGGGCATGTTTCAAAAAACATGTAAGATCCCCCATTTATGAGAGAAAAATGGTATTGAATGTCATGGGTCACAAAGTGTAGAAATAAAATGAGTGGAATACATGCCCTTTTTTTTGAGATTGTGTGCGATGAAATTATGAAGCATGTATCTCAAAAGAAAAGGATTACGTGCATCATGGGTTAAATATGAAACAAAATCATTGATGTCTAATATTGTAAGATTTCACCTTGAAAACTTGCATAAAACATATATGTAATATGAAATTTTCCACATGTGGATTTATGATATAATTTATATAAGCATAAGTGTAAGATGTCTTTTATGGGTTAAATATAGGCAATGAAAGTGCATGAATAAGATGCCCCATATGAACGAAGTATAATCAAAGAAATCCCAAAAAGATAATATGCTCCAAGTAAGAAAATGTAGTCAAAATAATCATAGGAATAAGCTATCCCATATGGTCAAGATATGAGAAATATAAAAATGTTGGAATTTTCCATCCCCATCTAAGAAAAGTGAAGGAATGTGAACATAGGATTATGATGTGCCCCATGTGGGCACTATATTTAAATCATGAGGGAACTAAATTTAAATGATATACCATTGAAAATAATCATAGGAATAAGTTATATATGATCAAGATATGAGAAATATAAAAATGTTGGAATTTTCCATCCCCATCTAAGAAAAGTGATGGAATGTGAACATGGGATTATGATGTGCCTCATGTGGGCACTATATTTAAATGATATACCATTGAAAATAATATATCCTTGTGTGGGAAAGATGCAAACGATGTGGATCATCAAAAAATATATGATCAATGTAAAGTAAAATTATGGGTCCTTGTCCCCAATAGATGTATGATGTGAATCATGATAACATAGGTAAGTATGAAAATAGAATTATGAACGATGTGGATCGTGGCACCATAAAACATGGTAAACATTTAATGAAAATAAGTATGGTAGAAACCATGTCAAGCATATAATCAAGCACAAAGAAAACATCTGAGAGATGTTCAACATGGAGTAGGCACATTCACTAGTAAATACATGCCATTATAGACACGTAAACCTAGTCTTTAACACTTGGCAACATTAGATTTGACACTCTTTAGCACATTTGGATGATTGACATATATTTGGCTCTTTATCACACTTTCATTCTTTCTAATTTACCATACATCATCTTAGTCACCTTTATCTCCAAGTTATACCTACTCAGGATTAGTTGAATATATACAAGAATGTATTATAAAACCTACACATACATTCTCCATCTCACAAACCCATACTTGTAGTCTCCAAATGGTATATAAACACATACATGATATTTATTTTCAAATTTTAACTCCTTGTCATCCTCTACCATCATTTTTCTAAAGAACTCTAGGGGAAATAGTTGCCTTTAAAATTAAACTTTCACATAGGTCAACCTAGGCTTAATTCATGGGTTAAAAATTGTAAGAAATTTGCAAAGAGCACACAAAGGATCACTTATATTTATAGTGACCCCACTTGAAATTATCATCTCTAGACATAGGTGTGAGGAATTTCTTATCCTATAGACATCTAAAGGATTTCATTCTAAATACTCGTAAGGACTTGAGGCCCTAATAATTAAAATATCACTAATCACATCCTTAGAGGTTATAACAAGTTAAGTGTACATAATCATGTAATATCTAAACTAAGATTTTATTCTACTTAAGATGTTGGAGGCCTTATTGGGTCTTATCATAGCCATTATTCTACTTAAGATATATATCTATATAAATATGATATATGAATTATATTGATATAAAGATCTTTTATAATACATGTAATGATTGTATTTGGATCAAAATTTAAGCTCTATCATTTTCTTTTTTAAATGACAAGTTAGATTTAAAAATAAGAGATCTTGTTTCAAATTGTTATAAAAGATGCTAGAAAAGAGAAACTAAAATGAGGAAAAATAATACTAAGTTTTTAAAACTCATTTGTTATATATAGATATAAATGGAAATAATATTATTGGAGATACTAGGGAACAAAATTACATCATTAATGAACCCATCCTTAATATCATAGCAAGAAAGTTGTCAAATATGTATGCCAAATGAAAAATAAAATAGATAAAATATTTTAAATTCCTGGAAGACATGAATATATAATATTCCATGTCCTTCTATATAATACCAAGTGGCTCTGCTCATTGTTCAATGACCTGTAAAATTTTTTTCATGGTCTTCTACATCTAGTCTCCATTTTTTGCGTTGACTAGTTTTAGTCTTCACCTACTGCAATTGTAACCCTGTAGCAATTATGTGATGGGTGTAATGATACACCTTTTTTTCTAGTTTGTAATCAACAAAGTGAATCCCACTTTGGAGGGCTTTCACTTGTTGTAATTATGTTCCCGCACTACAATAAAAGTCCGTATAAAATGTTGTTGTCTCTTCACGTGTTATTTCACATGTTAGTTTTGTTCTCTCTTCCGACGTGCAATGCAACAATATAAAATGACCAAACACTTTCTCAACATTGTCTTCTTATAGTATTTTTAATTAATGACTTCAAATACATCACCTACAAACAAAATCACCTCAAATAAACATTCAATGATCCATGTATAGTATGAATATATACTTAATTATCAAATTATACAATCCTTATAAATAAAACATACCTTGTTTAACCAGTCCAGATATGTGGTCATAATCAGTTGAAATTAATGGCACATATTCAAAACTATCATCATTATTTGATCCATACGTGTCATCCACAACTAAAGGAACTTGCTTCCACTCACCTACATACCCATGTTTTTGACTATTGCACTATAAATATGATTTGTTCATGCATTCATAACAAAAATAAGAAAATAATCTCTTGTACAAATTGTCCATTTATTAGTATCCATAGTCATCAAAGAGTGCAAAGACCTAGAATTGGGAATCCTTTCACATCCATACTTTTCCTTCGATCAATACATTTATTTAATCATGCTCAAAAGATCAATAAAGTTTAAAACAAACATCAAAATTTAGAATAAAAAAATTTAAAGTTAGTAACTTGTAGTTCACTTAATAAATCACATCAAGATCTATATATCTATGTTTTAAATGTGCATGTACCTATTATCTCCCAAACCACTATGTGGGGTTGAAGCCATGGGGTTGAAGTGTGTGATGTTGAAGCTTTGTGAGGTTGAAACTTGAACTGTAAAATGTTTCTTACACCATTCAACAATGGTGTGGGCATCAATCAATCGATCTCCCTCATAATCAAAGCTTTGTTTCTTTAGAGCACATTTGATGCATGCACCTGCACCATCGTGTTCTCCCTTCCCATGACCACTCTCAAAAAAATCCATAAATGAGGAATTTTGTGATGATGATGATAACAACTGAGTGAAAAGAAAGGGTGAGAGGATTTGAATTGTGATGTGCAACCATCTGACCAAACAAAATTTTGATCTATTTGTATTCCTTCACGATGAAGATATTGAAAGAACAAACCAAAAAAATGTTGCACAAAGTGGGTGTCATGTTCCTTGTCATCACTTATATATAAGTGATACTCCTTCTTGATCATTCACTTCACATATGTACTTTCAACCCCATCCAAATCCAATTGTGCATGCCTATAAAATACTTGAACCATGATAGTAACCTAGTCAGTATGATAATACTATGTTTGAATTTCTTTTGATGAGAAAATGAGTAATTCTCAGAAAAATCAACCATAGAAAATATGGAACCAATAGGGAATGTGTCTCTATTAGTCTTGAATTGTGTATCTTGCCACTTTGCATAGTGAGAATGTTTGATGTATGGACTAATTAAACTTCGGAAACTTTTCATGAATGTAACAATGGGGATTTCCTCTTCTACCAAATCCAACCTGGTTGCATCTTTTCCAATCCTTATTGAATATTTTATGTATTTGAACCTACAAAATCAATTCATAACATGGACAAATTGTCATGTATTCATTTGCGTAGTAAACATAAAAATCAAAATAAAATCTAACATCCAAATTTAAAAACATAAATTATATATATCACCTCTCGCAAGCAACCATTTTAACTATGTCCAAATATTCATTTGTTTTTGGAAATAATTTCAAGTCCCCACACTTGTCATGAGACACCTTTGATGATAAGTCATATGATCATCAACATGATCATCAAATATGTGTAAAGAATTGAAGTTATGAATTCACCGACACGTGTAGGTGGGGCATTTTTTCCCGTAACTTTCTATACACCTAAAAAAACATAGATTTTGAAATACATTAATTTTAAATCACATCTCAAAAATGATATTTAAACAAATTTCAAATATATAGATATAAATGAAAGCACACCTCAAAATATATATACATGATCTATACATTTTTTTATACCTGATAGTGATAATCAAACTCAACGTGATAGAAACAACAACATGTGTCAAGGACTTTATCATCTTGCACATACCAAGGCTTCAAATTTTCAAACATTCATTGTCCAATCTTAACATCTGGATTTTCTTCTGTAAACTTTATGTACATGTCATGTTGAGTTATTTCAAGCCAATGTTTTATATGTTCATCATAGTTATTACGAGTTATCCTATGTTTTAAAACATCCCTCACATTCGAAGAAGGACGAGTCCTCTCAGTCCAAAAATCAGAAACTATCTTCACAATATTATCCTCTATTTTATCAAAATGTGGATTTCTACACATTAGTGCCCAATTTCCTTCCATAGTAGAGTCATCTAATGTCTTCCTCCTCTTTGCATACCTATTGACCATCTTTCTAGATAAACCCAATGCCTTGGCAACGGCGGTAACATGATGATTTGTTGTTGTATCTTCACTTACAACTGAAGTTAATATTGCTCTACGAGAAATACTCTTATTAGCAAACCTAGTTTTTGTACCCAAAGAACTTATTCCTTTAAAAACATTCCCAAAAAATTCTTCTTCTACACGTTTTGGATTTTTCCATCCAAAATCAACACCCAACAATCCTAATGTTTCCCTCATATCAACATGATTCAATAATGTAACCAACAAATGTGCTCTAGCAACTGTAGTCAAATTAACAAATTCACCATATATTATCTCTACACTTTTTGTTGTTTTCTTTTGTGATAGTGGTTCTTGTTGGGAAAATTCTTTTAATTTTTGTAAATCCATCTTCACCAAGTGTTTCACATTTTTCTTGGGAAGTAATTCCATAACTTTTGTTATCACTTCAGCATAATGTTGCACATCATGATCTGTGTCCATAAACATACACATGTGAGTACACCAAAATTTGCAAAAAAAATTAACATACAAATGTGATTACACCATTAATGACCAAGCTAGTAAACACTTTAATATCTAAAAAATTAGCTTACTATCTAGTAAACAATAATATTAAGTTGACCAAGCTAAAATTGTATTTAGATAGCTTCATGAGGTCCTTCTTGAAATCTACTAAATAATCACACACACACACACACACACACACACACACACACACGTATACATATATATATATATATATGTATATATGTATATATATATGTGTATGTATATATGTATGTATGTATGTATATATGTATGTATGTATATGTATATATATATATATATATATATATATATATATATATATATATATATATATATATATATATACATATACATACATACATATATACACATATACACACACATATATATATATATACATATATATACATATACATACATATATATATATATATATATACATATATATATATATATATATATATATATATACATATATATATATATATATATATATATATATATATATATATATATACATATATATATACATATATATGCATATATATATACATATATACATATGTATGTGTGTGTGCATATATATACATATATATATACATACATACATACATATATATATATATATGTGTGTGTGTGTGTGTGTATGTATATATATACATATATATATATATATATACACACATATATATATATATATATTTGGTGTTAGAGCTATCTAATTTTCAAATCAAACCTAGACCAAAAACTTTCAACACATAAAACCCAAAAATCTTGTACTATATTTAAAATATTGAGTAAACATCACTAATAATTTAATTACGAGCTCAATAGGGAAGAGAGAGTGTAGAAGAATACATAAGTTGCATTGTCCAATTCAAAATGATGTCCTCTTTAGAATGCTACCAAGATCTACCACAACGTTTATACCCAATAAATTTCATAAAAAAATTATTTTCAAATGTCATATTATGTACAATAGGTTATATTTAAATTTTGTCAATAATTTACATCTATATATGAGATCATTATTAATCCAATACACGACATATAAATTATATAAACTAAAAAAATGACTCTCGAAATTCAAAATATACTATCACGTGAAGGTCAATATTAGAGAGTAAATCGTAACAATTTTTTTAATGAAAGGTATGGTAGACCATCAAATATATCCCCTAGATTAATCACCTGGGGGGGTTAACCTTGTTTTCGATGACACATACCATGTGCAATTGTATAGCCCGGTAATTTTTATGTATAGCTTTTGTATCATAGTATTGGTAGAAAAATAGGACGTAGTGGTCAATCATAAAATAAGGGGTAATATTTGGAATCCCATGATAACAAATGTTTTAAAAATTTATTACCAAGTGACCCACCCATGACATTAATGCACTTCAATCCAATTTCAAATATTTCTACTTGGGAAAGTTCAAGAAACTTAGATAAATAAGGAAAATTGGTTTTAAGTAGAATCACTATATAATATACCATATATTGGAACTTAGGGTTAAAATCAAAGAAGAAAAACCAAATACGTGTAAGGTTTATTGTTGTTTTGTTGATCATTGTTGGAAGGAATTTAACAATATGAATTCCCAAATAGATTCTAATCCAACATCTTTGAGATCTACATATTCCAAGGCATTTGAGTATTCTTCTGATGACACTTGATGAGAAGGTGGTTGGAGAGGTCCGAACTCATACTAGTTTTACACTAGATATCAATATCATCATTAGTATTAAACATGGTTGTCCAATTTCTCCTACTTTGTCTATTCTCTACATAGACAAATTAGAGGATGCCATTATAACTTTAAAGGAAACATATGATGATTGCACGTTCTCTATGATATAACCATTACTATTTTTTTAGTTGTTTTTGACATCATTCTTATGTCAAATGATTTTATTTTCACATGTATTATTTCTATTGTTTTAGGTTATGGGATCCTATCAAAACCCTTGCCTTTACCCAATCTAAAAAACATATTATCATATTTAAACCTTAGAACTAAAAAAATTATGATCTATCAAGGGTTTCTATACATATGTACCAATTTTTGCAGCCTTGTCTTTCACTTGTTGTGTCTTCTCTCTCTCTCTCTCTCTCTCTCTCTCTCTCTCTCTCTCTCTCTCTTTGTGCCTTCCTATGAACAGATCTTCTAGCATTCTTCTCTGCATTCTCTTCCTCGGTATATTTTCGTTTCTCATTCTTTGCATTTCCCATGATTCATCCACTTCAATAATTTTCACCTGCACACATAAATCGTGATAGATTTGAATGTCTAAGAGTAAACTCGATACAAAACTATATGTGCATGCAACTCTATTTATATACAAATCTCAATAGAAATTAGGTTATTTTTAATTTTAGTTTTTTATAACTTTAAAAACACTTTTCTAATTTAATATTACATTTTTTTGGTTAAAAACATTAAAAAAAAAACAAACTTAGTTTAAAACAAAAAATATGTAAAAAACTAAATTTAAAACATTAAAAATGAACAATATTAAATAAGTAACTTGTAAAACATTAAATTTAGAAGGGGAGACGCAATTGCAAAACATTAAATTTAGAAGGAGATGTTTTGGCGGCGCTTTGGTGGTGCAGGAGGGGTTCGCGCGAACCATGTTCGCCCGAACATGGTTCGCGTGAACCCACATTCACGTGAACCCCTCTGAGTGGCACTGACGTGGCGCTTGGGTGGCACATTTTGGCTCTAAATCCTTTTGGGGGATAATTGTGAGCCAAAATCTGCCACACAGGTGCCACGTAATTAGGGTAAACAAACTAGTTAAATTACAAAATTTTGACACAAAATTCAGATTTATTAGCTTTCTAAAAATGTAATTTTCATTTTTAATTTTTTTTTTGTTATTTTTTTTTAATTTTTACTAACATATGGTATTTTAGGACAATCAATAGTACACAATCAACCAAATTTGAAAAATAGTAGAATATATAAAAAAATTGAAAAAAATAAAATTACTATTTATTGAAGTCTTATTCGTACCTGTGAAAAAAAACCTCAATTTCGATATAAATCTTAATTTTATTAGCATAGACATATGTACACTATTTATTTGAAAATGTTTTTACTAAATAATTAATTAAAAAAATATAATTCAAAAAAATATTAAAATTTGACAGAATCTCAAAATTTAAATCTTAAAAATACATCTAAAATTTCATGGTCAAAATATAAATTTTCATATAAATAAACCACCCGAGGATAGTCATTACTCTTTTATAACATAAGAAACAACATATGAAAAAAATTAATAAAAAGACCATAATTTTTACCAATTTTATTTTTAAAAAATATACATGTATTCTAAACTCTAAACACAACATTTCGTTAGTTTGTGGAATTTCATGAATGTGTATGGTTTTGTGGCTATTACCTTTAGAAAATCAATGAAACTGAAAATTCATGTTTATAAAGGTACAAAACATGCCAAAAAGTGGGACATTTTATTGTGCTTTGACCCAATAATAAGCATGCAAATCACGTATCAATTCCTCCACTTTAGCTACATTTTCAAATGTGCTCACAATTTTGTAAGCCAAATTCATTCTATGAGCCATGCAATGGATAACAATCATATAAGGAGTAATAGTATGCCTCGAAGTCGAACACATAGACCATCTCTGGCTCCCTACCTTACAACTGCACCATTAGTTCCGACACAAACTAATTTTGTTGCAATGGAAAATTCATCCATTCCAGTGATATCCTTTAGATTTGAGACCACCAATTTATAAATATTTTCAGAATTACAATTCTCAGTCATTTTATGAATTGCTAAGAGGTGTGGAGTTCTTATTTCATTAGCAAATGTGTAAACATGAATACAAATCCATGAAGTATTATCCATTGCATAGTAACCTCATCTATTGAAAGGGAAATATACTTTTCCTTTTGAACACATTGTTTTAGATCCTCCTTTTCTACCAGAGATAGACATTTTGTAATTTCCCAGCCACTGGTATCTGACCAATGAGATTGAGGAATGTTCTGTAGACCAATAACCTGATACAAATTTTATTTTCTCCAAAATCTGACATGGGTCTTCCCCTTTTCAATATATGGAATATGGTAGCAAACTGAATACTTTTTGCATGCATTTTTGCCTCCATAGCTTTGCTCAATCTTGCTACTATGGTGCCACCTTTTTCATTTAGATTTTTCATACATTTTTGTTCCTTTTCATATTCTTCTACATATTTTACATATAAACACTATTTTTCATCTTTCCATTTATGTGTTGTGACTATGATTTTGGGAAATGTATATTTTCCCACAATGCTTTTCAATTATGTCCAACTTGAGCTACATCGTGTGATCCCTCCCCTATTTCTAACCACATGTTTTGCATTGACATTATGTTGTAACATCATTACCATTTTTAGTGTACATAGGTTCAATAAATAGATATTTTGCAACCCATTCAAACTGGAAATTCCTTCTAATTGTCTAATTTTTCCTCTTTCTTCTGACACATTTTCTTTTTTTTCTTGGGGTTCAACTTTTGCATCTGGGCTCTCAGTAGGAATATCTTGATTCTCATGTCTCCTTTTTCTGGAAATAGACCTTGGAGTAGAAGCTTCCTCTGTTGGTGTATCATGAGAATTCAATGATTTTTCTTGTACTTCTATGTCATCAAGGGACAAAATGTTTTCCTCAACATATAGTGGATCATCGATATCTTTAAATTGATTATTTTGTGAAGGAATTTCTGAAACATCTGCATATATTTCTATAAAATTGTTACATATATAGTATTAATTTTATCTATAGTTAAATTTTTACACAGAGTACAAAGAGTTCAAGAACAATATAAAAAACATAATTATCAAATATTGTAAGACTAAATAACCTGTAAATAACACATACTGATATTTTCAGCTGATGTAGAAACCCCTTCATTTTTGTGATTTTCCAAAATAGCCAAGAAAAGTCTTTGCACCCTTTTTTGAATTAGTTGAATTTGTAACCTTCTTACCCTGATTTCTAGAATCCATGACTGCTAAGGGATGGCTCTTATGTTGAAGGATATGAGATTGGATGGCTTAGGGTTAGATGGATCTAGGTTGGATGGCTTTGGGTTTAGATGGCTCTTGGGTTAGATGGATCTTTGGTTAGACGACCTAGGTTTTGATGGCTAAGGGTGGATGGGACGGCTAAAGGGTTAGACGAAAGAGTTAGACAGGTTAAAGGGTTGGATGACTAAGGGGTTGGACGACTAAGTGGTTGGATGGCTGAGGGGTTGGATGGATAAGGGTTGGACGACTAAGAGGTTTGTGAAAGAGTTGTGTGGTTAAATGGTTGGATGGCTAAGGGTTAGACGGCTAAGGGGTTGGATGGGTAAGGGGTTAGATGATGTGAGTTGGGACGACTAAGGGGTTCAATGAATGAGTTAGATGGTTAAAGGATTGGATGGCTAAGGGGTTGGATGGCTAAGTGGTTAGATGAATGAGGGGTTGGACGAGTACAACTAAGGGGTTGGATGGGTCTTAGAGTCGAAATTAGATGGAATCGGGGTTGGAGTCCGAATGGCTTACTGATTGCGGTTTGACAACATATGTTGTACAATGTTGGTTGTTTATGTTTACTTCAACGAATATGCACATGAAATGATTCAAAATGGTGGTGAATTACATTCATAAGCTCTTATATATGTGTAAAATAGGTGAAATGAATAGTATAAGGGACATGTCGGTTGAATTTTTTGGTGAATAAGTATGATGCGAATCATAAAAAATTTACCAATTTGAATTTCCACAAAGCTTAATTTTTGTGAGTTTATGAAAATTTGCCACTAAAATATTCCTTGGGAAGGATTAGGTTAGGAATTCCTTAAGGTTAGGAGTTCCTTACATTTGTAAATGAGCCATTACCACTCATGAGAAGACAAAAATACTTTTAAAGAGTTGTTTTATTTTTCATGGGGAGGAGTTTTAAGTACCTATGAGGTAAGAAAAATACAACAAATAAGTGGAGAGGGATGAGTCACAAAAAAATAAGAAAGTAAGTGAAAGAGGGTAAAGTAAAATGACATTTTGGAGAGGTATAAGATGCGAGAAATGAGGAAAAAATTAGAGAATATAAATACGTATTTTTTGACGGGTTTTTCATGTGTAAGGTACTGAAAAAAAAACCACGACAAATTCCTTGTTTGTAGAGAGTATTCCAGGTTTGAAAATAGGCCTAAGTGTTTGTAAAAACACTTGTAGGCATATATATAATGTCTTAATCCAAGAAAAGAGTTGAGCGTTATGCAATAGGCCCATTCAAATTTTATTTTATATGATATTCATACTATTAGAAAGTAATATCATCTTGAAGAGCTTTGTGTTGTTTATGTGCATGTTTACTTGTTTTGGAATAGGCCCAAAATTGTATTTTGGAAAAAGCTTATCCAAATTCTATAAAATGATCAATCAAGGTTGTGAATGTGTTTGATTAAGTTGAGATATTTGTTTTAAGTACTCATATGCCATATATCCTTTCTCATTTCCATAGATTCTAAGATTAGTGAAATTAATTAGCTTACTAGTTAAAAATTCTCATTAAAATGATGAAAATTCAAGTTTTCAAGTACACAACCCCTAAAAGGTATTGGATGAAATTAAATGGCTGATAAATCCATAAAGAATTATTTTGGATTATAGGAATAAATTTTAATTATTTTCCCCAACGCAGAATCCATCAATTGGTATTAGAGAAAGGTTTTCCTTGTTGGGTTAGGTGAGAGGCTCTTGTTGAGTGTATATGCATGTTATGAAATATAAGAATGTTTGTTAGTTATAGTTTGTGAAGAGAAACTTTTTATGTGAGAATATTTGACACCTAGAGGAAAGCCTCTTGAAATATGAAGATCACATGAAGTAGAATACTTCACACGGATGTTGAAGAATATCCAAGTGAGATTGGATGCAATAAAATCTGCATAATATGGATAAGATACTGTAGATGTAAATAAAGATAAATAATATATGGATAATATGTTGATATACCTTAAATCAAGGTTGGATTCCTTTGAGAGAGAATACAAAAGTAAATAAAAGATACCAAAAATCCTTAGGGAAAGAGAAAGGTATTCCCACTTACAATATATATTTTTAAGGTACTGAGAAAATATTGAAGAATTCATAAGATGGATATATGATCCAAAGTGTTGTTTTGAATAGAATAATATTTAATATCCCATAAGGGTTGATGTTGTAATTTCTAGGTTATGTAGAGTTAAAAATATGTATTTGGAGAGTTCTCTAAGAGAGAAGAAATGAAAAAGGGAAGAGAAAAAACAAGACTTGGGAATATATGGTTTCAAGATGATGGGTATTGTTGTCAGCCTAGAATGCAAGAAGAATGGTTGAATAAAATTAAAGTATTGAGATTTGAGTGTGAGGAGAATAAAAATATTTATTTGAGAGGTGAATTAATAGTTAATGTTCCATGTGAGTAACTCAAAGATATTTTGAAAATAGCAATAAAGTGGAATGAGGATAAGAGATTATTCCATATGGTGTTGTGAAGAATGAAGAGAATAAGGGAACCTTGAAATTTAGAAATTAAGTGATGTTTTTGTGTTGGAAACCCAAGTTTAATTTTAACACCAATAGATAAAAATAGGGTTGTGAGAAGCATATATAAGAATAAATACTCATGAAGGAGGATGTGGAGGTGATGATTTGCGAGCTTGAAGAAGGAGACCCATTTTTGGATGATGGGGAAGAGTTTTTGGTATTACCTAAGTGAGAAGATGATGATATATAATTGAAAATAAATGAGAGTTTATTTTCATGTTTGAAAGGAAGAATAGTTTAGGAAAACCAAGAGGAATTTCAAGTTTCCATGAAGGAAACCATGAAAGTGATGAAGAGGAAAAAAGAAGAGTTGCATGTTTCCATAAATGAGATATTAAATATGAAGGAATTTATATATAATGCACTCAATAAGAACGTAGGTGAAGACCCTTTATATGAGGTAAAGGGTAAAAAATAAGTGAAGAGTGATGTTATGACAACAATAGAGGTTTCAAAGAATGGAACTTTGATATCCCATTATGTGACTATAAGCTATGATAAGAATTAAATGAATGATGAAGAGTTTGAAAACATGTTTATGATTAATAGTGAATATATGCAAGGAGTATTTGTGGTATATTTTAATTTCTCAATGTGTAGACCCAACAATGAAAAAAATGACAAAGTATGAAGACATATGGTTTCTAAAAGCATTAGAAACACATAACAATGTAGATATGAGAAAAGAGGAATAATGTCACTCATATAGTAGAGAGGTAAATAATGTAATCATGGGATGTATTAATTACTATAATGTTATTGATATATGTACTAATCCAATAATAGAGGAGATGAACATGAAAATGTAACTGTGTTGTTTAATGCATCAAAGTCATGGGCATGAGAATCTCATAGATGATATCTTCATGGAGGAGGATACAAATGCGGTAGTAATGAACTTGAAGAAGAAAAGGATTATTCCTTTTAGGAAGATGTATAATAAAAATTAGGAAAAACAAGAGAATGACTATGAGTAGTCATGGGCTGAATTTTTCAAGTAAAGAAAGATAAAGAAACATCATTGATTTATCATGGGAAAGAGGTCAATATTGTGTATTTTAAAAAAAGGTTGAAGTGGGACAAGAATATATTATAGTGGCTCATATATTAGCAAGTTATTTGATGAGGATAATATCATAGTAGTGTGTTATATTTAAGAAAACATGAATTCCATAGAGAGTGGGAAGAAAATTGATTTAGACAAATGGTTTCTTCAAGAGCATATATGTAAGGGGGATTAAATTTTTATCAGCTAATAAAAGTGGGAGATAAAACTATCACAATGAAACTTGGAAAGGGTTTATATAAAGAAAGAAACTTTCTCTATAGGAAAAGGATGGATAAATAAAGATACTATTACATTATTTAGTTTGAGAAAAGTGTATACAAATATTTATAGAAGAAAATTTTTGTAGGTCGTTTGTAGAATTTGATCTAAAAGTAAATTGGAAAATAAAATAGAATTCTCTAACCCATTTGGCATGAATGAAAATAGTAATATAGAGGTGGTAGATATTCTTCTACCAAAAAAGGAGTATGTTCAAGATTTTCAACATGTGGGGAAGATCACATAGGATTTTAAGATGATACTCTTGAGTTAAATGTTGAATCTTTTTTGTATGGGAAAAGAGATTGTAAATTCATTTTCACATGGTATAGACACCCAAATCTGCACACAATCATTATTACACTTTCATATGCATGAGTTATAAACCTTTAAGATAGACCTTAGTGGCATAACACCTTCTTCTTCCATCCTTTATTTCTTGGTTTGACCAGTATTGTATTAATTTTCCACTCTTCTATCATGATTCTATGTTGAGTTATAGGGATTCCTGGCTATGTCCTTCTTTAGTTCTGTCCAAAACTGTAAAGATGGGTCATGGTCGTATATATTACCATCACCTAATTATACGGTCCTAGAACCCTTTATTTTTCTCTAATTTTTATCTTCAAGTTAGTTCATTACTCTATTTATAGTAGCTTTATTATGTTTTGGGTCAAAATTTCCCAGCACTTAGGTTTGAAATTCAAATAAAGAACTCCTAAAGAAAATTCTATTGTAAGCATTTATTATATTACAAGAACCTATCTATCTACCATCTACTGAGATAAGGAAGAAAAATATACATCTACATATTATATACATAACATAAGAGGGCATACATATGAATTTTTCATCTACACATAAGGGTTCTTATTGGGATGCATTATGATATCCCAATATCGGTGTTGAGGCACAAGGGCCAAACTAGGTCAAGGGATAATTGCATCCACATCAACAAAAAACACTATGAGAACTACATTATGTTTGAAAAATAGTGTAGCACTTGGTGATTCATGAATGGGGATACTACCAAGGTCAGTATGAATCAAGCATTTGAATATTTAATTTTATAGATAATGATTGCTTAAGTGTGTTGCAGGATAACTAGGGTTTGTTTTGCAGGTTCAAATGTGACATCCAAGTTTTTTTTGAATTTGAAGATACAAAAGAGTGAAAAAATAGAACACATCATAATCAATACTAATTAGAGATCCCTAATTTATGCAGGTTAAAAATCATGGAGTTTAGTTTATACGAAACCATCCATTCCTACACTTTTTGTACATGTTGAATAGAGAATTCTAGATCCATCTAAGCTGATTTGACTAGTTCCTAGATTTTTTTCCTATCTAAATCACTCATCATCACACTCAAAGAAATTTATAAAAATATAAGTTCTTTTTCCATCTTTTTACACTTCAAATTACACGTATTTACTAGCCATTGTGATTAATGTGTTGTATACTTCTTTGATCTAATCGTAACATAAATCTGAAGCATATTTATAAGATTAGTTACAATAATATGATTCATAAACCTAATTAAAATTTATAAGGGTGATACACTTTGGTGAATCCAATTTTGATCAAACACTTCACCTATTCTAAGATCTTGTTAGTTCCTTTGCATTAGGCATACTATTTTCCAAACTTACGATTACCTTAGGGAATGTGTGTGGTTTTTTATCATCCTCTCTATTATTTGTGTGATTATGTTTTATCTTCATGCCTTGTGGAAAATTAGTGGCTACCATCCCTCTACCTAGGTCCATACCACTTTTGTGAATGCAAGACACACGTTTTCCTCTTCACATGCTTTGATAGGGATGATGTAGTATACAATTATGATCAAGATTCCAATCATATTTTATTTCAAGATAAACCACCCAATTTGCTCCAACATTTAGCACTCTTCCCCCCCTTTCCACAAAGAATCCAAAGTCACATATAAGAGCATGCTAGTTCTATGTGCATGTTCCACTACAAATGGTGATAGCGGTCCTAGTTATGAGAGTAATGTAACTAGTTGGGAAAGTGATGGTGAAAAATCACCTTCACTTCCACTCGTATATGTCCCTTTAATGACCATAAATCCTATATAATCTAGTGATTATGAGAGTGTTTATATCTTACATGAGGAAAATATTTCTTCTATTCTTACACCGATCAATGACAAGCCTTATGTTTCTAACAACGAGTTATCTTCGTTTCATAGTGAGTGCCCTAGTGATGACATCCATGATTATTATTCTCTCCTTTCACATGATATATATTAATAAAATTGTATTTCTCTCACTCCTCTTGAATGAAAAACTAATGAAAATGATTGTAACATTTCTATTTCACAAATACATGATTCTACTCGTGTTCCTACTCTTCCCATTGAATGTGAAAGAAATGAATCTACTAGCACAATTAATGTTTCTATTAATACTCTTAAATGCAACAATGATATAAATGATTCTATTCCCATTGTGATTCAAATTTTTTTCCTATCTCTCCTCTTGAAAGGATATGTAATGATTCTAGTATTACATCTTTTCTATCACTCACAAATGATAATGTGCATAATGATGAAATGATTTCTATTTCCCTTAGCAAAAATGAAGATATTGATTCTTCTCTAGTTGCATGTGATACACATAATCTAGTTTCCTCTCCCAGTGAAAATAATTTTCTTTTGGATAATAGTAATACTCCTTTAGAACCTCAATGTGTGACCAAGCCCATAGAACCCCAAATTCTACCTAATGACACATCACCCCACTTTTCCTTTAAATGAAATAGTTTTCTTATGACCACTATTAATGGTAAGGTATAAACCTTAAATGATCCTGTAGATGTGTATGCTATACCTCCTCAAGAGGTCCTCTCTCTTATGCATGTAGTAGGAAATTTACAACATAAAGTACATACTATGACCCTAGAGAGTAAAGCTTACTATCTAATTTCACTTATTGTGAATTTCCTATTTCATTCACTTTTAATATTTTAGTGTGTCTCTAATTAACATACAGAAAAGGATGAAATAATGCAATAAGAGGTTATTATAATTTAATTAATTTCTAACATTAATTACCCAAATTAGAATAATTCTTTACAAAGTGATTATTAACCTAGAACTATCAAAGCACATAGAAGAAATTGAAATTAGATAATTGTGTGTGGATTTGGGAGATTATAATTTATTTGAGTGAAATAGCATGTTACTTTAAGATTGAAAGTGCTTCGTTGCTATAATTGGCACTGAAATTATACCTAGTCAAAATTATACAACTAGGTCAAAAGCTTGTCCATATGGTCCGACCCTTTTGTATGGTCTTTGAGCTGATTGGCTTCTAGTTCTATAAATTTCTATGTGCATCACCTTATGGGAGATGACTATCACTATATGCTAGTATTATTCATTCTCTTTCAGAATGACTACGTAATTATGATCAAACCCTCAAACCCTCATAGTGCAAGATGGAGTTCTTGCAAAATAAATTTAGGTGGGTTATGGGCACCCATGTGTACCTCACGATGTCACCACTACTCGAAGAGGGATCAAACCACATGTCATTCTCCTAGTATGTGATATCTACCATAGTGCAATCATAATTTGACAAAAAAATTGACAATACCTTTCTTGAGTTTCACACTTACTCAAATACTTGGGAAGGGTCACTTTGCTTGCTTGTGGAGAGAAGATGGAGACTCTTGGACTTGGTAGGAGACTTCATACCTATAGAGAGTATTTCCCTAATGGATGTGCATGAGTTATTTCACAATTTTGGGAGATTGGAGTGCCTTTTGTGCTTGTTTTTACATGAGGATATCTTAAATGTGCCAAGACCCTAAATGAGGTATGATTGACTTTCTTATATAGGATTACGATGGTTATTATGTCATGAAAGACTGGCAAGAGGTAATATTAGTCCATATGAAGATGATACAATTGAAATTTTTAGTACATAATGTGTCGATCCAAAAGCATACACTATGGTTGACTTGTATATTTTGAAAAATTGACCAAATCCAATGTTCAACACGGGAGGAAAAAGTTGATTTTGACTTCATAGAATTAGGGATAGATTTTTCCAGGTATGTTTTGTGTATTAAACCTTAGAAATTGATGACAGAAAGCCATGTAAAGATAAACATGTGACCAAAGGGATATTATGGTGTGCTAAGAGAGAGTGAAGAGAGTATATTTGTGCATGCAATTGTGTAATATCAAGATCAACAATTACCAAATTTGAGTGTATACATTTCCCCCTTTAATTCTAAAATGCAAATTACATGATTAAAGGAAAATATACCTGAGTGTGTAGACACACTTTGTATTTTCCCACAATAACTTTATTTTGAAATATCCCATTGTGTTGGTGTTGACATGATCCAAAATTAAACTGAACCATAGAGTATAGTCAATTCCCAAGATAGGAAAATAAACTTTAATTCAAAATGAAAGAAATGTGTAATAAGAAATGCCAAAAGAGATGTAAAACATGGAAGGAATACACTGTTTTTTTCTTTGGAGGAATGTACTCACGTTCTTGTGCTTTGGATATTTTGAACTTTGTTGAAATATGATGAAGGATTGGGGGTGATCAATCCCCAATTTGTTTTGAGGAGAGGTCGATGTACTAGGTGTACCAACCCAACACATGAATGCCAAAGAGAAGAACCAAAAAGAGGATATGAAACACTCCTACCAAGGAGAAATACCATGTACAAAAATATATCTAGAAACTTTGATATCTCACTCTTAATTGCAAAGAGGATATGAAATCCTACCCATGAAGAGCTTAACTGATTTACTACCTCCCATAACCCCATGGACCATACCACTGCAGATGAATATAAGCTCAATTTCGTAACCCGATATAAATGGTAGAAAAGAGAAATAAGTTCCCCCATACTCTTCCCATCTTCCATACTACTAAGTAAAAATAGATATAATTTATTGCATACAAAAATTTGAGCAGAAAATGTATATCCATTCCCTCAATATGTACAAAATTGGAATTGAAACTGAGCACCATGAAGAGGGAGAATGAAATACTTCATGCCCCTTGAAATGGTGTAAAACGAGTCAATCGAAAATGAAACCACATAATAATGTTGTAATAATGTTGATAAATTTCAATTTTTGACAAATCTAGATAAATTACCCCATGGTAAAAACCATATGGTAGGGTCATAACCATCCATCTGACGGTCATGATCAAGTTATACGTTTTTGACTATTTATAGATTTTGGTAGTTTTATGTGTTTGAGCTTTGATTCGAGGCATTTTTTTCCTTCCTTGCATAATCCTATGCCTAAAATATTCACATGTGTCCTATAAATGTAGAATAAATCCCCAAATGTTTTCCTCATCTTTTGAGGCATGTGTGATAAATAATTTGAGTGTGTGGATCAATATAAGAAATGTATACATGTGTCTGAGATGCTAAGAACATGTAGAAAACCTCTATAAATTTGATGTGGTGGCCACCAAGAAGAAATTATGCCTGTAAATGGGGATGCACATGGTAGAAACCATAGAAAAAATTAATAATAACAAGAAGCAAAAGCAAGATAACAAGAATAATGTCAATGAAACAAAAAAATAACAACAATAGAAGATAATGTGTTAGTAGAAAACAAGTGCATACCATTTAGAAAAAAAGACAAATATGTCAAACAATGTCACACAAAAGGAAAAATGCCTACAAACATGGTACACCCATGGTGTCGTAAGACAATCATGGCTGTGGACCTACAAACAAGAGATACACAACTTAAAAACAAGCATTATGCAAAAACATGGGATACCCACAAAGTGGCACAAGAAAACATTGGCCCTTAGACAAAAATCGAGTAGGAAGCAAAGCATACACACACATAACTAACAAACATAGATGAAAAATAATCATAGAAATATGTGATGTAAAGTATATGATATATGATATATTAAAGATATAACAATAACAACAAGTGTTGCACAAGACACATGTGTTAGTCTTATTAGTCTAAAAGATAGAAAATACACAATATATATGTAATCAAGTGTAATGAGGAAAGAAAGGAACTATAATGGAAATATAACATAGATGTAGTATGCAAAAGGAAGATGCCCCCAAAGGTTAGTAGTCTAGGTAAAGGGAAAACCGACACCTATGATTGTGTATTGCTCCGTGAATTTCCAGTATCATACTCAATATACCATGTGAATGCATATGTGTAAAGAATAAATGATATCTATCAAACTAAAGGAATAAACAACATGTATAATGTAAAGTGAAAATAATGTATGCTATAAAAACAAGTCCTGATTTTGTATTTTTACAAATATTTGAATACTTTTGTGTTTTATTTCCTCCATGAGGGCATTGTTATCCATTTTCACCCCCTTTGGTGAAATGGAAAACTTAAGAAACTAGGACCTAGGTAATTGACAAGCCTTCATGGAAGAATTTGGTGTATCTCAGTGAGATGCATGCTTTAGAAGAATTTACGGGGTTTTCAAGAGGTCTAGAACCATTTAGGACATTTTTACCTCTTCTAGGTTTAAGAGGTTCAAGAGCCCAACTAGAAAGAGAAAATAGGATCGAGTGGACACACATTTGGCCAAAAATGGGTTTAAAATGACCAAAATCAAGGAAATAATTCTTAGGGTTCCCTAAGGGATCCCCATGACCACTGAACGCTAAAACCCAAGAAAAATCAAAGAATCGGGTTTTTTTTTGAAAAGTGGCCAAAATGGCCTAAGAGCACAAGGAACTTGGTGAGTTATTAGGAAAGTTATTTTTAGCTCACCGAGTTGGTAAAGAGGGTCGAGTTGGGTTAAAGGGTTGAGTTCCCAATAATGGGAGAGCTACTCATATCCCAAAGAGTAAAAATCTAAGCGGTTTGGGTTAAGCTCGATAGGGTGTACACTGTGCAAGAGATGCATGCAGCTCAAGGATTGTATGACTCATCGAGGGGTGTAGGTCAAACGGCTCGGTGAAGTGAAATTGAGGAGATCTGCGGTGTAAGGGGTGAACTCACCAAGTTGACTCCATGAGTGGGAGTTGACACAACGATGGGATATGGAGTGCAGTGTGGGAGATCTTGATGTTGAGCCAAGGATTCCTCTCGACATAGATGATACTACTTAGTGATGAGTGTGGGGATGTTAGTGATGTCGGGCTTGGAGAGTTGAGTTTAGGGATCAACGTGAAAAGCTATGAAAAAACATGGTGAGGTTTGTGTCACAAGGAACACAAATTGGTATAACAAACTCAGTGGAGGGCATGTTCGGGATAAAGAGGTATTTGAGTCTCGGATGAGGAGGTTTGGAGGATGTTGAGCTCCTTGCATACATCAAGCTGTTGGGATGTCGATGTAATACATCCTCTACAAACCCCGAAGTCTAATGTGTGGTGTTAGAGGTCAACGAATCGTTGGATTCAAGGGGTGAGTTGGAATTAAAGATATGGAATGTCATGTATTGGAGTTAAGGGGATTTTAGTGAGTGAAATGTCGATGGAGGGAGTTTGTTAAGCCCAGAAACCACGAGCTTACCAAGCTATTTTGGACTCTAGGATCAAAGGTGGAGTGAGCTAATGTGATCGAAGTGGTGTATAATGTGTAAAGTCCGTCGGGATAAAAGTATCAACCACCAATTTTTTTGGGGATCGAGGTGACCTTGGGAATCAAGCTATGGGTTGGCTATTGGGTGAGTCATGCATTCAATGCAAGGAGTTCATTTGGTGGGGAGATAAAAGTAGTGACCTAGACAAAAATTTTCATAACTTCCATTAAACTTATCCATTTTTTACAAAATTATAGTCGTTGAAAAGGTAATTGAGCCACATCTCATAGGATGATTACAATGTATAATCGTGTGGGTTAGATGAGGAAAAAATGAGGATGAAGTTATAGGAAAAGGTGGACATACCGGATGTATAAAATGGAGTAAATAGGAGCATGGAGGCCCATTCCTTCTCCCACAAAGGCCGAGTACAATGGAGTATGGGATTTACAGTAACCCCATCCTTTTTACATGTGAAATGATTATTATTTTTAGGTGGTTTAAGAAAGAATCCAAAAATTCCTCCCTCTCTCATTTAAGATATATATTATAATGGGGGATCATAAAAAGGTTGTTGAATTTTCTCCATTGGATCCTCTCCTCTCATACATGCTATTGTAGGTGTCTTGTGAGCTAAAAACCTCCAAATTTAAGCATTTTCAAGGAATAGATTCCTCTTTCCTTCATTATAATGAACTGTATCAACATTTTGAAGAAATAAAATTAGATTTGTGGTTATTTTGCAACCCTTGTTTGTATGTTATTGTAACACATGATATCTTCATTAGATTTAAAGGTATTCTATGTAATTTTATGTTTTGTTACAAGCTATAAATGATTGTGTTTCATTGAAATGGTGTTGTAAATGTGTGTTGTAGCTTTTGAAGTTATAAACATCCTTTCTATCTCCATTTCTACTCCATTTTCAATTTTGGAGTGTTTAAATACCCCTCTTCTTGGTGCTATCACCTCTTAGTGTAGGGTTCCCTTATTTTGTGCACTCTCCCTCCCTTGTCTCCTTGGAATTACTAGGATAGGATGAAATAAGTGTTATTTTCTTTTATTAGGAGTAGTTGTAGCATAGTTTTAGGAAGAAGAATCAGATTTCTCTCGGAGAGTTATCCCAATTGCAAGGTCCCACACCTTGGAATAACTCCATGTTACCCAATCACACCGATTTCCTTAGTGAAAAATTCTAGTAAATCGAGGGTACTTTGTGATTCGGTGATAATAATATTGGCATGCCACGATGGGACACCTTGAATTCATATCTTTCATAACTTTTGGAGGAATTTTCAAGCTAAATCGGGAGTTTCATGATTATAAAACACTAAACGGGATCTAATCCTCACATTTTGGAATTCAGAGGTTCCATTGCATCCCCATAATTCTACAAAATATATTTCAGGATTTCACGTGTGTGCAAGACAAGGCACAAGTTCCATTGAGAGGAGATCGGAGGTTGTGGATTACAAAGGAGGTCTTAAAATACGATATTTGCATATCAAATTTTGAGGTTACACTACATGAGCTAAGTTTCACCCTCTGTATTTTAGGGATTGGAAGATGAAAAAAAAGGCCCAACTTCCACAACTTGTTTTAGGCCATTCAATGTTAATATTTCCATTTTATTAGGATTGGATGTGTGTCTTGATAAAATATTAGCCTTTAGAGACCATATAACAACACATTTAGTGACTCCCGGGATCGAACTCGAGTGGTTTTGTAGCTATCTCCAAGCAGAGGAAGGAGAGGAAGAAGAGTTCATAGATCTCCATCACAACAAAATAGAACCTTGTCAACATCTCCACGGCTAACATTTCCTTCAATCAACCAGAGTTCTTAGGCCAATTAGAATGGCTCAACAACCACCAAATCCATTTTCAACTTCACGGGAAAGCAAAGTCCACTTTCCCTCCTCAAAAAATTCTATTCCATTGGTAGAATTAAAGAACATTCCCTACTTCACTAGGGAGAACCATATAACTCCTATTGATCATATTCAATACATTACAAATGTTTGTACCATTGACGAGATTAGATTGAGATGGATGAACCATATAACTCATTTCTTCTTCTCTCAAAGGAAATGACTTTTAGTGGTTTAGAAGCCTAACAGATGGATCAATCAATGACTATAATGAACTATTTCCGGGACTCTATAACTAGTTCGGAGAAAGAGTAGACAATTTGTCTCTCTTGGAGAAGCTAACTACAATCAAGAGGGCTCCAAATGAATAAATGGTTGATTTTAACTTCAGATTTCAAATAACATGGGATAGGATCCAATTCCGTGAGACCGACTTCCGAAGGTGCATTCCTCTATTTCTTGAAAGCTCTAAATTATGATATATATGATATGATATATGTTTATGGGAGGAAAACATTTTCGAGAGCTTATGCCATAGCCATTAGAGCTGAGAATTGCTGAATTCAAGCTAGTAAACTTACACCTAGGCCACCTATGCCTATTTATATGGAAATGGGAATCCTAATCCTAGTTAAGCACCTAAATTAAACCCTATCCCAACCCCTAAAAATCAAATTTCTAGTGAGGCCTCTACTTCTTCTAGTACTTCTAAGGAACTTCAAGAGGTCATGAAGCAATTATAAAACTTAGGGAATGAGTTGATGACTATCAAGAGACAACATGCCCAAAATTTCAAACCATATCAGCCTCAATCCCAACCAAATAGGCCTCCATATCAGCCAAACAAACCTCCAGCTCAAGTTGCAAATCAAAACCAAAACCAAGGACAACCTCAAGTTGCTAGCCATTTCAACCATATAATCCTAATGCAACTTCAACATCCAGAGCCTTGGTTCCAGTCCATAATAACATTGCATAAGAATATGAATGGTGTTTTCCTTGTGGAAACCCCATAATCAAGCAACATACTTCAATGGTGCTCTAAATCAAGCCTTAATGGTGCAAACTATTGGTGTGCCTCAAGAAACAAATGAAGAAGAAAAATCATCAGTAAACAACACTCAAGAAGCTTCCCAAGTGAGACTTCACTTGTAAATGACAAGTGAAGATTTTATGTGGGATAAATCAAGCTCCTTCTCAGGGTGTAGTAGCGAACACAAGGTCTAAAAGAGAGATATATAGAAGAAGGGAAAGTCATCAAATGCAAGTTATTCTTCAGTCTCTATCACACCTCAAGGAGTTAACAACTCAAGAGTAGCTTTGAATCTACAAAATCATCCTAAAGGGCCTATTGTATCATCCCATGAACCACCTCATGTGTGTAAGAGAAATTTATGCCAAGAAAAGGGCAAGTAGAAGGATAGTCAACCCATTTTTTCAACATCATTGATCACATGAAGAAAAAAATGTGAGTATTTCAATGTGGGAATATCTAACCATTTCTGGGAAAGAGGGATTTTTTTGCAAGAAGTCTATGGTAAAATTATTCCATCCAAATCATGCACCAAGGATTAGGAAAGGTCTAACAAATGAAACTCAACAAGAAGGAGGTCAATCAAGTAAAAATGAAACCTCCTCCATTTTATGATATCTTTGATCATTGGGAAAATCCTAGTACACAATTGCATGATGATTTAGATGTAAGTAACTCGGTGATGCCTAAAAAATTGCAGATCAATTGGGTTTGAAATATGAAACTATCTCTAAAGGAGTGGTACAATTGGATGGACAACAATGAAAACCATTGGAGTGATCAAAGGATTGAATCTTACACATGCATGCCCAAATGTCACCGTTCAACAAGATGTATCGGTTATTGACCTACCACCACTCTTTTGCTTTGTGCTTGTCAAGGGATTTCATGACTAAAATTGGTGGGTACTATTATTGATTGGTCCCACATGATTTTTAGAACAAGGTATGGAGTCTAAAGATACAATTAGGTAAGAACCAATTAAAATTTCACATTGAGCCTCATGTACCAAGTCCAATCAATGCCAATTGCTCAACTTTTGATCAAGAAGATTGCCCAAGCACTCAGAGACAAATACCTAAGGTTGGAGGCATTCATATTTGACATTAGATGAATGGGAAAAAAAAAGGCATGGATATGATCCATACAAGGGAGATGGAAGAAGCTGAGTTGGGTATTTATTTGCTTCATGAAGAAAACACACCTCTTCCTAACATCACCAAACTGGGATGATAAAGATGATAATGAAGTTTGGAAGTTATTCTTTGATGGTTCAAGGAGCAAAAACAAGGTGCAGGAGGAGGAGAAATGCTTATATCTCCCAAAGGTATAAATACTATTCAACTTTCCATTTTCAATTTAGTTGTTCTAATAACACAAGCTGAATATGAAGCATTAATCCATGGATTACACTAGGAAAGGAAAAAGGTATCAAGAACTTGTAAGTTTTTTGGAGATAGTGAGTTAATTGTAAATCAAATTAGAGGGATTAATGCTGCTAAAAATGATCTCCTAAAGAGCTATAAGAATCGGGTATGGGATCTCATTAAATACTTTGAGGCATTTTAACATTAATTCCATCCCAAGGAAGAAAAATGAAATGAGGATGTAAACAATCTTGTAAAAATTGAAGTAACATTTGATGTTGTTGAAAGTATCAAGAAAGATCAAACTCAACCTCATATCAAAGTGGTTGTGAGACCAACTATTCCGGAAAACAACACTAGTTGGAAAGTGTTTGAAAGTGATCAAAAAATCATCAATTTCTTCTAAGAAGAAGAATTTGAGTTCTCTCTTCAAAAATCAAGACAAATTGGAAAGTAGTATGGTGATCAAATTGTCTGAGAAAACAAACAAGCTCCCAAAAGGTTTAGTGACTCTAGAGTCAATCTTCAATCCTAATGATCAGTTTCGGAAAGGAGAAATAAAGCATTCAAGTCAAGGGGGAATATTCTAGTCCCATTTGGTTGGAGAAGGTAAAGTACTCCAAATTGGAAAAGTAAGTACTCATCAAGAAAAATCTGATTTCATTCAACTTTGTCAAGAATTTTATGAGATATCTTTTCTTGGAGTTATGAAGATTTGAGAGGATTTGATCCAAGATTGGCACAACATACTATTGAATTAGATCCGGAATCTAAGCCATTAGACAAAATCAAAGCCAGTGAATCCTCATATTGAGCCTCTCATGAGAAGAAGGAATTGAATAAAACTCATTGAGGCAAGTATCATCTTTCTAATCAAACACTCTTCATGGGTTTCTAATATAGTTAGTTGAGGAAAAGAAATGGGGAAATCAGATTGTGTGTGGATTTTGAGACTTGAATAGAGCTTCTCTCAAAGGACCACTATCCACTTCCTTCCATGGAGAAAATCTTGCAAGTAGTAGCAAGTTCAGAAATATTCTCTCTAGATGGCTACTCGGGCTACAATCAAATTATGGTGAAAGAGGAAGACCAATTCAAAATAGCCTTCACCACAAAAATGGGGCACATACACTTATAGGAAGATGTCATTTGGGTTGTCAAATGTCGAGAGCTACATTCCAGAGGGATATGGACATGGCAGTTAAAGGGTTGATAAAAAGATGGTTCTTGTGTACTTAGATGATATCATGATGTATTTCCAAGAATGCAGAGTTGATCACCATCTATCACCTTAGGAAAAGTGTTCCAAAGATGCAGGAAATTTAGAGTGTCTTTAAATCCTGAAAAAATGTATATTCTTGGCTCATGAAGGAAAGCTCTAGGTCACATTGTGTCTAAGGAGGGGTTGAAAATTGATCCAAAAAGATTTGAAGCTATTTGTGCTCTACCATTTCCAAGTCACAAGAAGGCTCTCCAAAGCTTCTTGGGGAGAATCAATTTTTCGAAGGTTTGTGCCTAATTTTTCCACTCTGTTAAGCCATTAACAATGATGTTGAAGAAGAGTATGGAATTTAAATGGAAAAAGAGGGAAAAGAGATTTTTGAGGCTATCAAGTATGTAATATCTCAAGATCCAACTCTCATCAACCCAAAATTTCTCCAAGGACTTCATTCTCTATGCCTTTTGGTGGTTCGGACACAATCTCTGCCATCTTGGTGCAGCTAAACAAGGAAGGATATGAAGCCCATTGATTTCTTTAGTCAAGCTTGGAGGATTATGAGGTGAGGTAATCTTTTATTGAAAATCATGTCCTCATTGTTATAAGGAGTTTGAAGAAGTTTAGACACTTGGTTTCAAACAACAAGATCATTTGTTAGTGTCTCATGTTGGAGTAAAGGATTTTCTCCTCAACAAGGACTTGAATGAGAAAAGGGAAGGTTGGATTACTCGTGTCATGGAATATGACATAGAAATCAAGGTAACAAAATTGGTCCATGGGAAAGGATTTATGTGAACAACTAGCCTCTAATCAACATGTTGAATCAAAAATGAAGAAAGAAGTTGTTTTAGTGCTGCAAGATAATCAAGAACAAAAAATGATGATGTGTACCCATTCCTTGTTGGACTTGAGATATGATACATTTCCTTCAAATAGTTTTATGCCCTCCAGAGTTAAGAAAAGTAAAAAGAAGGTATTTTAGACTCCAATCCATTTTGTATGTTCTCATTGATGGTATCTTGTTCAAGAAGGATGTGAATGGAGTTCTCCTTAGATGTGTTCCAACAAATCAAATTGAGAAAGTGCTACATGAGTTCCATGATGGAGAAGCTGGAGGTCATTTTTCTCCATGAGTAACAACCCTCAAGATCATGAAGGCTGGTTACTATTGGCCCATAATGTTTAGTGATTGTTATGCATGGATCAAAAAGTGTAAAAATGTGCATTTTTCATAGGAAAAGAGAAGCTAGCAGCACTACCACTCCACCCAATTTTAGTTGACCAACCATTTATACAATGGGGATTGGATTTCATTGGGGTCATCAACCCGAAACTCAAGACAAGGCACAAGTGGATCCTAACAGCAATAGATTATTTCACCAAGTGGACTGAAGTGGTAGCACTCAAGGAGGAAAATGAGTCTAGTATACTAGAATTTTATGAAGGAATTGTTACCATATTTGGTGTCCCAGCTACTATCATATTAGATAATGCTCTAGCATTCCTTAACACTAAAATCACTGAGTGGGATGTTAGGAATGGGATCTATTAAGCACCTCCTCAAATTATTACCCCAGGGTAATGGGAAAGTTGAGTCCACAAACAAGAACTTGTTAAGGATTATAGAAGGAATATAGATGAAAACCAAAGGACATGGCATACCAAGCTCAAATCATCCTTGTGGGATGATAGAATCACACCAAAAAGGTCAACTGACAGCTCTCCCTACAAACTAGTCTATGGAAAAAGAGAAAGACTACCCATATCTCTCACTTTTACCAGCAATGGAGCTCCTCAAGCAACTGAACTATCAAATTTGAGACCATGCAATTAGGATATGCAGAACTAGTGGAGTTGGAGGAGCGAGGATCAAAAATGCAAACCTTGGAGAAGGATCAAGCTTTGATCAAGAGGTCCTTTGACAAGAAAGCTAAAGATAGAACCTTCCAAGAAGGAGATTTGGTTCTAAAATTGGATGAAGACATGGATAATTGGGAAAGCATTCCAAGTTTGATGCTATATGGAGTGGTCCTTATATGATCATAGGGTGAAAAAGTAGCAATTCTTTCCAACTATCCAAGTTGGATGGAGAATAATTTCAATTCCAGTCAATGGAATCTATCTCAAGCATTGTTACTAAAGAAAATCTCACATTTGTACATATTATTTTAGGTTTCTGATTCCTCTAAGTGTTTGTGCACATTGTTTTGTTTTTATAATAGGTTTTAGCTTCCCTAAGTGCATCATGCACTAGTTCTATTACTCTAGTTGTCTCTTTGCATAGTTCGGTACACCTAGGAGGAAGAATGTTGTAGCTAGAAGCTAAAAGTTGTAGAAAAAATTTGTAATCATCAAGATGTTTCAAATGCAAAGCAACTAAAATCAGTTTGGGGACATATTTCAATGTCTTCATTCTCTTGTCCCTTTAGATCAGTCATGGCTCAAGATCTTTAATCCTTTTGTAAAATAGAAGATCATTTTAGGGGAACTCATTGTGTTTAAATGGAGTCTCATGACACCTGGCATACTAGCCTTAACAGGAAGAAATCCTCATTTCATTCAAAGTCATATTAGGTTTTGAGAAGAAGGTCAACCTCAAATTTCTATTATTTATTCTTTGGATCTTGTTTAGTTGAAAATATGATGAACTTATGAGCAACTCCAACCTTTGATATTATTTCGAGAAACATACGAGGATGAGGAAAATCAATTTTAGCAAAGCAATCCTAGGTGTTCCCCAAATCAACAAGTGCTTCCAATTTTGTAGTGCTTCATTCTTACCAAGGAACCATCAGTTCAATTTTCCTTCAAGCTTGGAAGAAAATCATATTTTTAGGGAAATTTCAGGTCTTCATTTTCACCCCAATAAGTTCAATTTACAGAGATGAAAAAGTAAAATAAATTTTAGAGAATAAAAAAGTTCCACTCATCAAATTTTAATATTTTGTTATAAATATTGGAAAATGAAAGCGAGCATATCAACCCCAAGATCAAACA
The DNA here is from genome assembly GCA_018340775.1 of Taxus wallichiana var. yunnanensis. Taxonomy (NCBI): domain Eukaryota; kingdom Viridiplantae; phylum Streptophyta; class Pinopsida; order Cupressales; family Taxaceae; genus Taxus; species Taxus wallichiana. Next base: position 618,253,950 of record CM031237.1, read on the forward strand.
ACACTTCAAACGGATTTTGAGGTCAAATTTTGAAGGTTCGAGATCAGTTTCGGGCTATCAAAGTGATGAATCCATGCCCAATGATACGCATAAGGCTATGAGCAGACTCCATCTAGCAGAAGATGCCCCCATGATTCACCAAGTGTTATTCATTTCACCACTTTTTTGTGAAATGGAAAACTAGAGAAATTGGGACCTCGACAATTACCTAGCCTTCATGGAAGAATCTGAGGTATCTTGGGTAAGATACATGATTTGGAAGCATTTTCAAGGTTTTCGGGAGGTTTAGAATCATTCAAGACATTTTTTCCTCTTCTAGGTTTAAGAGGTTCTAAGCCAAACCGGAAAGAGAAAATAGGTGCAGGAGGGCCCACATTTGGCCAAAAATGGGTAAAAAATGACCAAAATCGAGAAATAATTCTCGGGTTTCCTTGAGGTATCCCCATGACTCCTAGAACACTAAAAAACCTAAGAAAAACTCAAAGAATCAGGAAAATTTTGAAAAAGTGGCCAAAATGGCGTAGGAGCCCAAACACTTGGTGAGCTAAAAAGTTATTTTTAGCTCACCGAGTTGGTGAAGGGGGTCAAGTTTGGTTGAGATGGGCTGAGTTCCTAGTGATTCAAAGCGAGCTATTCATACTCGGTGAGTAAAAATTCGAGCATGGGTGGAGTTAAGCTCGGTAGGGTATACACGATGCGGGGAGATGCATGTAGCTCGTTGAGGATTGGATGAATCATTGGAGGGTGTAGGTGAATATGAACAACTCGGCGAAGTTGGGATTAGACCGTAAAATGTTAGGAGAGTCATAGTGCAAGGGTGAGCTCTCGAGTTGACTCGGTGATATGGGGAGCTAACATGATGGTGGGATATGGAGTGAAGCATGGGAGATCATGACATGGAGCTTGAGGAGTTGGCTTGACACGAGAGGATGCATCTTAGTGAGGAGTGTGGGGATGTTGGTGAGGTTGGTATTGGAGATTTGGGTGTAGGTTTTGGCACGATGAGCTATGAAAGGACTCGAAATGACTAAGTTAGTAGGGAAGATAACTTGGTAGAGGGCACATTTGGGATGGATAGATATTTGAAGTCTCGGGGTGTGAAGGTTTTGGAGGATGTTGAGCTTGTTGCATGCATCAATGGTTGAGATGTCGATGCAATGCATCATCTCGAAACCCGAAGTCTCGATGTACAACATCGAGGTCAACACATCATGGAGTCAAAGGGTGAGTCGACGTTTGGAGATTAGGATTATCGTGCATCATAGTTGGGGGTTATTGGTGAGTAAAATGTCCGATGTATTGGAGTTTGCAAATCCCAAAAAATGAACTCACTTTATGGGCAAGTCTATTTTGGACTTGAGGATCGGAGGTGGGAGCGAGCTAATGCGATGCTTGAGTGGCGATTTAATGTGAAGTTTGTCGGGTTGAAATTGAACCGTTGAGTTTTTGGGATCAGGCGACCTTGGGAGGCAATCTATGGGTTGGGCTATTTGGAGAGCCCCGAATTCAATGTAAGGAGTTGAGTTAGTGGGGGAGAGAAAAGAAGTGACCTACATAATAGTTATCATAACTTCCACTTAACTTATCCATTTTTAAAAAATTATAGTTGTTGGAAAGGTAATTTAGTTCCCCATCTCATGGGATGATTAAAATTTGGAAGTTGGTGGGTTATTGAGGAAAAATGAGGAAAAAGTTCCAGGAAAAGGTGGCCATACCTAGATGTATAAAATGGAGTAAATGAGAACATGGAGGCCCATTCCTTCTCCCACAAACAAAGTACAATGGAGTATGGGATTTGTAAGTGACCCCATCCCTTTTCAGTGAAATGATTATTTTTGTAGGTGGTTTAGGAAATAATATGAAAATTCCTCCCTCTCTCATTCAAGATATATATTTTAATGGGGGATCATAAAAAGGTTGTTGAATGTTCTCCATTGGCTCATCTCCCTCTCTACAAGCTATTGTAGGTGTCTTTGTGAGCTAAAAACTCCATTATTGAGCATTTTAAGGAATAGATGCCTCTTTACATCATTGTAATGAATTGTATCAACATTTTGAAGAAATAAAATCAGATTTGTGATTATTTTGCAACCCTTGCTTGTATGTTATTTGCAACACCTGGTATCTTTATTATATTTAAAGTTATTCTTTGTAATTTTATGTTTTCTTGCAATCTCTAAATGATTGTCTTTCATTGAAATGGTGTTGTAAATGTGTGTTGTAGACTGTGAAGTTATAAACATTCTCTCTATCTCCATTTCTACTCCATTTTCAATTCCAGAGAGTGTTGAACTACCCCTCTTCTTGGTGTTATCACCTCTTAGTGTAGGATTTCCCTTGTTTTGTGTAATATCTCTCCCCATCTCCTTGGAATTACAAGGATAGGATCGAGATAAGTGTTATTTAATTTCATTAGAGTAGTTATAGCATAGGTTTAAGAAGATGAACTAACTTTCTCTTGAGATTTATCACAACTACAAGGTCCCACACCTTAGAATAACTCTATGCTATCCAATCACACTGATTTCCTCAACCACAAATACTATCAAAATGGAGGGTTCTATGATTTGGTGATAAAATTTCTGGAATGCCCAATGGGACACCTTAAAGTCATATCTTTCACAGATTTTGGAGGCATTTGTAAGCTAAATCGGGAGTTTTAAGATTGCAAAACACCAAACGAGACCTAATCCTCACATTTCAAAATTCATAGGTTGCAATTTATGCCCCTACTTTTGCAAAAGACATTTTGATATTTCATGTGTGCAGACAGGAGTCCGAGCTCGCCAGAGGAGATCGGAGGTTTGGATTGTAAAGGTGGTCTTAAGTTCTAATATTTGCATTTTGGATTTGGAGGTTACACTTTGCATGAGCTAAGTTTTTCCCTACGTATTTTAGGGATTGGAAGCTATAAACCAAGGCCCAACTTCCACACCCTGTTTTGGGCTCTTCAAAGTTAATATTTCCATTTTATCGAGGATTGAATTCATGTCTTCATAAAATCCTAGCACTGGAGACCCCTGTTCAACACATCGTGCAACTCCCGGGATCGAACTTAGTGGTTTTAGTATCCCAAACTTCTAAAATTTATGAGAAGGATCCAAACCAGGTCAAGAACAAGAGAAGAAGGTATTTTTACTTTTTTCAACTATCTCTAGGTAGAGGAAGGAGAGGAAGAAGAGTTCAGAGTTCTCCATCACCACCGAATAAAACCTTGTCAACACCTCCACCTGGTAGACCTTTCCTTCAATCAAAAAGAGTTCTTAGGCCAATTAGAATGGCTCAACAATGACTAAATCCATTTTTCAACTTCACGGGTAGCATTCCACTTATCCTCAATGAACAAAATCCTATTACAGTGGCAACATTGAAGAACATTCCTTACTTCATTGGGGAGAACCATACAACTCCTATTGATCATATTCAAGATATTGCAAATGTCTATTCCATTCACGAGATTAATGAGATGGACATTGTAGTTAAACTTATTGTTTCTTCTCTCAAAGTAAAATCCCTATATTGGTTTATAATCCTAATAGCTAGTTCAATCAATAATTGGAATGAACTATGTTTAGGTCTCTCGCAACTAGTTCGAGAGAAAGAGCAGACAACTTGTTTCTCTTGGAGCATCTAACTAAAATAAAAAAAAGGATCCGAATGAATAGATAAATGATTTTAACTTCAGATTTCAAAGAACATGGGATAAGATCCCAATTCTGTGAGATCATTTGTTAAATGTGCATTCCTCTATTTCTTGAAATCTCTAAATTCTAATATAGCTATGATGATACATTCTATGGGAGGGACAACATCTCTAGGAGCTTATGTCATAGCTATTGGAGCTAAGAATTACTTAATTCAAGACAGTAAGCTTTCACCTAGGCCACCTATGCCTATCTATTTGGATATGGGTAATCCTAAACGTAGTCAAACACCGAATTAAATCCTATCCCAACCCCTAGAAATCAAATTTCTAGCGAGTCCTCTACTTCTTTTAGCACTTATAAGGAGTTCCAAGAGGCCATGAAGCAATTTCAAAACTTAGGGAATGAGTTGGTAATTATCAAGAGGAAACATGCCCAAATGTTTAGACCATATCATCCTCAAGCCCAACAAAATAGGCCTCCATATCAGTCAAACAGACCTCCAACTCAAGTTGTAAATCAAAACTAGAACCAAGGAGAACCTCAAGCTACCAAGATATTTCGACCATATAATCAAAATGGTTCTGATACAAAATAACATTGCAGAGAAGAATATGAATGGTGTTTTACTTGTGGACAACCCCATAATCTGGAAACCTGCTTCAATGGTTCTCTAAACCGAGCCTTAGTGGTGTAAACTATTGGTGTGCCTCACGAAAAAAAACAAAGAAGAAATTCAGCAACAAGAAAGCACTCCATAAGTTTCCCCAAGTGATACTACACTAGTTAAGCTGGAAATTTGGATATTTTATGGGATGAATCAAGCTCCTTCTCAAGGTGTAAAAACAAATATAAGGTTTAAAAGATAAATATATAAGAGGGGAATTCATAAAATGCAAGTGCTTCTCAACCTCCTATCACACCTCAAGGAGTTAAGAACTCAAAAATACTCATGAATCCACTGAATCAACCTAAAGGGTTTTTTGTATCATCCCATGTACCAGCTCAAGTGTAGGAGAAATTTGTGCTGAGAAAAGGGAAATAATAGCATAGTCCACCTTTGTTCAACATCATTGATCACATGAAGAAAAAATGTGAGTATTTCAATATGGGAATATCTAACCATACCAGGAGAGAGGGATTTGTTGCAAGTAGCTATGGCAATTCTATTTGTTCCAAATCATGTACCTAAAGATCGGGAATAGGTACTAAAATTTGAAAATCAGCAAGAAAGAGGTCAATCAAATAAAAATGTGAAACCCCCTCCATTTTATGAGTCTTTGATCATTGGGATAAATCTAGTGCACAATTTCTAGTAAATGTATAAAAATACGAGTCCCAATAGGAGCGGGTATATCATGCAAGATATTGATTTAACAAAAATAAGCATTTTTTAAAACCCTAATTGTATATTAACTAATAAAATATTAATAAAACAACTACTAGATATGATATGATGTAAGAAATAAAGCATACAAAGTAGAAACCATAAGTGTAATGAATAGTTAGATCACTTAGTTGATTTTAAAATATTTTAGAGGTGTGTGGAATTGGAATACCTAAAATAATTGAAGTACAGGATGTCACAATCGAGCCCAAAAAAATACAAAAGTGCGGGAGAATCGGGGACCGGGGGTGCTTGGACTTTTACTATGGTGCTTGGGCGCTAGGATCCTTCTCTAGGTGCCAGGATCTTCACGGGAGATCCGGAAATGAATTTCGTAGGGTCTATGAGTTATTTTAATCCCTCACTATCTATCAATATAATGTCACACAGTGATCACCAATGTTTCTGATAACCTACAAAGAAGAAGACCACCTACAAAACCCTCAAAAGTGTATTAAATCCCAAAAATAAAATAATGCAAATGATGGGTTAGACTATCCTCAATTTTCAAACAATTGATTTTATGACTAAGCACTTCACTACATCTTAGACCCAATATAGTTCTATGTGTATGTGTGTGGAATTGTGCCCTAGGTGGCTCTTGTGCGTGTCGTACTTGACACTTTGAGCAAGTAGCTAGATGTAAAATATGTAAATAGATATGTGCATGGAAATATAAAATTCCTCTCTTATGAAGCATATGCAAAATAACCAGCCCTTGTCCCTTTAGTGAAGCTAGATGGATGCACCGATGCTATCTAGATGCTTGTGAATGATCCCTATGGTGTTGATAGTAGATTCTTAGAGCTTGGTCCTTTAATTTGATCCCATAAAATTGTATTTATATGTTTCCCTTGTTTGAATTTTATAATTGATTACTAAAAGGCCGACCCCTTAGAGATAAGGATTCCCAACAGCTAGAAAGGACCCAAAAGGAGTGAGTAAGATACAAATAGGTCTATGGTGGACAAAGAGGATGAGGGTGCACAGGCACTGGCGTATTAGATGGGTGTTGGTTTTCATATCTAGAAAAGGTGAAGTATTAAATGGTTGACTAGGAAGTAGAGTATGTAAGGCCAAAAAGGATACCATAGAGTATCCTAAGAGGCCAAAGATAGTGATCAATTAATGTGTTTCTCCCTTAGGAAACACATGAATACAATGCAAGTGATTAATACCTAGAAATGTACTCAAATACATGATTTAGTGTCTACATATAGTAATAGGATCGTTATGATTGAGAGAGTTTATTTTAGTAATGAAAACTGTGATGATCCATGTCATGTACTATAATACAATGGTAATCATAGAAAGGATGATTGGGTTTCTTATAAATCTTGGTAGTAGGAAATTTACAATGTAAAGTACATACTTTTACCCTAGAGATTAAAGCTTACTATCATAACATTGATTCCAATACTATTTATGGAAATCCTATTTAGTGTAAAATATTTCAATTGTAGCTCCTAGGTATTTTTCATGCCTTCATTCGAATTATTTGAAGGTACATCATATAACTATCTACATCTTAAGAATTATAGGAAACTTATGGTTTCATATCATAATGATAGGTTTCTTCTCAAATCGTTTCAAAATATTCTCATAAGATATGCTATTTATTAGTTTACACACCTCCCTATTAGATCTCTGTGTACATTTTTATAACTTGAAGATGTTTTCTAGCTCCTTATAGTTGTAGTAAAGGTCATAGGGCTACATATGAGAATTTACCTTCCTTACATCAAGGTGAGTATGAACTTGTATGTGACTATATCTTACATTTCAAAGTGAAAATGCACTTATTATATCAACCAATTGACCTAGAGATGTAATATATATTTTTTGACGTATTATATGAAATCTTAAGGAATAATTTCTCTATAACACATGATTAATTTACCAATATTTTTCTACATGTTATTTATCTAGAGTGAGAGCTTACACTCTTACATCAACCAAAGCATATGAATGAGAATATTGTAAATACTTCTATTATTCATGACTATAATGCACCACTAAAATCAGTACCTAAAGATGCTCAAGTTAAGGTTTTGCACCATGGTAAAACTTTTAATAATCCCAAGCGTAAACCAAGATTTATCCCTAAGACTCCTCCTAGGTCTAAAAATAAACTGGTCTATTTTGAAAAGTATATTGATCGTCTAGATGACATCTAACCTACACTATGCGATAAGGAGTTAATTTGATTACTATCTAAAAATCATCATCCTCCTCACCAATTTGAATGAGAAACCGGAAGGAATTTTTTTTGTAATTTTCACTATATTAATGGACGATGTTTGTGACAATTATTGTTATGTATTGGATCAAAAACTTTAAGTTACTTGAAACAAAGTCATTATTTCTTTCAAGATACACTCTTCTAATAAATCTACTTCACCTACTACGTGATATCATCACGCAAGAAGTGTTACTTTCACTAAGCATTACTCTATTGATATATCAAGCAATGTTTCTCATGATGAAGTTATTCCTCCACAAGAGCTGCCATAACCCACATATAAATGGTTTTCCACGTAGAATAAGTTTGTACCAAAAGTTTCACACATGACTCATACAAATTATTTGGCACTATTGGTGACATGTATGGTTAAACTCAACCTTCACGTTTGATTTTCACCACATGCACCTTTGGTCTATAGAGTGACTTATCACACATAGTCCTACTTTATTTCTCCATAAAAATGCTTTACTTACCCATATATTACATTCACTACCTACGTATATTCTAACTATTACCCTTTAACTAAGTATCTCATGACATATATGAGGACCACCCTTCCTTATTTTTAAGAATATGTTTCCTCTCCCTATATGCTCATGAGATCTTATGTAGAGGATACACACATACCACTCATCACACTTTCTCATCAATACACACAACGTGATAAATGCACAACCAATTTCCCAATCATATAATCCATATTAACTCACAAATATTCTAATCACATCTACTGTAGCTTTCTTACACATCACACATATTACTTACTAATCTTAATAATATATATACATAAGCCAATGTCCACATATTAACATCAACTAATATACAACCATACTAGAAAAAATCACATACAATCGTAATATCACCACATGCAGCTATTCATCTCATCAAATAAACCAAAAGTATATGACCAATATACCAACACAAATTTTCCACAAATTCAACACCAATATAGTGTGTGTGTGTGTGTGTGTGTGTGTGTGTGTGTGTGTGTGTGTGTGTGTGTGTGTGTGTGTGTGTGATGATGAGGGAATTACTCTTCATGCATTCACATATCCTCATCACTAATCTCAATAGGCATTAGAGATTGAGATATTGAGGCCCCTTTTATGTCACCAGAACATGTACATCATGAACTCTCTTAATAATGTACCAATCACTCACATAATGTGACATTTTTTCCAAAACTGTGCATACCGAGCTTTGGAATCTACCATTATTGTTAATAAATCCTCCATTAAACTAATTCCAAGATGGGCATCTAATTGTTGTGCTAACTTTACTCAACTCTTATCTCACTCACTCTATAACTCTACACATGTGGCTATGGCCACAATTGGATCAAACAAGTATGTAAACCTACACACTATATCATCCACTCATTCAAGCATACCTATAGTCAATACATCCCTCAAAATGTTCCAAAGATATGTCCATAAAAATTCTTTAACAATGGTGGTCCAATAAGTATGACATGTAATGAACAATACCACTATATCGACGGAGAAAGTGAAAATGCAAGAATGAGGATCATGGGAGATAATGCGAACATCAATGAGTTTCACTCCAAAGTAGCATGAAGAAGTTCCATGGGGGAGTGAGCTATCAACCATGAAATGTGCATGCAAAGAAAAGGAAAAGGTTAATCTCATTCCACCATTATAGATCCCAAGAAAAGATAGGGGTACAAATAAGGGATGCTTTATAACCCCCAATGCATGCAATCATACCTCCTCAAATGGAGAAGAGGATTTGCATTCCTCAAATGAAAAGTAACTCTCACATGATGCAATCGACACACACTTGATGTGTATGATGGAATTTTTAATAACCACTAAGACAACTTATACCTATGACCTCACCTAAGTGGGATGAATCACCACATGATGTGGAGAATGCACACACCAACACCCCCACTTATCCTAACTTAGGATGAGGTAGAAAGTTAGAGATGAGAAATGGGTCCCAAAAACTAAGCTTGATGAGGCATCCATGAACAACCAGGATCTCAAGTAATGGAGGAAAACACAGTGGGGAAAAAATACACAACAAGAGATGGAAAACTCCACTAATAATCTAAGAAATATGCCTCAAATGGGTCCTGGAGAAGCGAGGTATTTTAAGGTATCCATGTACAAATAGAAATATATTTGGAAGAAGAAGGGAGGTGTGAAAGGAGATAAGAGGGACTACAAAATATGAGAATCTATAGATAGATACGAACTCTACAACTCTAGGAAGTATCCAAGAAGAGTGTCAATGAAGTGGTCCTCAATCTATAGACTAAAGAAGATCCACCCGCATCAAAAATGTGCCTACCCTTGGGAAGGGCATAAATGGAGTACTAAAATTCTACCCACTTCACAAAGTAAATCGAAGGAAACAATACAAAGAACATTGAATCTAGTCCCTTTGAAGTGTGACATAGGTATAAAAAGTGAGTGCACAAAAATGAAGGTAATGTCATGAGCGTAGAACTGCCAAAGTGTGAGAGAGGCACATATTTCGCAAGGATGCCCAATTGAAGTGAAGGTAAAGTGGAAACCCCACAACAACAAAAACATGATTGGTGGTGTAAATTAACTTACATCAATTTGAGAAATAACAATTCTTGGAAACAAACTAAATTCAGGCTAGAAGTAAATACTAAATCTAAGGAAAAACATGTAAACTTAATAATATAGATAAAGGAATAATTTTTCTAATATAATCATGCGATAAGTTAGATAAAAAAACAAATGAGAGGGTTAACAAACCACAAGTGGGCTCTGCCTGGGTGCTAATACCTCCTAAGGCTTGTGACTACAACTAATGAACAAAACTTAGAATTTTTATTACATTGGCATGAAGATTACAATTAGAAATATAACAATTCCTCCCTCTATTGATCATTCTCTATCTCTCTATATCCCTATATATCTCTTACAACATTAATATTTCCTTTTTATATCTCATTAAAAAAGAAACATGAAGAAATAGAGTTTCCCTAGCATTTTGAATTAGATCAAGTAAAATATATTAACCAAAAAATCCAGAGACTAGATGCATGCAATAAATTAATCAATAAGTGTTTACATGATCAATCACATAACTCAACTAATTGATCAGTTTGATCAACCAATTCCTAAATCATGAATTTAATCAGTTAGTTCCTTGCTAAGTTGTAACACATAATCAGATGTTGAAGTTAAGTCATCTCCTAGTTCTCATGTTGGAATTGTATTTCTTCTTCCTCGACACGTGCAAGACTCAAGTGTAATGTCCCACGTTCATGATCTTCTCAAGATCACAACTTATTCACGTGTGTGACCTCCTTTGCTTTAGATGCTTTGTGGACAAGTCCTTTGGTTGCATGTGAAAGTTTTGAGATGATGCCTTATGTAGATGATTCCTTGGATGCATGGATGGGATTCTTGTATATGGATCCTTTTGCATGCATGTGAGTTTTTGCATATAACAAGTTGCTTACAATAAGAGGCATCACATGCATCATCAATCAAACATCTTATTGTAATCAAGAGAATAAATGCATACTCACAATACCACAAAATAAATCTAATTAGTGATAATTATATTAATAAGTATTCATGCCATAATGTTCAGGTTATAATGAAATGTCTCAATAGTATAACAAGGGAATACAAGTGTAAGGCTACAAATGGCTCAAAAAAATATAGAGGATGAGTTATTTAGAAAGAGAATTAAACAACTCATCACACCCCCAGACTTAACTTCTTGAATGTCCTCATTCAAGATCTTATAGGTTCCTCAGTTAGCTTAGGTCCATCCTGAATGGTGTTACATAAGTGTCTAAAATCAATTGGAACATCAATCCTGCTAGCTCAGGTGGAGAAGTGTGCATCATTCAATATGTACCTGTCCCAAACCATGTCTTGAATCATTCTCATCCACTGGTATATCACCAGACCAATGTGGTATAGGAAAGTGGAAGATTGGTGGTGATAACCAATTGGGAACCAAGTGTTTGCATATTTAATAGAGAAGTCAATGTAAACATTTACCCTTCTTAGAGTTGGTATTATATTAGGATAGGAGTGCATCTCCTTCCTTTACATTTTAGGGGTCATTTCATTCCAATGCATCCAACATGATTTTACTATTCCCCTTCCACTATTGGGTAATCATGTTCCTTACTTGCTCATGTGCATATTTTCTCATTTTCCATGCCCACTTTTTGATCTCCTTGTATTCTATATACTTTTTATACTCTTCTATGATGCCTTTGGGTTGGAAGCCTCTACCCTGACCATTAATGGATGAACTTTTCTAAGTTCTGTAGTCTTCCATCTATTTCTCTTTTCCAATTCATTCATGAAGTAAGAAATAAGTGCTTTGACTGGGACATCTCCAATGTAGAGGATTGGAATCCAATCCCTATCATATTCAAGGGCATAATTATACATGTATAACTCACATAACAGGAACTAAATTTCTTGAGGATTGTTCAAATATAATGTAAAGAAATTCCTAGATCCATTGATGTCAAATTTCATGTCAGAGTTAATATAGGTAGTAAGTTTAGCTACAACATCTTCTCCTTAGGAAAATAACATAGAAATTTGAAGGAGGCATGTGTCTGATTATCTCATAGGCCACTTTAAGTGTCTCATTTTCTTCTTCTTCATCATTTCAATCTCTTTATCCTTGGCCTTAAGTTCCTTGTCTTTTTCCTTCATTTCTATTGGTGCTAGAAGATAAGTTCTTCATTTTCCCTCTCCCATTTCCTTTCAACCTATTAACATAGGTTTCAAACTGATGGACCTAGTAATCCAACAACATTTTTGTGTTCCTATGCTCCTGCAAAACTGGTTTGGTAGGTTCTTTGAAAACTTCTCTAATGAAAATATATGGCTATGCCATATAAGATATGTGTTATCATGTGGCAACAATGGTGGAGCAGGCTCCAGTACTATTTCAACTATCTCCTCAGTAACTATAGGAACATTCTCATGTACTCTCTCAATATTCTCAGATGGTTGTTTTTCTTCAACTCCATGAACAATGTGTTCAATAATTTCTTCAAGAACATGGGGCATATCATCCCCAATTTCTCTCTCTCATTAGTTTGTGTCTCAAGCACTATGTGGTCATGTCCTTCCTCTATCCTCTCTTCATCATCCTTGGCTACATGAGTTGTGTCTTCAATTTCCTTTGTAAACTCTTTCTCCTTCATGCTCTTCATGGGTTACCCAACATGAAATTCCTCTGCATGTTCTTCCATCTGTTCAACAAGGATTTCTTGAACCATTTTCTCACCACTTTCTTCTCCCTTCTTTTCTTCCATACCCTCCATGGGCTCCCTAGGACCTTGTTGCTCATGAATTTCAACATCAACACCTCCTGCTCTATGTCCATTGATGTGGCCTCAATATTCTCTTTTGTAATTTCTTTATCACTATCAAGTAATATGGTTTTGGGCTTTGTTTTCATGGAGATTCTTGGCCTTTTAGTTTTTAGTCTATGAGACCACCTAGGTGGTGTAGGAGTGGATTTGGAGGATGTAGGAGTAGACTTGGAAGATTTAGGAGTGGGCCTGGAATATTTTCTCTTACCCTTTGAGGTGGATGATTCAAGAGTTGAAAATCCAAGTAGGGTTTCAAACAATGAGAATCCTCTCAGGGGGATATAGGAATGGGTTCTCTTTAGCAAGTGGTGTATTTTTAGAAACATGGGTTTTTATGGGAAGAGAAGTGGAAACTGTGGGTTCAGGTTGAGAAGTGGAAGTTATGGGTTCAACTGTATGAGTGGAAGAACTACATGTACTTCTTCTTATTTTCTTCTTATGCCTTAATAATTCATCAATATGTTTTTCCCTTGAAAAATCCTCCCATTTCAATTCAGGATGTTCTCTCTCCAATGTGTGTTTGATAACAGGGTAATAAGAAAGTGGTGTGAAAGTTCTGACCTCCCTCTCTGTGATTCTCTACTCATATTTTTCAAGCTCTCATTTAAGAAATTTGGTACATTAACATGCCTATCATTCTTCAAGTGATTGAGTAACTTGAAATGGATTGTATTTAGTCATAGAATATCTACCCTCACAAGTAAAATATTTGATAATATAATTGGAAATTTCAGCCCAGAGTGGTTTGAGAGAGGTTTTATATGTACCTTGGTGATCATTTATGAAGGCATCATCTTCATCAAAAAGTCTGTTGAGTTGCCTCTGGATTGGCTTTCTCAAGGAAAAGTTCACCCTTTATAAGAAGCCTAGTAACTATAGCCAAAATATCATCATTCACCTTCACTATTAAACCCTTGACCTTAGCTTCTCCATCCTTAAATGTAGTAAAAATTCCTTAACCATAGATTCATTAAAACCCTGGAATTTGCTAATGTAGTCCATCCATCCACTATTATGAAAAAATACTACAAAATTTGTGGTTGGTTGAGAATATGGGAATGCTTATGTCATCTCATGGTGGATTAAGTCTCCCCCATTCTCAATTATGCAGCTAGCTTTCTCAACTATGGTACTATGGAAATTAGACAACTTTTGGAGGAATGATGCAAAAATCAAACTGTGGGAGATTATTTGAGTGCCTTGTTTTTGAATTGAGACCCGACTCACACACACATGTATAGGGAAAAAATTTAATTGATTTGATTGCAGCAAGTGCATGTGAGGTAAAGTGGTGTGATGAAGTGGGATGACATGGAGTGACAACTCATAGGTTAAAGGAAGTGATGTATAATTGTAATTAAAGACATTATGGCATGGCATAAATACTAATTAAAAATAATTATACTAATGATACTTTAATAAAGTGGTATGAGTGCACTTATCTCAAGGAATATTTAGGATGATGATTGCACATGCATTGTGGTAATTACACCCTTGCTTGCATGTTGATATACTATGATGTTGTGGATATTATTTTTGCAAGTGTATGTGGACATTTGTATTGTAGGATCCTTACTTAAATCAAGATAATTCCAGAGAGGGAATGTTGACCTATGTTCAGTTACCAACTATCTCGATCACCACTCACACGTGTAGATTGTTCCTTATTTTCTTCATGCAATCATGAGTTCACCAAATATGAAAACCAAAATAGAGATTTTTGCATGTTACTGCAAGTGGAACATCTAATTCTTTGCATTATCTCCATGTGTCAGAGATTATGCACTCTTGCAACATATACATCAAATCCTACAAAAACAAAAATGCTAAGAAAATAAAATGTTAGCAGAGTGTTGTTGATCACCAAAAGGGTTGATCACAACACTTTTATTCTCCCTTGGGATATCCAACAAGATGAGTATACCAAGGCCATTGAAATATCTCAATCCTCTAAAATTTTAGAAGATGAACCAACAAGCTCAACTTCTGATCTTAACTCTGATGTTCTCATCTCCATCTATTTTGACTTCCTCTAAACTATTGCATGAAGGTGCTTTATCAGTTGGCTTCTTGTACAATCTCAACCTATGACCATTGACCAATAGCTTGAACCTCACAAGATCTATGGTGGTGAGTTTTATAGCTCCATTGGGAAATATTTTCTCAATCTCATATGGACCTAACCACCTTGTCCTGAGTTTTCCCATATGGTCTTTGTACTTTGAGTCAAACAATAAGGCCCAATCACCTTCTTGAAATTTCCTTGTCTTGATGAACCTATCATGCCATTTGATCCTCTTCTTTTATACTACCTTGTATTGTGCACAACCATGTCTCCTCATTTCATCCAACTCATTGAGTTGGAGAATCCTCTGCCTTTGAGCTTTAGACAAATATATGCCTAGTTCTAGTGTAGTCCTTAATGTCTTGTGCTCAAATTCAATAGGAGAAAAAAAGTCTTACCATACAAAATATTGAATGGTGTGAAGCATGTTGTTGTCTTCCATGTTGTGTTGAATTCCCATACTACCTCTGGAATCCTTTTTGACCAATATTTCATGTGGAGTGTAATGGTTTTTGTCAAAATAGCTTCTATCTCCATGTTTGTCACCTCTACTTGGCCATTAGATTGGGGATGATATGGTGTAGACTTCCTATGTGCCGATTTCATACTCTTTAGCTAGATCAGAAATAACTTCACAGTAAAGTGTGTACCTTGATCAATAAAATTTCTCTTAGCACTCCATACCTGGTGAAAATGTGATCATAGAGAAACTTGGCTACTTTCTCACTCTTTTGACTTGGTAGTGCTTTTACCTTTTTCCACTTAGTTAGATAATCTATGCACACCAAGATGTATTCCTTCTGTTGAGATTTAGGATCTATAGGACCAATGAAGTCTAAACCCCATTTGTCAAATGGCTGTAAGACCAACTGAGGTTGTAATGGCATTTCATCTGATTTGGTAGGCTTACCCATTCTTTGACATCTATCACACCTCCTGTATATAGTGTTGCATCCTTATGCAGTGTTGGCCAGTAATAACTTGTTGTCAACACCTTTTATGTTTTTCTTTTTATAAAAAGTGTCCTCCACAAGGCTCACTATGGCAGGCTCTAAGAACATCATAAATATCCTCATCATCAATGCATCTTCTCATGACATTATCCTTCCCTGTGTGAAACAAAAATCCATAGCTATCTAAGAAAAATGCACTCTTCTCAACTATGTATTTCTTTTTTAGAATATAAGTAGTGTGGAGGTGTTTTACCTGAAACTAAATAGTTGGCTATGTCTGCATACCAAGGAGTTTTTGTGGAGATAGAAAATAAATTATCATCTGGAAAAGAGTCATCTACTACCTACTCTTCATCATTGGTGTCCATTCTTGAAAGGAAATATTCTACCACATGTTGTCCTTGCCAAGTTTTTCCATAATAGTGACATCAAACTCTTGTAAGAGTAACAACCATCTAATTATTTTGCTACTCACAATTGGTTTATTAATCAAATATTTAATTGTTGCATGATCAATATGAATGAATACTAGATAACCTATGATGTAGTGCCTAAACTTATTGATAACATAAAAACTGCTAAGAATTCCTTCTCTATGACTGTGTAATTAAGTTTCAACATGCTACAAGTTCTTACTTACATATAAATTGCATAGTTGAGAACTCCATCCTTTTGTCCCAAAATAGCTCCAATGGCATGGTCTGAAGCATCAATATGAATGTGGAATGGTAGATTCCAATCAAGTCCTCTCAATATAGGGGTTGTTGTTAACAATTGCTTCAAGGTTTGAAATGTAGTCTCACATTTTTAGTCCAGTCAAATGCAACATCCTTTCCCAATAATGCAAACAATGGAGCTGCCACTTTGTTGAAATCTTGTATGAATCTTCTATAATAACCAACATGGCCTAGAAACTCCTGACATCCTTTTTCTTCTTTGGTGTTGGTATATTTATTATAATGGATACCTTTTTTGGATCAACTTGAATTCCATTGAAGAAAGGTAGTGTCCCAACACTATTCCTTCATACATCATCATGTAGCATTTTTCATTACTTAGGACAAGTTGTGTTCTTTGCATCTCTTCAAGACTTTGTCTAGATTTTTCATGGCTTCCTCAAAGGTGTTTCCATGTACTATGAAATCATCCATGTATACCTCCATGCAATCATTTTTAGATATGAGAAAATGCTTAAAACTACCCTTTGGAATGTAGTAGGTGCATTGCATAAGCCAAAAGGAAGAACTGAATAAGCATAAGTTCCCCATGGACATGTGAAGGTAGTTTTGTCTTGATCTTTTGGTGTAATTTGAATCTGGTTATAGCCACTATATCCATCAAGAAAAGAGAAATATTTCTTACCAGCTAGAGTGTCAAGTACTTGATCAATGAAAGGAAGAGGAAAATGATCTTTCTTTTTTGTTGCATTTAGCTCTCTATAATCACACATATCCTCCATTTTCCATTCTTCTTTGGCACAATGAAAAAGGGGTGACACCCATTGACTATCTGAGATTGGATATATGAATCAACATCTAGTAACTTCTTCAATTATCCTTTCACAATCTCTCTCACTGTTGGGTTCATTCTTCTTTGTGGCTGCTTGATTGGCTTACAAATTTCCTTGATATAAATCTTATGTGTGCAGAGCTTAGGATGAATTCCATGCATGTCTCCATATTCCCACAAAATTTTGTTCTATGTTTTTGAAGAAGAGTTATCAAAACAACTTCTCTTGCTATGTATTGAGCATCTTGTTCATGTTTAGTGGCTTTCTTGAGGTTATCTCCACTTGCTTGGAGAGATAGACATTGAGCACACATTTTGCTGACAGAATTTAGTATAAATCATGAGGAAGGAGTTGATGAAGAATGCAATTCTTACTGGAATGTTCATGGTGCTTTGTTGTGGTAGAACTTGATCAGAGGGACAACTTAAACACCTTAGTCTATTATCCACTTCTTTGTTTCTTCCATAGTTGTTTTTTGTAAGACATTGGAGAGAATGAAATCTTCCTCTTGTCCTTCAATTGTACATGATTTTTCCAAGCATCATGATTTGTTGTACAAAATTTTGATCTACTTCTGGTTCTTCTACCCAAAATTTTCTGATCTTCTTCATTCAATGGTTTTGTAGGAGGATAAAGCATGAGATTTTTAGTGCCACTTCCATTAGAAATAATCATATTACAGACCTGCATCTATGAATGCATCAAGCTAGTGGCCAACCATGGCCTTCCTAGGATGATAGGATATCCTCCTAAGCTTCTTTTGGTTGAAGAACAATAAATTCAGCAGGTATTCCCAAGAGTCTACCACTACCACTATGTCCTCAAGGACTCCTTCTGGTCTCATTGTTGATCTATCTACAAGTTGTAAGACTGTAGTTATTGGCCTTAGCCCTTCCAAATTCAAATCATCCATGATTTTCTTGGTCATGACATTTATGGCTGCCCCCAAGTCAATCAAAGTGTTCTTTATTGTTGTGCCATTAATTGAAACATTTACCAATGGACTGCTTAGATCTATATACTTGGGAGAATTGAATTTCCAAGCATAATATCAGCTAGTTGTCCAATAACTTACACAATAGATGGATCCTTTTCTCTTCTTCCTAGTTTCTTTATGCATAGGTCCTTAACCAACTTGTTATAAATTGGCACATCCTTAATGGCTTGAATCAATGGAATTTTGACACAAATATCCTTAGCTAGTTGACAAAATCAGAATCAAATTATGATTTGAGGTCAGTCTTCTTTTCTTGTAGTCTTTTAGGAAATGGTGGCTCATTAGCATGTTTTATCCTTTGTTGGAATTCTACCCAAGTTTTGTGGATAGCTTGCAAGTCTTTAGGATTTTTTGCGGATTAGTATGCATTATGTTTTTTTTTTGTTTCATATATCATATGGATATGGTTCATCCACAATCTCTGTAATAGTGGGTCTACTTGGTGGAGGAAGTTCTCTTCCTGAGTGTAGATGGATATTGTCAACATCAACTAAATAGGTAGGGTATTGAGTTGGTTTAGTGGTGTAGGATGGTTGAGAAAATTTATTGTTGGGGTTAGGTATTGGTTGAGATGGTAGCTAAGTTACTTTTGGATGAGAGCCCTATTGGGGATTTAGCATTAGGATTTTTTGTTGTGGATAAGGAGGTTATTGGTAAGATTTTTGGTAATTAGGAGGTGGGTTATTCCATACTTCCTCCTCTCCAAGGTTGTTTCCATGATTGAGGGGTTGTTTCCATTTTTTTGGCCTACAAATTGAGGTTTCCATTATTGTTGGTATTGGCATGGGTATGGAGCCCAACCTTTTTTTGATTAGCCCAAGGTGGGGGTGGCATATATTGATTATTAGACCAATTTTGAAATGCTTGCATAGGGTCTTGTGACATACCTCCTTGTCTTGATGGCCATATTTTCTTTGAGAAACATAAAATACTTTCCATCCTCTATCTCTATCATCCTAAATTTAGGTGAAGCCTCCTTTTCTTCTGCAATGTTGGCTAATCCTTTGCATCTACAATCATATTTATTTCTTTTACATGCATGAAAAAATTTGTGAGTGTTTCTTCTACATCTTCCCTTTTCTTCTTGGCATGTAGAGCATCTAATTGATTGACCATGTCATCATTGAAAATCTCTTGCTTCATGTTTTTGAACATGTTAACAATCTCGACTTGGATATGTCCCCAATGGTTTTGGTAGTTGATCCACCTCTTGATCTTACATTTCTTATTCTCTTCATAGTATCTCTTGAGTAATTCTTGTAGGCTTCACATATTTCTTCAAAGGAAGCTTTTGAAATGTCTCTGCTCCAATTAGATCCTAGAGCATCCATGTCCTCCTCACCGAGTCCCTTAAAAAAGAGTAATTTGAGAGATTAGGAGGTAGTCTTGTGTGCCTTGTCTTTAAATGCAGAACATGAATATTTCTAGATAGTCTTCCAATGGTTCATCCTCCTTCTATGCCATTTTGTAGATTTCATCACCTCCTTGCTACTTGGTCTATAATAATCCTAGTACTTATTGAGGAACTTCTCCTTCATTTGTGCCCAAGTGGTAACTCAACATTTTTCCTAAACCCATGAACCATCTCAAGGCTGCATCCTTGAGTGTAGCAAATAGAGCTTCAATTTGTGTGCATTGTGGTATAATCATAGCTCCTACATAAAATGTCAAACTCAAATAGAAAGGTGTTTGGGTCTTTAGTCATGGATCCATGAAAGTTAGGAAAGATGAGGGAGAAATATTCTTCATAGCAACTTCATCATCATTGGTAATGGGAAACTCAAAGGTAGTTGCCCCATTTTCAATATTTTGGTCTACTTCTTTCTGCCATTTTTGGTTGCTCAAGAGACAACTTTAGAACTTTCACTTGGGAAGGGATCTTCAAACAACAAACCTTATATAGAGGAAAGTATATCTTCTTTAGAATCCTTAGAATTGTATGAAGAGATATGTGCTACTTGTGGATTAGGTAAAAATATACCATGGGCATCTCTTGGATGGTGCATGCATCAACTAGCTCAACTCAAACATGAAAATTAGTGGGGGGTTGGTTGGAGGTGAATTTCTAAAACCTAAACTACTTCTAAGAAATGAAAAACCTCTCAAAAACCTTATAACTGGCGTAGTATCCCCGGAAATGATGCCAAAAATGGTGGTGTAAATTAACTTGCAACAATTAGTATGTTGTTCATTAATCTATAATCATTTAATTATCAAACCAAGGGACGTATAACTTTCAATATTGTCAAGTGTTGTATGCACAATTATAGATATTTAAGAGATAGGAAGGTAAATTTTTGTCACTACAATTTGAGAAATAACAATGCTTGGAAACAAACTAAATTCAGACTAGAAGTAAATACTAAATCTAAGGAAAAACATGTAAACTCAAAATACAGATAAAGGAATAAATTTTGCTAATCTAATCATGCGATAAGTCAAATCAACAAACAAAGGAGAGGGTTAGAAAACCACAAGTGGGCCCTTCCTTGGGTGTTAATCCCTCCTAAGGCTGTGACTATAACTAATGAACATAACTCAAATTTTTTATTGCATTGGCATGAAGATTACAATTGGAAATACAAAAATTCATCTCTCTATTGATTGATATCTATCTCTCTATATATCCCTATATATCTCTTACAACATTAATATTTCCTTTTTATATCTCATTACAATAAGCGTGAAGAAACAAAGTTCCACTAGTAGTTTGAATTAGATCAAGTAAAATATATTAACCAAACAATCCAGAGACTAGATGCATGTAAAAAAATTAATCAACAGGTGTTTACATGACAATCACATAACTCAACTAACCAATCAGTTTGATCAATCAGTTCCTAAATCATGAATTTAATCAGTTAGTTCCTTTCTAAGTTACAACACATAATCAGATGTTGAAGTTAAGTCATCTCCTAGTTCTCATGTTGGAATTGTATTTTCTTCTTCCTCGACATGTGTAGACTCAAGTGTAATGTCCACATTCCATGATCTTCTCAAGATCATGACTTATTCATGTGTGTGACCTCCTTTTTGTGAAAATGCTTTTACTAAAACAAGTCCTTTAGATACATGTGAGTTGTTGCATGGGAAGATGCCTTAGTTGCAGATGATTCCTTATGGGTTATACGTATGGATGCTTGCATGTGATTTTTGCATCAAGTTACTTACAATAAAAGGCATCACATGCATCATCAATCAAGCATCTTATTTTAATCAAGAGAATAAATCCCAATATACACAAAATAAAGCTGATTGGTGATAATAATATTAATGTATTTGTGTCATAATGTTTAGGTTATAATGAAATGTCTCAAGTATTGCTTAGGGAAATAAGAGGCATCACATGCATCAAAAATATAGAGGATGATTGTTAATTCAAGAGAATAAGTGTAAGGAGGATCCGAGTCTACCACATGAAGGCGGAGAGGTCTGGAGAAATGCAAAATCAAGTGACCAACAACATGGTCACACATGTCAAGGTAGTATTCAAGATGACAAGGATCAATGATTGCGCAGGAACTAGCCCATACAGAAAGGGAGAAAGTCCATCGTTAGCAAAGTAACATTCCATAGAAGTATGTCATGATGTATAGTTCTCTCTACCAAGAAGTTACTAAGGATGAGAAGCAATCCTATGAATCTTAATTATGGAAAGAAAATCCTCCATGGTTCATCCAAAAGAAGTGTAGAATGTATGAGAATAAGAGTGCAAGAAAACACACAAGGTTGTAAGACGTCAAATTTATCTCGAGAATGCACTTTGGTGTAATACAACACCTAAGAAAAATGATAACCCCCTTGTTTGTGGCACTTTATAAGTAGTGCATTGATTATAATAAGGTGTGTTCATGCAAAATTGACCACTCACCTTGTAGTAGGTGATGAGTCGTGTAAGAGTGGAGACCACAATAAGTATCAATCAAAAGAATAGGAACAAAATGCAACCACATATAAAAGGGTGTAAGAAAAACAAGAGTAGAACACTATTCAAAGTGTGAGAGAAGGCGTCTCACATCGAAAAGAGGGTATATTTTTCCGCAAGGTTGTGGAAGACACACTCACTAGCCACAAGTGAAGAAGAGCACTACAATGCATGACAAGCCAAAAAAGTGCCTGGAAAAGCCCAATAACCCTATAATGAAGCCCAAAAAATACTCCCCCTTAATGATGAATTTTGATTAATTTTCCCTTAATTATCTTAATATAATTATAATTGGGGAAAATTGGTAAAAAATCCAAAAGAGAGGAGTGAGAGAAGGCCCAGAGCTCAAGGGTAAGCCGGTTTAGCTCTATGATTTGGGTGGCGAGATGAGGGCGAGAAACATTAGGTGGTGAGCCAAGTTGGGTGGTTGTCGAGATGTAGATGATCTAGTGAGCTGGAAGCTGATCGATCGAATGAGCTAAATGACGAGCTGCAGAGGATCCGGTTGAGTTGGGAGGTGTGAAATGAGCCAAGCTAGTCAAGGAACATGTTGAGTTACATGGGGATAGGTACAAACTAAGGTAGTTGGGTGACATGCCGGAGAGAGCACGAGAGTGACCGAAACGTGTTGAGATGGTGATGTAATGGTACAAAAAAAACTAGTTGGAGGTGCAACGTGTCAAACTAGTGTAAAGAGTTGGGTACTCGTAATAGGTGCTAGGATTAGGTGAGTCGTGGATCATGTTATCACATGTGTAAAGCTATGTTTGAGTCAATAAGGAAAATAGAAAGGATTAATGATCAACACAAGAATATTTGTAATGCACAATGGACATGTTGGGAAGGGAGGCCAATGCAAGAAAAGGGAAGAGTAACGACAATCTCCAATATACAAAACAAGGGTAGTGAACACAATGTAGAACTAACCATGGAGGGTTTTTTTGGGGTGATACATGCAAAGTAGGGGCCAAGCCGAGGATGTGGGAAATAACATGCAGGATGAGAAGAAGAAAATGTTGTAGGAAGTAAGTAAAAATGCGTAGGGAAAATCCAAATGAATGCACGACCAATGCAAACACACATAACACAATGTAAGAAGTGAGATAGAGGTTGGCAAGATAAATATGAGCATTATGGCCAAGGAGATGAAACCCGAGCATGAAAGGTGATGCGGAGTAACACAAAATAGAAAGTTCTAGAGCACAATGAGTAGGATGGATGGTTGAGTTGGGGGAGCCAACTCAGTTCCTAGCTCGGACGAGATGGGGCCTAGTTGGGCCAAAATATATTTCCCGCCACTTTAAAGAAAAACCAAAACCTGCACCAAATCTACAACCTGAAATTGAAAAAGAAAAACTCCATAACTACATGCAAATCCTAGAAACCCCAAAAACACAAACAAAGAAAATAAAAAAATATAAACTCGTAATAACACTAGATTAATGCATTTAATGCAAAAATGGAATAACCATTATGAAACTTGCACATGAAACCTATAAAATGTGAAATTGAGAAGCAGTAAGTGATGGAAAATAGATAGTATCACAGATCCCAAAAGTATGCTCCGATACCATGATAGAGAGAGCAGAGAGAAAACATGAGAATGAGGATCATGCAAGATAACGTGAACATAAACGAGTTACACTCCGAAGCGTGACAAAATTCCATGGGCGAGAAAATTATCAACCATGAAATGTGCATCCAAAGAAAAGGAAAAGGCTCATCTCATTCCAAAATCATAGATCCGAAGAAAGGAAAGGGGTATAAATAAGGGGTTCTATTAACCCCCATTACATGTAATCATACCTCCTCAAGTAGAGAAGAGGAGTTACATTGCTAAAATGGAAAGTAATTTTTGATGACTCACTTGACTCAAAGCTGAGACATATGATGTAATCAAATGAAAAAAATCTTTCATATCCCCTAAGACACGATACTTATGACCTCGCCTAAGTGATGTCACACCAAATGATGTGGATAATGCACACACCAATAATATACACATATAACAAGGAAACAACATCATATATATCTATCAACTAATCGGATCTCAAACATCACATAATACTCACACCGCACAACTACTTATTCCATGACATCTCCACCAAGGGCATATTATCCTCCAATAAATCTTCTAACCATGGGTGTATGCATCCCTATACCACTTACTAGTTCGGGTGAAACATCACCTCTGGATCATTGAGTACAGTATAAATAATAGCACCCATTTGGTCTCTTACCACTAATTTACATATGATGCAATACAACCTACATCATCCCAATCCCTTAGCACAACCAATGGGTCTACCTCATCCCTTTGGTGAGGGAAATATTTCACCAACCCTTGTGTGGAAATCTATCCTCTAATCACATAGTACATTTTATCCACCACCTCTCCATAGCATCCTCCACCACCCCGTGAAATAACCGTATGACTTCTAAATGATATCCTGTAGTGTCAACCTTTCCAATAGAGATCTATAGGTCATCATAGAAAATCCTTATCACCCCGGCATAACCCACCTCACTTCCATAAAATCTGGATGAGACTAATCTAGGCATGGAACACCTATCATCTACACAATAAAATGTACTCATATGCCCACATATATAACAAAGAAATCACCACTACCATGTTTCTTCAATGTGAACCTATTGAGGTCCCTATACAAGTGAGCTAACACATAATGACCCTATGCATATTAGGTGCCACAATCCTCTATTTCTGTCACATCCACCACATCATGCATGATATGGATACCCCTTTGCAATCCACTACTATGGATGAGGACAATAATACACAAATAAATTTCCACAACACTAGAAGTCACCACAACATTTAACCTAATCGTGAACTCTCTTATACCCCCACTCCCCACCCAAATTCTCTATGCATATCTCATATGGTATGAGATATATAGGAAAACACTTACACCCTCTCCCCTATATTTCTAATTGAAAAATATGATACACATCCTCGGATTTCACTATCATCTCCCATGTTAGGATCCAAAATGTGCACATATATGCATTTCATTAGTCGCATAATTTTGTGATCAAATGAACATTTGGGTGCAATTCCCAAAATCTAGCCACATGTCTTAATCCAACCCTATCTAAAATTTCCTAGCTTGCATCATCTAGGCCTAATGAAATCAATGTCATCATATGGTTTCCTCTAAGGAAATCTCATACATGGACATCTATCTACAATCACATAAAAACCACACATTATATTAGTCCATGTCAATAGTAAAAGATATTATCATACATCACTCAAATATAAGCATATTATCCAAAACACATCCATTTTGGTTTATTCGACACTTATCTACTCATTCTACATGTCAAGTTAGGACCATATAGCTCTTGTTCGAAGCTGTATTGTACCATATTGCCCCCAAATCCAAAACTAGAACTTTTGGTATGGTTTCATCACTCTATGATAAATTAATTTTATTTGAAAAAGTTCAAAAAATTGTAAAAAACTATTCAAATTTCACATAAAGACACCAACATTAGTTATATTTACCAGCTCATGGGTCATTTGTTCTTAAATGACATCTTCCACCCTCTCAAATTCCGATCACATGGGCTCTTTTTCTCATGGAATATTCATGATGTCGAGAGATCCTATCACATTTAATCACAACTAAACACCGAAAATTACTTAATAATTTTCCTTTTACTATTCATAGCGACAAATCACATAGGAATTAGGTACTCCAACTCATTTCCATCCTAATAATCTGATTACTGACCTCACAATTGTCCAGTCCACGTTTGGGCCCCTACTCATTGAATTTACACATTGTTTATGGCATTAAAATCATGCTCATACCATCTTCCAAGTCCACACATCACTACACTATGTGGCACATCCATTATGATGGTGCCCATGTTTTATCTCCTAATTTTCCATATACCTCTCTTAATAACAACTACTTCACCATCTTATGTTGATCACTCTATCTAGTATCTCTACTTATAACATATAAATATCTCACCCTCCGTTACATGGTCTTTAACATAGTTTCGTCTACTCGTTTCACCTTAAGAAATACTATTTCACACTCTCCCTTTCATTAAGGGGGAACTCTATAGGTAGACCATACATGGTTGTTTCCTTTTCTTCTCCCAAATCAAAAATCAAAGTCCAATGGATTGGTCATTTGGTGTCCCTAGATTTCACCACGAAACCTTGGACTACCCCTTTAAAAAAATCATTCTTTGTAAAATAATAGGTCGTTTTGTGTCTTTATTACCCGAATTTTCCTCTATTACGTTGATATATACCTAGTGAATCATATGAGCCAATTCAAAAAAATACCCGGATGCTAAAACTCATTTTATCCCTCTGTCAGTTTTGTCTGTGGGAATTTTATTTAATTATTTATTAAATAAATGAAGTCCCGTTTAAAGTAAATTATGTTCGGTTGAACCCTGTTGAAGTTTTTCATGCCAGTATTCACACATCTCAATGAGGTTTTCACCAGGAATGAATTCAAAGCAAATGTCTGCAACTTCGGTAACATTTTTGTTTTTTGTATTTATTTTTGTGTTTATTTTTGGTTTTCTCCATGAGTTTGTCTATTAAATTCCCCTTGATCCATTCTTTGTTTTTATAGCCTGTTTAATTGCCTAGAACATCTGGAAGTCATCCATGACCTCAGCAATGGAAGGAATCAATCTCGAAGTGCATACTTCCAACGGAAAAAAGATGAATTTAAGCGAGAAAAAGACTCCTAGGCAAGTCACACTTTTTGGGATAATAGATCTAAGCTTCCAGTGGGAATTTTGGTAGTGGCGGGAAGGACAAAATTTCTTTCCTACCTAGTAGGTTACTTTTTCCCATCAATTCAAAATCACTTAAGCTACAATGGGAATTTTAGAGGTGGCAGGCATGCAGGAATTTCTTACCTACTTAAAGAAGGTGAAAATTTCCATTATGACCAAAAATCACTTAAATCACCGGTGGGAATTTCTTTCCTGCATAGTAGGATAACATTTCCCACCAAAGAGTTTTATTCACCCATGCAAGTTCCATTTTTAAGAAGAATCCTCTTTTCCATGTAAGTCACACTTTTTGGAAGGAAGGATTTAAGGCACGCGGGAATTTCAAGTGGCGAGGCAAGCGGGAATTTCTTACCTTCCTAGCAGGGTGAAAATTCACATTATGAAAGTAAAATCACTTAAGTGGAAGATGGGATTTTTGGAGCTGCAATTTAGGGTGGAAATTCCCATTGCTTTGAATTCATATTTTTAGCAGTTTCCCTTGCCAAAAAGTGTGACCCGCCTTGGCATTAATACATATATTCATTAATGGTATTTCTAGATAAGTTTGGCACCATAAATAGAAGGGAGGTAAATGCAAGTGGATGAGATAAAGATAATTTAAGGATGCATGCTAAAAATAAATAAAATTAATTCATAAAAAAACAACCAAAATCATGTAAGACTTGGGCGCCCAAATTAGAAGAAGATGGCTATATAGGGAAAGGCAATTATTAAAATTAGCATGCAAATGGATATATAAGTATGGGACACCATAAGGGAGAAGCAGTTAATTATTTTTGATGAATTGTGCTGCCCAGAGAGGTTTTGGCACCAAGGGAAGGAGGATTTTCATTAAAGAATATTTTCCCCGCGAGAAGCTTCCAGGTTTAGCACCTACGGTTGGAATGGCATGATTTTTGTTATTATAAGTGTTTGTATGTTGGTATAAGTTCCTAGGTGAATTAAATAATATTTTTTCTTGCTTTGCATGCAAGAAAAGTCTCAACTTTTAAGGCATCATGCTTTATATGCAGATTTTGGTGATAAAAATCAAGCATTCATGCCCTGGACTCCATATTTATCTGAATTAACTACATGTATTCATCATAGGTGCTCATATTGGTGAAAGGAAGTCCAAATCAATGTCATATTGATTGAATATATCCTATGAATTAGAAGAAGTTTCTATATCTGCACAAATTGATCCAATTACAAGTGATTTCGGCAAAACTAAAAGATAAAGAGCTTAGAGAAAGATTGTTCCAAGCATGATGAATCATGATGAAAGAGAAGGATCAACATAGTCATGCATTACTTCTAGATTTTATGACATCAATGATACTGGACACGGGCCTTGAACCCATCACGATTTAATTGTGGATCGAGAGCCGGAAGGACATCTCTCATGCGGATAATTAAAAGTAGCGGGATTATTCAAGCTTCAAAGCATTTCTAGTCACAACTCGGTTGCTGAATTTATTCTAGAGTGTGTCAGGTCTTATCATCCTCTTTCTAGAACAATTCGAGATGTTATGGGAAAAACAATAATTAGGTTGGATGCATAATTTATTAATTGATGTCTAAAGATTCCGACATGACCAGTGGTGATTGCAATTAGTATGTTGGATGTTGGAAATAGATGGGAGAAGCACAAAGAAGATTACATGGGCATAATGAATAATAGATATATGAAGAAGCCCATATCTCCATCAAAGTTCCCAAGGAATCTTCCATGATCCAATTTGGTGCAATAAGTTGATGATATTACTAAATTGCTTTTCGAGTTAAACAAAGAAGCTAATACCCATAACTTCCGTTCATAGATGTATGCTTTCGTGAGAACCATTGAGATCAATGATTTGATTTCATAATCAATTGGGTGGATATCATCAATGAGTATCTACAAAGTGTGAGGTGGATGTTCAGCTTCAAAATGACTTCATACCTAGTATATGTAGTAACCTTACAGGGTATATTTTCCAAATTTGATAGACGGGGCATATTGTTGAAAGATCCTATTTTTGAGTGCTTCCCATAGTTGTGGTTGTAGAATTCTACAAATATTACAAGGTATTCATCGATGGGTTCTTCTACAAATTCATCTGTAAATTAAATAGTGATCTAAAGACCAACTGGGTGAGTAAAGAAGTTTGGGAAGTTATGTCCCATCATGGTTGTATCTTCATCCAGTTTGCATACTTCACGTATCTCGGGGCCAATGGATTTTTAGGAGAACTAGTTAAGTTTCCAAGGTATCCCAATGACAAATGGGTCATCATGGAGTTATATAGGCCACTCATATAGATTCATGACTTACATTGAAGCGGCAAAAATCTTTAGGTTACTTTAGGTCTTTGTGGGTTATTACAGTGCTTGAGATCATCCATAAAGCTAGAGGAATCGAAGAAAAAATGTTTTACGGATACAAGCATGAGTTCTTCCTAGCATAATTGAACTTTGATCCATATGGGATATCGAAGAATAAAATATCCCAGAAATATTCACATGTACCCTCGTTGGAAGACTTTTGAATGAAGTGCAAAAGTGAGTATGAAGTCAGAAAAAATGATTTCAACAAGTTATCAATGCAAAGAAGTTTCGATTATGGCTTAGCATGAATACCTACAAATCTCATGGATGATAGGCCTATGGTACTTGACACATACCATTAGATGGGAGGAGATATATCTACTCTTCATGAAAATATAGGTGGTTTTCAGATGATTGAGGAATGGTCTTCCACAGTTTTGGTTAACACCTCAAACTGGTTATTGACAAAGGGGTATTGCATGCATGAAGCTTTGATGAATCAGATCACGAGGTAAATTTTTTTGCAGGAGACTCCAGCAATAGGAAGCATGAAGGTGAAAGTAGCAGGAGTCTAGAGAAGCTTAAATTATACAAGAAGTCCTGTACTAGAGAAGGCCAAGTCTACGGTTATTGTGCTTGTACCACTTTCGAACAAAGATTCTCCAACGTCAACTCACATCACCTCAACATCCTCGAACCCTGTAGATGTTATCATTCCTCCATTGAATCTACCATCATTTTTATTTTCCTCAAAGCAACTCAAGTCTTCACCACCCTTACAAAGAAGTGAAAGAAAAATGGTAGAGTTTGGAAAAGAATTGTCTTTGGACAATTCGAGAGGATGGTAGCCACAATCGTAGCAAATTCAGATGTAGATGAGTCCGAGCATGAGATGATGGTACACTCAATGAATTTTCATTCCCGAGAAGTAATTTTTCATCATGGTTGGCTTTGTAGATAGTCCCAGAAGCTAGAGAGGAGATCAACCTAGAAGAACATGACTTGCAGTTGCTCCTGAGTTTGGGCGGAAAGGATAGAATACCTAAAGTTGCAAAGGTAACTTCAAGGTTGATTATTGAAGAATCCAGTCAGAATTTTACTGAGTTATCAGTTCCATCTGAAGGAAAGTAGAAGGGAGAACTCACATCAATAGATATCTCAGTAACCAAAGTGCCACTAGGTCATATTACCATAGAAGGATTAAATCAAGATACACAGACACTAATAAACACTTTATTCCTCAAGCTTGACAAAGAGAAGGCAAAGAAATCCAAATTCCAAGAGCATATTTCCCATATGTGTGAGATCATTGCTAAGGTTTCCAAACCTTCCTCTCAGCCAATTTTAGCACATGATCAGGTGAGTAATCATCTGATTGAGGAGGTGGAAGATGTAGGTAGCCAAGTTAAGGCTATCAATGAATGGAAAATCAGAATCATTCACCAAGCTTCAAAACAACTCAAGGAGGTACTAGATAGTATAGAATTTATGAAAGGTGCATTATCTCAATTTGAAGAAACTAATGACAAGAATAATGGATGAGAATACAATGGTTGAAAGTAACTTGGACATTTTAGTTAAAATAAATAAGTTGTCAAAGGATTTTTTGATTACAGAGAAACTTATACCTAATAGATTGATTGAAAAGGGTAAGCAACTTGAGTTTGTAGTTTTTTCCACATGGAGATTCTCAAACTTATGCTGAAAGAATGCGTTTTCTTGAGGATATGATATTGTCATTGCCAAGAAATGTAGTTTCTTTCACCGAGGAAGAATTAGTTTGGGGTGTTTCTTCCTACGAAAGAACCATTCCAAATAAGATGCCTTCTTCTCTTGAAGGGTTGTTTGTTTATGAATTAGAAGAGGATTGATAAATTTTTCAAGACTTTCACGTTGAATTCAATCAACAAGATGATAATGCTTCAATCAGACATTAAAGAGTTCATGCCTAGTTTGAAGGAAGTGGAGGTAAACATTTACATTTTGACCAAATGATTGCTGCAATTTAGGACCGAGAAAGAGGTTGTTGTCAAAACAGATGGGAAATTTCTGAATTACATATTCAAAAAGTATATTCAATATCAAAACAAAAAGAAAGTATAAAGTGTTACAACTGGAAGATCTCCTTTCTTCTCTTCTTTCTTCTTTTATTTCTTATGTTCTTGGATGAAATTGTAAGATTAAAGTTATTGGTTTAAAATCCATTAAATTAAGTTATTTGAAAAGGTTCTTTAAGATAAGTGGAAGATGTGCACAACATTGACTTAGTCACTAGATGCATGTCACTTAGAGAGGAACTTTAAGAGAAATATTTCCAGTTGTTTTCTTTTCATCTACCACATGTTCTATTTCAGTTGTAGTTTCCTATTTGTAATTTAATTTTCATACACTATAAATTAAGGAAGAACCTATAGGTACAACGATCAGAATTTGTACTCAATATTCTTGTGTTCCAGGACTTTGTGCTTAAACCCTTGATATCTTTCTAAAAGCTAAGGAATTGAAAGGAGACGATTTCTCGGAGAAATGTGTGTCAACGGTGCATTTATTTCTTACTTTTGTGTAGATCTTTGCATAAACTTTGTGTTATCTCATATCTAGATTTGAAAATTTCCTTTTCTTTAAAATTTTGTATTGTTAGATATGTTTGTTTCATCTATGTGCATAATGTTGGTGCCATTTTTGACCTTGCACCATGTTGCCCTAAATTTTCAAATCTATATTTTCTCAAAAAATGTTTTATCCTTTGATTTGATGGTCTGTAATTCTTCCCCTCTAGTTGAAATGCTTTAAAAATGCTCACAAACTTGTTGTTTTGCCCTAATTTGAAAGAATAATCCAAGTTTGCCCTTTTTGTGCCCTAGTTTTTCCAATTTTGCGGGCTATGTCATTTTTCCTTTCTTAGATCATGGAAAAATTGAAATTGATCAAATCATACTTGTGTGCAATTGAAAATCCAATCCCAAGGTTGAAAATGTTCGAAATCATGCTTCAGTTGATTTAAAATCAAAAAATCTGCCATCCTTGGTGAAAAAATTGAATTCTAGGGCATCCTTTGAATTTTTACATTTTGACGGTCATACGAGCATCATTTTCCCATCAAATTCATCCTCAAAAGGTATTGACAACGTGGCGGGTTTTCATTGGCTGAGGAGAGGCGGGAGATGGATCTCCTTTGAAAATTTTGGCTTTATTTTGTAAAATTTCCTAAGTCAAAATTTTACCCGAATCCCTACAACCAACCAAAAGGGGACACATGTCATGTTCTTATATGAAGGTAGAGGAGTGGGCGGCGGGGAACTTAGGAATTTTTTTCCTTTTGAAAAAGGGGAAAAAGGAAAGGGAAGGCCCGCAGTCCGCAAAGGAGCCATAGTTTGACATGTGGCGGATGTAGAAAGAAGTGCGGGCCGCGGAGGTAAAAGGGGATTTTTTTCCCTTTTTCACAAAGGAGTTCAAAATGAAAATTTTTAGCATTCCCCCGTGAATGAATCACAGGTGGACACGTGTCCATGAAGGGTCAGAGGGAAGTGTGGGCCGCGGAGGGAAATGGAAAATTTTTCCTATTTTTGGTAAAAGGGAGTTAAGGCAAAATTTTAAGCCGCGGGCCCACAAGAAAATCAATGAGCGACACATGGCGTAAGAAGACAGAGTGGGTTGGCGGTGCCACCGAGGAAGGAGGGAATTTTTTCCCTTTTACAAAAAATGGCTCAAAATCAAAATTTGAAGTGTTGGCCCGCTAACGAATCAATGAGTGACACGTGGTCAAGACAGAGGGGGTTGGCGGGTCGACGGAGGGGAGTGAATTTTTCCCTTTTTACAAAGAAGGCTTAAAATCAAATTTTGGAGTCGTTGGCCCACGATGAATCACAAGGAGACACGTGGCGAGGGAGAAATCAAAGGTGCGGGCCCATGGGGAAAAAAGTGAAAAATTTCCAATTTTCTAAAAAAGGTCAAAATGTGTAGAATTGAAGCGCGATCCCAATGGGACCCACCATGTGCCATGTGTCAGCTCCAAAATTCAAAGGCGGAGGGGCGAGGAAAAGGTCAAATTTTTCTAATTTTTCCAAAAGGTTGAAAAGTCAAAAAATGAGCCCGAATTTGTTTCCAATCATTTTTTGCCACGTGTCTGGCCTTATCAAAAAAATTAAAAGGGTAACTCAAGCTTATTTCTAAGTCCGCATCTTCCATGTGGAGGGCCAAGATTAAAAGATGGATAAGATCGACGGTTGTTATGCATCCATTTGTTTTGACCGCCATGGGAGCTCCAGGAAGCTTGGAATCATGATTTTTGCATCAAAATTATAGTGATTTTGTGTCGTCTTGGCCTTCTCAGGATCATTGGCATCACTTTCATGGCTTAATTCTTTGATCTAAGGTGATTTTGAAATAAATGTTTCCCTAATCCATCAAAAATGTGAAATGACAAAATTGAAAGTTGCAGAGGTAGTTTTAAAAGGTGAGAAGGTGAAATGATGAGAGGAAAGGCATCTGCATGCCTTGATGATGAAAAACGTGCCTCTAAGAAGGATAATGATCTGAATATTTGTAATGATTCACCATTTTAGAAACACCTGACAACTCTCATTGCAAATTTGTTAAGTGTCATTTTCAGTAAATCATGAGAAATGGTTGTAATAATTGATCCCTTGGCATATTCTTTTCTTGGGAAAGAGGGCTCCAAGATGGCAAGAGATATATAATGCATGTTTTGAGACATGCAAAGGGTCGGGAAAAAGTTGAAAATCATGAGCAAATTCTGAGAGAAAGCTCATTTTCTGAGAAACCCACCAAAGGACCAGAATAATTTCTTTTGTGTTGGATCTTCATGTATGTGAGTTGGTTACAAGTGTATAGCCATCACACAGCTCTAAGATTGTTCATGAAACTCTCCCCTGCTGATGAATCTAATAATCTTTTGAGTTAATATGTGTTTTTCTGGGCAATATGATGTCTATTATCATTTTTAAATGCCTACAAATAGTTTTCATTGTTCTTGTTGCAATATTGAATTGAAAGTCTTTTAAATCACACAAAATCTCCATTTCTTGTTGATAGTTTAGTGGCATTTGCAATCTCATGTTCGAATAGCCTTCATCCGATAAAGAGATAAACAAATTTAAAATCACTTTACCTTCCTTGAATGCGAGAGATTACTTGTAAGATTTTGGAGGTACCTTAGGCATGGTTTGATCAAGGATTTTTGTGTTTAATTGATTTCTTTACTTCAAGATTTTGTGGTTAATTCTCAAATATTGTGTGAAGAGTGCAACTTGGGCTTCCATTTATGCCTTTTGGTTGAAAGAATATCTTGATTATTTGAAGCATTTTATCGATAGTTGTTCAAGTATTATAGAGGTTGTCAAAGATATGATATATCCCGGTTTGTCTTATCAACACCCCACCAAAAAAATATTCAAACAAACTAATCCTACCCATACTACCCCCCGCATTGCAATGTGTGTCAAAAAAGAATACAATCCATTTACAAAAATGCACAAAGCAAATCAGGATCATATAATGTCTCCAAAGAACCCTTGCCTTACATTGAAAATATCTCCATAATCTGGGAGTGCCAACTTGTGAAAGTCATATTTGGAGAGTTGATCATATTTTCTCAAGGCCTTTTCATATTATTTGCATAAATTGAGGGATATCTTCATCTCCTTCACCATTTGGGGGTTACAATATAGGTTCTCTTACCTTGGTTGAAAGGCACAACCTAAAATAGTGAGGGTCGAGATCAAAATCCTTTCAAAGTGCTATCCATCTCTCCACAAATCTAAGTGTCAGTTAGATCACATCCCCGGCTACAAAACAACACACATCATGATCTATCTAACTTCAAGCTTCATGCCATATCTTTGATGCTGCTCAGACTGAAAAGGAGAACAAATTTGGGTACCAACACCTTTTGGTGCCATTGTCGGGGACTTCTTGGAATTTATTGGTGTTTTTGAAGTGTTTAAAGAGTTTGACCATTTGTGTATTCAAGTATTTGAGCTGCTACATTGTTAAAATATCATTCTATGCTTCAGATCTGCAAGTTTTAAACAAGGGTTTCAAGTTTTGTCTTCCCTTTTCCATTTCCTAGTAGTTCATACACTTTGGGTGCATTGTGATTGATTGATTTAAGAAGAAGAAGGTCTGATTTATAAAGCCTTGCAGAAGTTTCAGTACTAGCAAACATTTGACAAATTATTACACAACTAGGGTGAAAATCCTTAGTGGCGACTCCATGATGTTCTAATATTGATAAATACTAGTGTCTTACCTTTCTGTCTTTTACTTTTGTGTTGCTAATCCCTACAAAACTGGAAGGAAGAAGATCTCTCTTCCTTAAAGACTCTGCTAAGAAATTGTTTTCAGATTCAAGGAACTCAAAGTTGGAAGGGAGAAGAGTTTGGAAAGTTGTTAAAGGTCAGACATCAGGCAAAGATATATCCATTGGTGAGAGAGATCAGCCTTTGGTAGAATATTATCATTCTTCTTCAAGTGATTCTGATTCAAGAAATCCTCTCATAAACTTGTTTGCCTCAGCTAGTGAAGGTCCTTCTATTGTACCTGGTAAGTTCCTTCTCCAATCTGCACCTCTGTGTTTTAATTCGAGTAAAACTTTCCAAGAAAATCAGCACTTAGAGAATACCAATCTTGTGAATCACATTCTTGAGCCCCAAAGATCTTGCACTCCTCATCACATTGTTTCACCTCAAAGATCACCTCCACCAAACAATATGGCTGAGCCTAGACCTCCATTTTTTGTGAACACCTTTGGTCCCATAGATTTTAGAGGAATGGATGGTTACCCAAATGTTGTTCCACAAGATGTCAGAAATAGATTGCCAAAATGTCAAGGCAACAATGCAATAAAAGGGGATCAGCATCTCAAACTCTTTGTTAATATGATGGAATATTTTGAGATAGATTTTGAAGATGTGCATATTAATTTGGTCATTCATACACTAGAAGAAGATGCTAGGGATTGGTACAAGGCTCTACCTGATAATTCTATTGATTCATGGACTGAAATGAAAAATGCATTTAGGTTGCAATATGGTGACAAGATTGATCCTAGATTTCTTTTGTCTGAGTTTGAGAATATCAAGAAGAACCCTAATGAATTAGTCCATGACTTCAACAAAAGGTTTAACAAAACTCGAGAAGGCTACCTGTTGGTTTGAGGCCTTGTGATGAATCTTGTCTAATCAAATATGCAGATGCATTTGATAAAAAGGTAGCCTATTACCTAAGAGACAAGAACCCTACCAATCTAAGACAAGCTTTCACCATGGCACTTCAAATTAAGAACAATATCAAAGCAATTGGGAAACCTCTTAAGAGATATGGTGTAAAATTAATAAACCCTAAAAACCTCAAGATAGCAAAGGTGTTGATCTAGAAGATGTTGTGAAAACTTTGGCAAGGGCTGTCAAAGAAATCTTATACAAGTTGGCAAGAATCGAGAAGGGAATTGGGAGACTTCACAAGGTCACCTAGGCAAAGCAAGCACAAGATATATTTGTCAATCACCATAGGAATGAGCAGAGGTTTGATGACAAAGGTAAAGGGCCTGCTGGATCTGCAAATAAACATCCTCAAGCATGTGAAGGAAGATTTTTGTCTTATCCCTTAACTGCTAGGGTTGTTGTTGTTTAAGAGGTTACTGATATTGATTGGTGTGATAGGTGTTTTCTACCCCATCCTCCATGTGAAGTGGACCAACAAGAAAGTGAAGCTGATAATGATGATGGTATTGATGATGATATTTGCACGATGAGCCGTCATTCTTCAAGCTCACAAGGAGGAGAAACATCTACTGAAGTAATAAGTGCTAGGATAGCTGCAATTTTTGGGATTACATCAAATGGGTACAAGTATTTCTTCCCCCTCATGCTCTTGAATTTGATGTAGTGCAAGCTTTTGAAATTCCTAACAATGACTTTGAATACTTAAGAGCTTTGATGATTAAGAAGTATGATGGTGGTATCCCTTTGGAGGAAGATAGAAAATTGTTTATGAATGTTTTGTAGCTCAAGAGAAATATTTTAACACTAGAAGCAAAGTTGTTAAGGGAGTTGGGCCTCAAGCCAAACCTAAAACACCCTTTCTCACAAGCATTCCCAAAGAAGCTCCTAGGAGAGAAGCACCTGTCAAAAGTTCTATTGTCCCAAGAAAAATTACAGTCCTCCTCATGCCCAAGCTGCCAAGAATCCACTGCCATCTAATGAATCTTCTTGTCTCCCTTCCAATGTTGTTTTTCCAAAGAGTGTCCCCTATGACATAGCCCAAGTATTGAGCCAAATTAAAGTGATTTTTCCAATCATTGAGTTGCTTAGAATTATTGAGCATAAGAAGAGAGCATTTGAGTACTTGGGATTGAAAGAAGAGAAGGTTACTTCATGAAGAAATATAAATGTTGTTAAAACTCCACCTCAGATCATTGTTGACCTTGAAACACCACCAGCAGTAGAAGATCTTGGAGAGATGCCTAAGGTATATTTGGGGACATCTTTGGTAGATTCCCAATTGAATGTTGATCCATTCTTCACAACTTTGATCATAAAGGATAAGCTACTTCACAATTGTATGTTTGATTCGGTGCATCATGTAATTGTCATGCCTATAGAAGTCATGAATGAGTTAGATATCAAAGTGACATTATCCTATGGGAATTATACTACCATGTACTCAAAATAAGTTCTAGTAGTTGGTTGTGTGAAAGATTTGGTTATGCAGCTTGCATCTTATCCAGGGAGGAATTTAAAATTGGATGTTGTGATTTTTGATTGCCCTATCAAATGGTGTATGATTTTGTCAAGGAAGTGGGCTGCAAGTGTTGGAGGGAGTGTTCAAATGGATATGTATTTTTCCACCATTCCCATTGAGGTCAGCCTTTTCAAGCTCTATGGAGAAAAGAAAATGTTGTATTTGATTGAGGATCCAAACAATGCTTCTTATGAAATATTATTTGTTGATGTTGATGGAAAAGAACACAAAATGGATTAGTCAAAGTTCCTTGAATAGGTATGTTCTCCTTGGACCTTTCTATTTGATGGAGCTTGCTCCAAATTTGGAAATGGTGCTGGAGTAATTCTGATTTCTCCTAGATTGGAAGAATTTGTTTTTTCTTTCAAGCTTAATTTTGAATGTACTAACAACATTGCTAAGTATGAAGCCTTGTTGTTGGGTTTGAGAATTGCATGGAAGTATGGTGTCAAGGACATCATTGCAAAGGGAGATTCAGAGTTGGTTGTCAAACAAATAAGAAAATTGTATGCTACAAAAAATCAGCGGATGAAGCAGTATAAGCATGCAGTTTGGGATCTAATTGAAATGTTTGATTCTTTCAATATTGTGCATCATGACAGAAGTATGAATGTTGCTGCTGAAAATTTGGTAGTGTTGGGTTCAAGATTTGGAAATTGCACCATTTCACCTTATTGTGAATACAACATTGAAGTGTTAACTAGGCCAGTTGTCCTTGATAATGTGAAACATTGGCAAGTTTTTAATGATGATGCTCAAGTGCTAAGGTTCTTGCAAAACCAAGGTGAGTTTGTAAATCAGAATATTTATTGGGAGCCAATGGTATGCATGACTGAAGGAAGAGAAACTTTTTTGAGAAATACATCATCCAATTGAAAACAAACACCATTCCTAGAGGTCTTGTTGCACTTGAGTCAAATTTTAACAATGTTGATTGCATCATAAATAGAAACATGTCTGCCTCAAGGGACGTGGAAGAGCATGACTTGGGAACAAAGGACAAACCAAGGAATATTTGGTTGGGAAGTAATTTAATTAAAGAGGAAAAACAATCCTATGCCCAACTCTTGAAAAATATCAAGACTGCCTTGCTTGGTTCTATTCCGAGCTAAAAGCATATAGAGAAAACTTGTTTCAACATGAGATCCCTCTTGAGGCCAAGATTAAGCCATTCAGACAAAGGAAAAGGCCAATTAATCCACTTCTCTCCATGAAAATGAAAGAGGAGTTAAAGAAGTTGAGAGATGGAGGTATTATTCAGCCCACTAGATATTCATCTTGGGTTGCAAACCTTATGCCAATTAGAAAGAAGAATGGAGACATCAGACTTTGTGTGGATTTGAGAAATCTAAACAAAGCATCCATAAAGGAAAACTATCCCTTGCTAAATATGGAAAATATGTTGTAGCTTGTGATAGGGTCCGAGTTGCTTTCTACATTGGATGGTTTCTCGGATACAATCAATTGGTTGTCAAAGAATTAGAAAGACTTAAGATAACTTTCACTACTCCTTGGGAACATATGCTTTTGTTAGGATGCCCTTTGGTTTGATGAATTTTGGTGCCACTTTTCAAAGAGCAATGGATGTTGCTTTTGCTGGTTACATCAATGAGTTCATTGCATAGTTTACCAAGATGATGTGATTTGTGTTTTCAAGGCAGAGAGGTGATCATTTCTAGAACTTAGAGAAGAGGCTAATCAGATGTAGGGAGTATGGCATTTCTCTTAATCAAGAAGAGTCATTTTGGCATGCAAAAGGCCGAGCTGCTTGGTAAGATTGTGTCAAAAGATGGTGTTATCATAGACCCCGAGAGAGTGGAAGCAATCAGCAAAGTACC
This sequence comes from Taxus wallichiana var. yunnanensis, assembly GCA_018340775.1. Taxonomy (NCBI): domain Eukaryota; kingdom Viridiplantae; phylum Streptophyta; class Pinopsida; order Cupressales; family Taxaceae; genus Taxus; species Taxus wallichiana. The sequence goes on from CM031237.1 coordinate 618,293,725, forward strand.
TATCCCAAGAACCAAGAAAGGCATCCAAGTATTTATTTGGTCAAATTAATTTTATTAGAAGGTTTGTTTCCAACTTTCTTTGAGTTGACTCTTCCAATCACAAGCATGCTAAAGAAGGACCAAGTTATCAAGTGGGAGGAGGTTTCCATTCAATTTTTGAATGAATTAAGGATGCACTTTAACATGCATCTGTCTTAGCAGCCCCAGGCACTATAAGAGGCCTTTCCAAATCTTTTCCTTTGCCGCTAAGTATACCATTGCTTCGTTTTTCGCAAAGGGGTGAGAATGGGGCTGATGAGGCCTATTGCCTTCTTTAGTAAGGCTTTACAAGCTGCTGAGTTGAAATATACAATCATAGAAAAACAAGCATTTTCCTTGGTGAAAGCAACAAAAGTTTTCAAGCCTTATATATTGAGTTCAAAAGTTGTTGCTTATGTTCCCCACACCATGGTGAAAGACATATTATCAGAGATGGAGATCTCAAGAAAAATATGTAGGTGGGTGAAAAAGCTACAAGAGTATGATATGGACATCCAAACCACAAATTTGGTACGCATTTTGGGCCTTGCTAAGCTCATGGTTGAGAGCAACTTGTAGAATGTGGAAGTGAATCAGCTAGAGGAAGAAAGGGTAGATGTGCTTGCAAATTTGGTAAGTTCTGAGTGGTACAAGGATGTGATCTTCTACCTCAGACACATGTGCTGCCCTAGTCACTTAAATAAAAATAAAAAAAGAGCTCTCAAGCTGGCTTCTCAAAAATACATCATCATTGACTTTGGGCTGGCTTAGAAGAACCTTGAAGGTGTCCTCTTAAAGTGTGTAACTGAAGATGAAGCTCCCAAAGTAATTGCTGATTTCCATGGGGGATTTTGTGGAGGACACTTTGTTGGGAGGGTTACAACACACAAATTTTTGAGAGTTGGTTATTGGTGGCCTACTCTCTTCAAAGATACAACTATGCTGATTAGAAAATGTGAAAGCTGTCAGCATTTCTTTGGAAGATTGAAAGCTTCATGCTCCCTTCCTTTACATCCTGTATCAATTGAATCTCCTTTCAAGCAATGGGGGATGGACTTCATTGGTGAGATTTCAGATCCTTCTAGTGTTGGCCATAAGTGGATCCTTGTAGCCACTGATTATTTTACAAAGTGGGTAGAGGAAATCCCCACCAAGAAAGCAACACACCAAATAGTTATGGACTTCTTGTTGAATCAAATCATATGCAGATTTGGAGTCCCAGTCAAGATTGTAGTTGATAATTCCATGTGCTTTAGAGCCAAACCTTTAATGGCAATGTGTAATGAATATGGAATCAATCTAACTTATTATTCAAACTATAACCCCCAAGGGAATGGACAAGTTGAGTCCAACAATAAGAATTTGTTGAAGATCATTAGAAGAACCTTAGAGAAAAACAAGAAGAAATGGGGTGAACAATTGAAATTTGCAGTTTGGGCTGATAGGATAACTCCTAAAAGAGATAATAGTAAAATCCCATTTGAATTGGTGTATGGAACTCAAAGCTTTGTTATCCTTGCACTGTAATTGTCTTCATTTCAGTTTTTTCAACAAATGGAAGATCAAGAGCTTGGCTCATATGAATCAAGGATCAATCAAATTATTGAGCTTGATGAGGAGAGAAGAGCATCCCATCAAAGGCATGTCAGATTTAGGGAAAATTTGAAGAGATTGTTTGACAAGAAGGTCACTCCTAGAGCCTTCAATGTTGGAGATCTAGTTTTTTTGTGGGATAGTAGGCATGAAGACAAGGGCAAGCATGGAAAATTTGATGCATTATGGATGGGCCCTTATGCCATTGATATTAGAATTGGTGAACATACCTTCTTTCTCAAGGACTTAGATGGGGAATTGCTAGAACTACCTGTTAATGGTAGAAATTTGAAGAATTTCTTGGATTAATCCCCAAATCTGAGGTATGCACCAATTGTAAAGTTGTATAAGTTGTTTTATTGGTAGTCTCTTTTTTGGCATCCATTATTGGTTTCTCAACTTGTTTTGAAGGATGGTAGTTTTTAAGATTAACTCCTCTACCCCATGGATATTTGGGCACTTGGTCTATGTTGTGGCACTCACCGGGAGCCCATCCCCAGCGGAGCCGATGTTGAGAATTTTTGACCTTTGTTGCCCTAAATTTTCAAAATGTATCTACAAAAAAAATTTTATCCTTTGATCCGATGGTCTATAATTCTTCAAGTTGAAATGCTTTAAAAATGCTCACAAACTTTTTTGTTTATCCCTAATTCGCGAAAGAATAATCCAAGTTTTCCTTTTTGGCCCTATTTTTTCTAAGTGGGATGTCATTTTTTTCCATGGACCATGGAAAAATCGAAATTGATCAAATCATACTTGTGTGCTCCAAAATCAAATTTTGGAGTGTTGGCTTGCGATGAATCACAAGGAGACACATGCGAAGGCTTTTGACCGGATCCTCGGAAATCGAAGGTTCATTGGTGAGAATAGGTGGGAGTCGGATCCTTTGAAAATTTTGGGGCAAAAAAGTGAAAATTTTCCAATTTTCCAGAAAAAAGTCAAAATGTGGAGAATTGAACAAACAGGAACTTAGAGATCCTTTTGAAAAATGGGAAAAAGGAAAGGGAAGGCTCACCCACCATGTGCCGGATGTGTTAGCTCCGTGTAGGTAAAATTTTTTCCTTTTTCACGAAAGTTTAAAATGAAAATTTTTAGGAGCGGGGACACGTGTCCATGAAAAGGAAATGGGAATTTTTCCTATTTTCGGAGTTAAGGAAAAAGTTTAAGGCTGCGGCCCGTAAAATGTGGTAGAAGACAGAGTGGGTTTTCCAAAATTTGAAGCGTTTTTCCAAAAGGTTGAAAAGACAAAAATGAGTGGCCAGGAGGAAGGAGGAATTTTTCAAAGAAGGCTTAAAATCATTTTTCACAAGGAGCCATGGCGAGGAGAAATGTGCAGGCCCGACAAAAAGTGAAAATTTTATCCAAAAAAAATCAAAATGGGTAACTCAAGCCTACGTGTTTCTAAGTAGGGGGGGGGCATCTAATTTTTCAGGTTGAAAAGTCAAAAAATGAGGAGGGTTTCCAAGATTAAAAGATGGATAAGATCAAGCCTATTTCTGCATCCATTTGGATTTGCATCCATTTGTTTTCACCGCCATGGGAGCTCCATGAAGCTTGGAATCATGATTTTTACATCAAAATTCATCAAAATTATAGTGATTTTGTGTCGTCTTGGCCTTCCAGGATCATTGGCATCACTTTCATGGCTTAATTCTTTGATCTGAGGTGATTTTGAAATAAATATTTCCCTAATCTGTCCAAAAATGTGAAATGACAAAATTGAAAGTTGCAGAGGTAGTTTTAAAAGGTGAGAAGGTGAAATGATGAGAGGAAAGGCATCTACATGCCTTGATGATGAAAAACGTGCCTCCAAGAAGGATAATGATCTGAATATTTGTAATGATTTGCCATTTTAGAAACACTGGCAACTCTCGTTGCAAATTTTTTAAGTGTCATTTTCATTAAATCATGAGAAATGGTTGTAACAAAATTGATCCCTTGGCATATTCTTTTCTTGGGAAAGAAGGCTCCAAGATGGCAAGAGATATATAATGCATGTTTTGAGACATGCAAAGGGTCGAGAAAAAGTTGAAAATCACGAGAAAATTCTAAGAGAAAGCTCATTTTCTGAGAAACCCACCAAATGACCAGAATAACTTCTTCTATGTTGGATCTTTATGTATGTGAGTTAGTTACAAGTGTATAGCCATCACACAACTCTGAGATTGTTCATGAAACTCTCCCATGTTGATGAATCTAATAATCTTTTGAGTTAATTTGTGTTTTTCTAGGCAATATGATGTCTATTATCATTTTTAAATGCCTACAAATAGTTTTCATTGTTCTTGTTGCAATCTTGCATTGAAAGTCTTTAGAAATCACATAGAATCTCCATTTCTTGTTGATAGTTTAGTGGAATTTTCAATCTCATGTTCAGAAGAGCCTTCATCTGATAAAGAGATAAACAAATTTAAAATCACTTTACCTTCCTTGACTACAGAGATTGCTTATAAGCTTTTGGGGGTACCTTAGGCATGGTTTGATCAAGGATTTTTGTGTTTAATTGAGTTCTTTACTTCAAGATTTTGTGGTTAATTCTCAAATATTGTGTGAAGAGTGCAACTTGGGCTTCCATTTATGCCTCTTTTGGTTGAGAGAATATCCGATTATTTGAAGCATTTTATCTCGATAGTTGTTCAAGTATTGTAGAGGTTGTCAAAGATCGATATATCCTAGTTTGTCTTGTCAACACCCCACCAAAAAAATTATTCAAACAAACTAATCCTACCCATACTACCCTTGCATTGCATTGTGTGTCAACAAAAGAATACAATCCATTTACAAAAATGCACAAAGCAAATCAGGATCATATAATGTCTCTAGTAACCCTTGCCTTGCATTGAAAATATCTCCATAATCTGGGAGTGATAACTTGTGAAAGTCATATTTGGAGTGTTGATCATATTTTCCCAAGGCCTTTTCATACTATTTGCATAAATTGAGGGATATCTTCATCTCCTTCACCATTTGGGGTTACAATATAGGTTCTCTTACCTTGGTTGAAAGGCACAACCTAAAATAGTGAGGGTTAGATCAAAATCCTTTCAAAGTGCTATCCATCTCTCCACAAATCTGAGTGCCAATTAGATCACATCCCCAGCTACAAAACAACACACATCATGATCTATCTAACTTCAAGCTTCATGTCATATCTCTGATGCTACTCAAATTGAAAAGGAGAACAAATTTGGGTACCAACACATAAGACCAACTCGTTAACTATTTGTTGGATTGCAAATCTTCTTTGCCTTCTTCTAGGATTAAATTATTTCCCCCTTTTACAAATATTTCCTTACATTTGCTTACTTGTTGTAGAATTTCCTAGCTATGGCTCATGAGATTTGTAATTAAAGTAAAAGCCACACACAGTTACTCAGATCCATAATTGATAAAATCATACACGAGATCCTCACCAATTAAATGAGGGAGATTTATGTGATAACTACCTAGGTTCTCAATTTTGTGCAAAAATATAGCCAACATCATAGAAGGCCATCTTCCTTCGCATATATTATACATGAATCAAATAAGGTTGGATATGCAAGGCCATATTTATCTCTCATTATCACACAACTCAATCCAATTATATCACCCAATAGTCACTTTTCAATACAAATAGTGTACTACATGTTGAACACATGTAGTTATGAACATAAGACACTATTGTATTTGGTAAAAATGTAGGGCAAAAAATCAAGTATTCCAAATTCACTAAAGCTCCAAATTTATAATTTCATGCAATATACCCTTATAAACATGGTGGAGGAAACGAGATGTTGTTTCTTTTTCAAATTACAAGGATTTCCACATATTTGAGACCTATATATGACTACAACAAGTGAGGTCCCATTATTGGGAAGAATTATAGTGGGATAACAAAAAGCCTTATGAAACTCTTCCCTTGGTGCTAGAACATCCAATTCCCACATTATTACAAAATAAAGTACCTTATTGGGGACTTGATCACCCCTGCAAATCCACAAACACACTAAGCATGAGTCCCCATGACTCTAAACATTTATTTTGTAATCAAAATATCTCCTCTTGATACCTATGACACACTTCTCCCTTGTCTCCAAGTGGTTCAATCGATGACTCACATTATTCTCCATGTAAGGTGATTTTCTCTCAAAGCACGCTTGTTATTATTTATCCATCACTCTCTCAAGTACAAATTTTCTTCTCCTTTACATTAGTAAATTTCATTCACTAGTATAAGGAGGGGGAGAAAATGTAGACACCAAATTTTTCACAAAATCATTATTACATCACACTTTTATTACACTTGCATGTGCATGAGTTATGAAACTTGAATTTCTCTCTTAGTAGCATAACCCCTTCTTCTTTTATCCTTTGTTTCTTGGTTTTAATGGTCTCATTCATTGTTCCATTCATATATCATTATTTTGTGTCAAGTTACAAGGATCCTCATCCATGTCCTTCTTGAGTTTTGTCCCATATTGTATCATTCAAAACCATACAAATGGGTCATGATTGTATATATGATCTTGGATACCTTTCTTTTTATCTAATTTTTATCTTATGAGTCACTTATTATTATTTTTATGGTACCTTTAGTATGTTTTGGGTTGGCCTTTCCCACCACTAAGGTTTAATTTAAGAACTCATATATATATAAGTCTAATGTAAACATTTATTATCTAGCAAACACTTATCTATCTTCCATCTATTTAGCTAAAGATGTGAAATATACATTTGATAATACATAAATAGCATAGGAACATAGATATGATATTTTCATCTACACACAAGATTTCCTACTAGGATGAAGTAACATACTCCACTATCAGTGTTGAGGCACAAGGGCCAAACTAGGTTAATGGATAGTTACTTGCACATTAGAACAAATAAATAGAAGAACTACATCAATTATGAAATGTAGTGCAATTCTCATGACTCACAAATGGGTTGAACACTAAGGTTAGTCTGAATCAAGAATTTGCATCTTTATTTTTAGTGCTAATGATTTCTTGAGTGTGTTGTAGGATATGTAGGGTTTGTTTTGCATGTTTAGATGTGACATATAGGGTTTTGTGATAAGTTCAAGACACCAAAGAGTGAAAAATAATGACACACAATGATCATTATTGGATGTAAATCCCTATTTTATATAGTTGTAAAACCATATACTTTGGTATGTCTTGTACCACTTGTTCCTACCTTCTTTGTATGGTCTTGAAAAGAGAATACTATATCCACAAAATTTGATTTGACCAATTTCCATATTTTTTCCTATCCAAATCACTTATCGAACCACTTTAAAAAAATTCTAAACTAGATAATTTCCTCTTTTTGTCTTATTTACACTTCAAATTACAGGTATTTTATAGTAAATGTGATTACTATGTTGTATACTTATTCTATTTGATATGTAGAATAATTATGAAGTGTATTTATAAGATTAGTTACAATCGTATCATTCATAAAACTAATTAAAATTAATTAGGGTTATATATATGGAATTAATGATGGAAAGGGAGATGAAGAAAGGAGGTAGAAATTATCCTAGAGTTGATATAAAGAAGAGGATAATAGAAGAAGATAACGATGGGGTAGCGGAATTGAGTTTATTTTCAGCCCAAACACATATGGTAGGGCATGATGTTGCATCTTAAGTTTGTCTTATGGAAACATGGTGATTTTAAGAAACATTGAGTGGACAAGAGGAGTGTAGATTTGTAGCTAGGATGTAATTGGAGAATGATGAGGTTAAGAAGATGCTTTCTATAGGAATTATAAAAATAAAATAAATAAAATAAAGAGGATGATAAAAGACTAGTTAGGTAAACATTCTATATGAATATGGGTGACATTTTTAGGAAAATTTGAATGTGGACATAGCGGAAGAAGAAAATTTTGTAGAAAAAATTATCATACTATATAAAATAACAATGCAATCAAAAGGAGAATAGGAGATTACAATTATAGTTTAGATGACATTGAAGAAGAAGCATATAAGAAATAAAAATTCTCATGATACTATGTATGTTAATTTTAAATAGAAGTTGAGGATTGGAGAGATATGGCGGTAATACAAAGAAAAATTTAGTGAAGATGAATTTTGAAGAGTGATGTTGCAGTAGTAGTGGTGTTGAATGGAATATTGACCATGAAAATTGTTGATTATCTAAATGTTTGGTTAGCTAGTTTTGTTGAAGGTGTGAGTGAATGCATCATAGAAGAGGAGAATGTTGATAAGAAGATATCATTTGAATGGTCCTTTCGAGTCCAAACATGATATATTATTGTAGATAATATAAAGAGTGTTTATGTTGGATTTTTTGACAAGAAATCCATGAGAGAAGAAGTGAAGAGGAGATGGTTCGACATAAATCATGAGTTACATGCTTCTTTTGGAGGAAGATGCGGTTGGTTCAAAGTGCATGAAGGATTTAGAAACAATGGTATTCGATAAATTTAGTGGTAGTGGTCATATAATGGTGGTTCAAATCCCACAAGAGGATGACAGATAAAAAGATTATCTTAGAGAAAGTGTATCGATGATGCTTAAGGAATGAGTAAGGTAAAGAGAAAGGTTATTATAGATTCGTTGAGGACGAATGTTTATGGAGAATCATGTTGCTAGAAGAGGAGTGTTAGAACTATAATATTAAGTGTATCATAATATTAAGTTTATATTTAAATAATATAGAATAACTTATATTATTATTATTTAAATATAAAATGTATATTAGGTGGTTGGTTAATTTAATTAACTAAAAATTAAATCGGGGGTGTGCCCCATCACTTAAGAAGGTCATAACCCTTCGAGTTATTTAAATATGACCATAGGTCATATTCGGGATATATCACGTGAATCGGGTGATCTTGGTAAAAACATGGAATAGAAGTGAGGAGGGAGTTATTGGACTGGTTGTGTAAAAAAATTTCAATTAGTGGATTTATTCTCCATGGTTTTTACCTATTTAGGGGTTTTCCACATTATATGTTGTATCATTGTGTATTTTTTATCGTGTTATTTATTTTTACTATGATGTGCACATTTATATTTCTATTTATTAATTTATGTTAACCTAACATTTAATAAAGTTGATTAATGATTATTCCACCCTCATCTTGACATGGTACCGGAGCATAATTAATAATTTAATTTTATCCTAATGTCCTAAGGTTGTAAAGCTTAGTAATTTAGGATGTTAAGTTATTTGAAATTATATTTAACCCCCTTCCCTCTCCATATGGTTGGATTGGATGTTGTGTGCACAGGTGGAAATTCATTTGAGATTTCAACCGTGCGTGAAAATTTCAAGTTCAGGAATTACCCAGGCCCGGAAATTAAGGTAAGGGTGTATAAATTTTGTAAAATATTTTATATAGTTTATAAATGTGTGCAGGAAATTCAAGAAATAAAAAAGGAAAGTAAAAAATTCAAGTGAAATTCAAGTTTACAAGGGGAGACAAGAATCGAGAAAATTCTTATCCCTGGTAATGTATATATTTTACTTTCACTATGAATTCTAAACCCTATTCCATGTCCCTGGATGTAATCTTGTAATTTTGCACCTATAGTTTAATATAAACTATATCTTTATATAGTTTTTATAAAATCCTTCGTATTTTATAAAAATATAATATATATATATATATAAATTAAATATATATAAACTATAAATCTAAACCTATGGTTTATATAAACCGAAACCATATATATCTTACCTAAACCATAAAACTATACCACATATAAATAAAAGGATTATATTAAAAATATATATCAAATTTTATTTGGGGGCGGCCCCCTCCAAATCACCCCCTTATAGTTTTGTGCCACTTGGCACAAATTTTGCAAGACCTATGCATCCACTTGTCATGGTCCACATGTCCCGTGTGGACCCTCCTCTCCTCCTCGCCGTGGACACCCCCACTCCTTTGCGTAAATGTATTGTCCCACATTGGGACAAAGAGTAGGGTGTAGAAAGCTTTAAAATATTGTGTGTGGAGGAGGATTGGTGGTGTGACTACAGTCACACCACCCCATTTTCTTATAGCCCTTATGGGCATAGCTCTGTGATTGAATCTGTTGTGGGTGCATGATTTGGTTCACTTTACTGTGTACCTCAACCGTGGCAACATTGTGGCTTATGTGGTTGATAAATTTTGTTCAAATTGCATAGTTATAATTTGGAAATTATATGGTAACTCAGTGGATAACTCATGATTTGGTTAGCCAACTCAGCCGAGTTGATAGAAAATCCTACCTAATAAGGAGAAAGAGCTCCATTTTTTGTATATAAATCATTTTTTTCTTTTCAAAAAATGTATATATGAATTATTTGTTTATTTTTTCAAAAATATAAACAAATTATAAAAATTACTTGTGTGAAAATAGTAAAATAATATCATTTTATTTTAAAATGATATGATACGACGACAAGTTTTTCATCGTCATTTTGTTAGAAAACTATTTTTTTTTTCACTTACATTTCAATTTATTTTTGATATCATTCTAACATATTCGTGTATAGATTATTCAATTAACAAGATCTCCTTTTTTTGGTGTAAACTGATCAATGTTCGATTGCAAGGATTAAAATATGACAGGGGGACTTCTATTAAAATCTTATTTTAATCCTTGTTTATTAATTATTTTTATTTTACGCAAAAATGGGGTCTAATCAATTTTCAATTGATAAATCTCATATGTTGAATGGAAACAACTACAACATTTGGAAGATTCGATTGAAGGTAGAATTCATGGCTCACAAATTATGGGAAGTTGTGAATGGAATTGAGAGAGATCCTACTGGAAGACAAGAAACTACGGATAACATCGTTGTGTATCAACAGAAAGTACAAGATTTGATGCCCATTATCTTGTGAAGCGTACATGATGATTTTTGCTTCATATTGGAAACCAAGAAAGTTTGAGTGAGGCTTGGGCTCAATTGGAATCAATGCATGAAGGTACGCATTTGTCAAAAAATATTAAATTAATTTTAGAGCTTATGACAACTCCCATGAAGGGAGATGAAAAAGTGATAAATTATTCAGAAAAATCAAAAATATTAAGTCATAGTTAGATGGATGTGGCAGTAATTTGATTCAAGATAAATTACTTTATTTCATTATTTAGTTGAATATTCATGAGAAATTTAGAAATTTCATTTCAATTTTGAATTCAAAATATCAATCAGAACAAGACATTCCAAATTTTCAAACCCTTAGTGCTCTCCTAGTTTAGGAAGAGCAGGTTATGACTAATTTTGATTTAAAATAAAATGCCACATAGGCACTTCTTGCTCAGAAATCAAAAGGTAAACCTTTTAGGTTCAACAAGAATCAAAAATCAAATTTTAAAACTCCTAGTAAAAACAAGAAATCAGGAAACTTAAAAGTTAGTTTTGATGGTAAATGTCATAACTATGGGAAATTTGGACATAAGAAAGAGGTTTGTAAATTTAAAAACAAGTCAAATTTCAAAAATCAGAAATGGAATAAATCAGATCAAAATCAAGATAATGATGATGATAATGAGAATAATCATAGTGCTAATATAATAGCTTTATAAATTACTTCTAAATGAAAATTATATTTTCTATTTTGTATATTGTTGAAAAAGGATTTGTTTTTTTCTTTCATAATTAACTCAAATGAGTTAGTAAAAATGAACTAGAAGTAGCTACAATTGAAAACATACACAAAAATATATTATATGTGTTTAAAAAAATTCTTCATTTTTTTGATAGTTTATTAAAAATAGAACTGTGTTCATTTTTGGCATGAAAAATTGATCATATATGACATGTCTAAACTTAATTTTACCACCTATGAAATGTATTAAAGGGTGCTTACATGTCATCTTGTGAAGAAAACTCCATGAGAAGTGTCCATAGTTAGTGGATTATGTTTTCAATGAATACTGTGATTATTCTTGAATAATTTAATTATTTGTTTTATCTATCAAGTCTTATCTTATGTGCAAAGGATTAAGAGAAACATAATGAAGATATATATGTTTTTAATAAAACATTTCTTAGTATCTGATTACTAAAATATTATTACATTCATATCAAAAGATGTTTGGGGACACCTTTGTGTTTGTATTGGAGATGTCCAATACTGATTGCATTTAATATATATTTTACATGAATAGTATGTTGAAATTTTTTCAACTTATTTTAATATGGTTAGTTGTTGAAGCATATTGTTATGTTATTTGTTATACAACTAGTGTTTAACTTTTACAGATAGTTAGAAGTGAAATCAATAAAGATTTATATGTTTATTATGATGTCTATATGGATATTATAACTCTAACCATGTTGATGTTGTGTTATATATAAAATATACGGGATATGTGTTCATTTTTTTGGTGTAGGAACCATTACTTGGAACAAAAAATTAGCCAAAAGTATCCATTTCTTCTATTGAGGAAGAGAAGTACAATGGAAGAAGCAAAGAAGCCATGTGGTTGTAGCGGCTATTAGAAGAGATACACATGGAAGCTGAAGGAAGTATTCCTTTTCTATGTGGTGGTGAAGGTTTTATTACTTGTGTGAAATAATCTAGTTCAACATCATAGAATGAAGCATATTGAATTGCATTTGCATGTTATCTAAGAGAAGGTTATATGTGGTTATAGAGATCTCCAGTTATGTTTTTCTAAAGATCAAGATTGTAGTTATGTTTACGAGCCATTGTGTGTTGTAAAATACTGCAAGTGTGTGTAATTCTTAGCCTTTCAGATTTTCCATTGAGGGTGAGTGTGCATGTAAATTCCACCTCCTAATATCTAACTAGTTGTTTACTCCTTCTCCTCTATACTTCTATTTTGGTTTAAAATCATTGTAAAAAGATCTTGTATGATCTATGTAAATTGATAGAGTTTACGGAAAATACAGTCCAGTGTGCATATATTTGTAAAGGAGGTCCTTGTGTTATAAAAGGCTCCTAGAGATGTGGTATAAGAATATTTCCATGAGAAATGGTGGGATTTAGTCTCACAAATACATATGCTAGCCTAAACCTTTAGGGTTTATGGATTTGTAAATCCTATTGTACAAATAGGTAATGTTGGCATATGGATCCCCACTTAATATTAAGGGGGAGTGTTAGAACTATAATATTAAGTGTATCATAATATTTAGTTTATATTTAAATAATATAGAATAACTTATATTCTTATTATTTAAATATAAACTTTATATTAGGTGGTTGGTTAATTTAATTAACTAACAAATTAAATTAGGGTGTGCCTGTCACTTAAGAAGGTCATAACCCTTCGGGTTATTTAAATATGACCATAGGTCATATTCAAGATATATCATGTGAATCGGGTGATCCTAGTAAAAACATGGAATAGAAGTGAAGAGGGAGTTACTTTGGACTAGTTGTGTAAAAAGTTTCTCAATTAGTGGATTTATTCTCTATGGTTTTTACCCATTTAGGGGTTTTCCACGTTACATGTTGTGTCACTGTGTATTTTGTTTTATCTTGTTATTTACTTTTACTATGATGTGCACATTTATATTTATATTAATTAATTAATGTTAACCTAACATTTAATATAGTTGATTAATGATTGTTCCACTCCTCGTCCTAACAAGAAGGAAGAGATAAAATAACAATAAAATTTACTTAACAAGGTAGAAGATGACACTATGTTTAAACCCACTAGAAAAAATAATGGTTCTACCTTTATACCACCTTCATGATTTTGAGATCATGAATTTTTAAATCTTAGGTGTGTGATATAGGTGTATCTAAGGGTTTAAGAAATCTTGCATCGAAAAACATAAAAAAAAATAATACTATTTTTTTAAATTTAGCCCTCATTTTCTCTTGTTGGAATTTCATGAATTGCTACGTATAAATAAATTATTTGTTGCAAGTCTTTGGGGAATTTATGCATAAACAAATCATATGAGTTTTTTGAAGAACATGATGCAACCAAAACCATTCGGGGGAAAGACGACTCAATATGGGAGTTTTGTACCTTTTTAAATCACCTAAGAAAACACACGAGAAGACAAAAAAATGTTTTTTTGTATCGATATTTGATTTATCATAGAGGAATAGTTTTGGGATGCCTAAGAGGTAAGAAAAATTCATAAAAATAACCGGAGAGGTAAGAGCCACAAAAAAATTGAAAGTGAAAGAGAGGCAAAGAAAAGGGAAATTTTAGAGAGGTATAGGTGAGAGAACTAAAAATGATTAGAGAATATAAATACATATATGTGATGGTTTTTCATGTGAAAGGTACAAAAAAACATTCCCTACAAAAATACTTCTTTGTAGAGAGTATGTTAGGTCTGAAAAATAGGCCTAAGTGTTTGTAAAAATTAGTATAGGCATATATAGAGTGTCATAATCCAATAATACTATTGTTAGGTATGAAATATGACAATTTTAATTTTATATGATATTATATTCATGTGATTACAGAATAAATCTCATATTGAAGAGATTTGTGATGTTTATGTACATGTGTGCTTGTTTTGGAGAAGTCTTAAAAACAATATTTTGACCAAAACAATGGTTTGAGTTCTATATAAGGATAAAACAAGGTTGTTAATGAATTTAATTATGATGAGATATTTTATTCAAGTACTCACATACCCTATATCCTCCCCATTCCCCAAAATTATGAGATTAGTGCAATTTACTAGCTTACTAGTTAAAATCTCTCATTAAAAAGACAAAAAAATGTAGTTTTTAAGCGGATGACTACCAAAAGGTATTAAATAGCATGAAATGGGAGATAATTCCACAAATAAGTTTTTATTTTAGTTTCTAGGACTCATTTTCCATTCATTGGACCGTTGACCTAGACTACATCACTAAGTAAGTACTTGGTAGCCGTGATGATGAAGTTATGGCCATTTTAAGAACATGATTTTTTTAATACAAATAAATCCTATCATGGTCAAGGGCCATAGAGTTTTAAGAGCTTATAAATTTACTAAGGAGTATGAGTGATATCTTCATGGAGTTGGAAAGATTTACATCATTTACCAAATGTGATATAATTGACCTCAAGGGTGGGCCAATAACAAGCCATGTGTAAGCATTTACGGGCTATAGTTTCTTAACTATAAGGGCCTCTAAAAATGTCCCATGTGTTTGTTTGAGGAAATGAGATACCTCATCCTTAGTAATAAAAAAGTAGTGCTTCTTCAAAGTTATGGTAATAGAGAATGTCATTCCTAATAAGATAATTTAAGGATTTATTTCCTACGTTAACCAATTGTTAAAAGTTAATATCCGAAGGAAAAGTTTTGTATTCAATGCATTAGATGATATCTGTAGATATAAAAAATATGCTATGCTAAATTCATTCATAAATACAAAAATCTTATTAACAATCCTCTTCATTTGTTAATTAATTACTAGTCATTCATTATTAAAATTTACCCTTTATCATGTTAACTTCCCTCTCAGATTACTTCTACAAGTTAATCAACTCTCTACTAATCAATTCCTAGTTGATTAATTAAACACCCTTCCTCTTATATAAATTCCATCATATCCAATGAATTATTAATCCTAATCCTAATCCTAATCCTACATCTCCATTATCCCACATGCACCAAAATAAACACATCTCCTAAAATGGAAACCTATTTAAGAATCCCCAACCCACTCACAAAATAAACTAAATTACCATGAACATTCTATAACAAGAAATCTTATCAAATTAATAAAATCCATTTTTTGGAAGACAAAGGTTACCAAAGAAGGGTAACACCAATTCGAGAATACAAATCGCTTCACCAAATCCATCATCTTGATCCAAGAGGATCTCTACCGAGAAAAATTGATCTATTATTCACAAATTCTATTGCAATCAACTTCTCTACCTAAAGACCGTCAAAATATTTCCAATGGTGTGTGGAACGTGAAAAGTCAATGTCGTATATAAAAGATATCGCACATGAAAATTTTGGCCCAAATGGTAAAATTTGAGTACACACAGACAAAAATGACATGGACAAATGTGGGCTCACCATGTGGACCAACCGAATGTGAAAAGTGGTAGACAAGGAAAAATAAATTATGGGTTCTCATCCATTATTTTACACTCATGTTTGGACAAATGGGTCCCACTATTTACTAACCTGGGACCCTCGGTTAGGTTTGACACACTCTTTTCAAGGAGGTGTCCCTTTGCCTCATATTCACTACTTGATTAATTTTCCATTTTTTTTATTTTATCCTTTCACAAACCCCAACACCATGTGTGTGGGGCTAAACTCATCTATATTTATAAATAACCATTTAATATTTACCGAATTACCACCTATTTTAACCCACATTCCAACTCACCTAAATAACATGTCACCTCGCTTCCTCCACATGCCTACTAGCCTCAACCACATGCCAACACAACTCAACCAAATCCCACGCTAAGTGCTTCATTTCCAACAAAATTGTCCTCTAATCCAATGAATATGCAACACACATTACCTTTTGCATGCTTCTATCTAACCAAATGCACTCAATGTGGGATAAATCCCAATCCCTTACAAATTGGAGGTGTTGGGGATTGAAACCTTGACATATCCACCCAAAATAATAGGCCTTAACCATTGCACCTTGTGTTTGAACATGTGTATATAAGTTGTTATTTGAACCTAATTCGCAGAATGAGTGTGGGAAATTTATAGAGGAATATAGAAAGAGGTGGCCATTAGAGACTATTTAGGAAGTTCGAAAGCATTATTTATAGTAAAATAAGGACTCCAAAAATCATGGAAGCTATTTAAATTTTTAGTTTTCCTTTTAATTGATTTTACAACAATTTTTAATAGACTAATATCTTAAAAATACTTGAGAGTAGGAACCCTACCAAAATCTGCTATCAAGTTATGGTGTTGTTAATGAAATAATTTTTCATGTTACAAATTATATGTTTCCACCAATGCTCATGGGGCTACGCCTCCTTCTTGTATATGGGGAGGTTACCATTATTGAATGTAAACTATCCTAATTCTATCTACATTTTGTGGGGTGGCCAAATAAGTCGAGGATAACATAAAAACACTTCACTGAACCTGTGAAAAAGTGATTTTATGGGTTACACAGAGGAAATTTCAATGATGAGATAAATTAGAAAAGAGGGTTATTTTTATGAGTATGTAAGAACAAATTTCACACACAATAACCAGAGTATCTCAAAATTCCATTAGAGGAAAACAAAATGTAAGCCATTAGTGATACTAACAAACTAGAGACACACAACTCCTTACATTCATCAATCAACAATGCAAAGTTCCTTCTTGATCACTATAGAAATCTTATATACCTTCAGAAGAAGAATATATTCAACATCATTAGCATCTAGCCTCTTTTTCTTTCTGAAACATCCATTGTTCTTTCTTCTATATCACATGTTTCTTGATTATTTCATGAAATTAGGGAAAGAGAAGATGATTGCACCATTAAAAACACATGGTCCAAAAGAGGATATGGATATGTGTGTGAAATTTTAACTTGATTTGATCACTTACTATTTTTATTAACTTACACCTCACTCTTAGTTTCTATTTTTAGCCAACTTTCCCAATTTTCACATTTAACATTTTTCCGAGTTCGGACCTAGAGAGTTACATGGAGGTTCCAAACTTGTTTCTTATTTGTCTTCACAACTACCATTTTTAGTAAGGCTCAGATGCCAACTTGATAAAAATTTAAGTATGCTTTCCGATGTCTCGATTGAGGTGAAAATTGTTTCATTAGATTAATTTTTGTTTTGTGAATCCATGCTCCAATTTTAATGTATGTTTGATCCCTAGGTTTTCCAAGATTTGAAAAGGTAAGATTTCATCTAAAATTTTCAAGGGGATGCTGTGAAAAAAATATGGCATCAATGGAAATGATATTTATATCATCTTCAAGGAGTTCGGGAGTAGGATCTACTAGAAATATTTCAGGGAAAAAGGATCCAAATGTGGGAGATATGAGCAAAAAGGTTGTTATAGAAATGGTGGTTCTAGGAATAATGGGAATCATAAAATTACACAACAAAAATGGATGGAATAAAATTGTTTAAAAAATGAAATTTAACAATGGCTAAGTGTTTATTATACTCACCTCAAAACACTAACTTATCTTACTCACGTTCTAACTCAACCTTGACCATTCTGGCTTAACACAGGTTAACTGGAAAGTGAGGGTGGGTCAAAAGTTTCTAAATGGGTCTAATAATTCTCCATGTCCATTAAAAAAATTATTAAGGGATGTAATGGAGTGAAAAATGGGCCAAGGGTGGATGACTCGTGGAGAGGGGGCCAAAACACATCAGTTTGGAAGTTGAGAATGACAACCTAGAGAGTAAGTTTGAAGTCTTCAAGTGACGAAAACCTATCCTCCATGTGGTGGTGCACATTTATGTCCACCATATACCTTTGAGAAAGTGATAAAATGGACATCAACCTTGGAAAAATGTGCCATGGGTCAGATCTTCATGAGGAAGGGGCCATAAGTGAGGGTGAGTTGAAAACATGTTTCTAACACTTCAAGTTGATGTTTAAGTGATGAAAACCTTTCCTCCATGTGGTGGCACATTTTTATGTCTATCTTGTCCCTTTGGGAAAAGGAAAAATGGAAAAATCAGCTGCTCAAAATGCGTCATGGGTCCTAACAACATGAGGAAGGGGGCCAAATTCAAAGTGAGTTTATAACAACTTCATAATACCTAAAGTTTTCATTTGAGTGATGCAAGCTTCTAATTAATGTGGCAGCACATTATAGTGTCCCCCATTCCCTTTAGATAAGGGGACAAAGGGATAAATGGACATTTGGGGTCTCTAAGTGTAATTTTGCCACTTTTGGAAGCTTGGATTCACCAAACACATGGTAAAAAATAGTCACCCGAACACATTTTCTTGCCCGATAACTTCCCTAGAAGTTACATAGGAAAAAAATATATGTTTTTGAATCCAAAATTTATTATGAGAACATTCCCACCATTTTTAGGATCCAATTCGATGAAATTTGAAATTTACCTCATGTTTTGATTCTGCTAAAGCCTCGTACACCGGTGAAAGGAGTTGCCCCAAACATTTTAGATCATGAAAATGAAAACCAACCAATTGAGTGTGAATAATACCTCCCATATGTTGTTTTGGATTTTTAATCAAGTCCCAAATATTCATATAACTCACTAAACCCTCTCGTTGAATCTCAATCAGATCACGGATCTTCAACTACACTATGTTGGGCCCATATCTCAAAATCAGCACCATAGAATATCTTGAAACCTTTTGCAATATGATGTATCACTTCTTATATTTTTTATGAGTGTCTAGTTTCATTACAATTCATCTAGAGTATCCTAAACCATTCAAAACAAGATTTTTACTACTTTCATTTCCTTACACCATGCCACAAGTAGCCCAATGTTGTACAACTTGTTCCTAAACCTGATTTTCCTTGCATAACTTTCACAAAATGCCTTAGGTGATCACAAGGAATTTCCACATACTACTTTTATGTGTTGTATACTCTCTCTTCATTCCTGGAGGGTGTTCACTAGGTGTAAAACCTGAAAATAGGCCTCTTGGGGGCTCTGTAAGCACATGTATTTTCTTAGATCCAAATATCTTCATGAATCAAATTAAATAACATCCCCTGCACATGAAACACACTTAAAAATCATATTATCACATCCCTCTAGTCCATAATGAGGGTGACATAGTGACTGAGTTGGTTGAAGGACATGTTTACATTGGATTGGGAAAAGGATTTTCAAGAGTGGGTTAGGTTGTCATGCCATTTTTTTGAATTTTTCATTCTAAACATTTTGCATGAAAACAAATTGATCTATCTTGGGTACTTGTTCTAGAGATTGAACTAAGTTAAGATAGGAAAACATGAAATCTATAATCTTAAGATATTGTGTGGATCGGTGCCTTGTCCTTTGGGCTATAGAGTCACATTTCTTCACCACAAAGACAAGAAATAAGAAACAAACACACAACGAAAAAGGGAAACACACCAAAGGAAAAATAAGACACGAAATAAATTGAAACTATGTTACAGGTGAGGGAAATTTATAGAGGTGGGAGAATAATGTACACACACCCGACAATGGGTTGAGAGAAATATGTACCATCACGAAATAATGGGCTGAATTTAGACCTCTGGAGCTCGAAGATCATTATCTAATCATGTCATGCTCTTGTGATGGATTTTCATGGTTTGAGAAGAAGGAGACATACTAATATTCCATATTCATACTTCTATTGCACTAAAAATACTCTTGCATTCAATGACCATTTTGTAACATGCTTGAAAGTACTACTTTTTGTAGCCTCAACTTGATGTTTTGTGAATATGAAAATCCAATCCTCTCGTGTTATAAAATGTAGAGTCTCCACTCTTTCCATGAACAAATTCACCATCCACAAATCAAGTTTATGCATGGAAACATACCCAAAATTAGTGGATCATCTGGAAGTGGTGAGGGAAACATGATTCTTTTCCCATACAAAAGTCTCTTCTAGTTTCTCATTTTTCCGTTCTAAACCTTTGATTTCAATCATAGAGGCTATGCTACTGATATGAAGGAAATAATCATCCTTGAGTAAATTTTGTAGAATATACTCAAGCTCAAAATAAGAAAAGGTTTCAAAAAGGGTCAAATAAAGCTAATTTTGACTCCATGCACAAGGTTATTGCATATTCTCATTCATCTGTTCCATCTGATTTTATTTAGTGCATATCATCTCATAAATGCCTCTTATATCACTTTCCATGGTAGAGGTACTTTCCTCATGAAGGAAGACATTTTTGAGAGATTTAAGAGTTTCCTTTCCTTTTAGTCTATCATGGATGTAACAAAATGAGAAAACGGAAGATTCACCTTAATTTTCATGTTCATCCACCAATGCTTCAACAAGAACATTAAGCTCATCCATTTTATTTATCTCATTATCAAACATTAGAGCATTGAAAAAATAAACATAACTTGAATCATGTTTATATTTTATTTCCATGGCCCAATTCAGATCTCAAGACCGAGTTCGGGGTCCTTAGTTTTTTCTAGAGTCTTGAAGATGTATTGCATTGATTTCTCTTAAATACCTACCATATACTCATTTTAAAATTCATTAGAAGAGTCTTTGCATTGGTACCCAAGGAGAGGATTAAAAACCTGATCCACACATTGCTAGAATTTGTTTGAAAAATCCTCATCATATTTTTCTACATTTCTTGTCATCTAGAGCTCACCTTCTTATAAGAATGGGCATACTTGATTTTCATCATTATCAGATGATGAGAAGAGATCCATGCTACGTGGTAAATGAACAAATTTGAGCTAAAAATACATTTGATCATGATAGGAAGGAGAGAACCATGTTGGAGAAGAAATATGAGAAGAATATTCAACTTAATCTTGACCATTACTTATAGAATATTATTGTTCACAAGGAAAAATAAAGGCTTCATACTCACCGTGATGATAAAAATTATACTCCTTTGGTGAGGATGGTAAAATATTATCCTTAGGAGGCCATGCTCAATTTTCTCATCCATCTTGGTTTTGAGAATGAAAATGGACTATTCCATTTGTTCATCCATGATTATATCGAGAAGGGAATTTGATTCTTTAATTATCTCCATTTCATCATTTAACATTTGTACATCAATTGAAGAATCAAAATTAAAAGGAGATTATCCATGATTACCTCAAATTCATCATCTTGATTCTAGGATGAAGGATTTCTTTCTCATACATCTTCATTGTTGATGGAATCCTCGAAAAGTGCTATATCATATGTCTTAGAAAAAGAATCTTCATCTCTTTAATCCATTATTTCTCCAACAGGTTGTGCCTTGAGCCAAAATGAATTTATGATGAAGGTTCAACTATCATATCTTCTTCATCATCCTCCAAGGTGTTGGTTTTATTCTCAGTGGAAGGTTCAAGAACAAAGCATTCATTAAAGTTACATAAGAATATTCTAAGAATAAACACCTCATTGTGTGGTCAATCATCGGGATCTTCCCGAAGTTATTTTTCTTAAAAATTATGAAGTGCTTCAAGATGTTCATACCTTATTTTCAATTCCAATGCATAACTACAAAATTTATGGTAGGCTTCAGGATGAAAAGTTCCTTCTTCCACACTTAGAAACTTTTACATAAACTCTTTTCTCAATTCTTCCATTTCTTCATCTCCATATGTAAGGAATTCATCTAGAGGAAGGGAGATGAAAGACAATGTTATTATTGTTTTAGTCAGTTGTGTGAATTTGAAAATGTTTCCTTCAAAATATTCTTCAACCTCATTTCATTCATACAACATTTCATATCTCTTATGAATATTCTTCATCCATTTCTTGGATTCTTCGATCATCACTAGGTGAAATTCCCATTTTCTTTCCTCTAAAGCAAAGTACTCGCTTGAATTGGAGCCACCAGGAATTGATGATAAACTCTTCACAAGAAATAATTTTATCCATTCTTGACAATATTTTCATGGATTTTGTAGAAAATGTACTGAACTTATTTCCCTTAGCTGATTGCATTTTTTTAAAGAAAGAGATCTCCTCGTTGCGTGCAGAATATTTTCTTTTGAAAAAATGCTCCAGAATGATGGTTAATCAATAATTTACATATGGGTGTTTTCTTCTTCTTCTTATTCTTCTTCTTTGTTGTCACTAATTGGTGCCAAAAACAAATCTTGAAACTTTTACATTGTGTTATGGGAAATAAATGTGACATGGATTTGTTCTTTGATGAAGTCGCCTTCAAAATATAATTTTTCTTTGAAACCTAATTTTTTTTTTTTTAGAATATATACTTTTTTGGTATTTTATGGATATATTTATTGGTACAAGTGAGAAAATATCTCCCCAAAAGAGTTTCTAAAAACTATTTTTGAAAAAAAAAATCGTGTTACAAATGATGAGTTTCCACAAACGCTCACGGGGATATGCCTCTCCTTCTTGTGTATGAGGAGGCTCCCATTATTGAATGTAAACTATCCTAATTCTATCTAAATGTTGTGGGTGGAAAAATAGTCCAAGGATCACATAGGAAAACTTCACTAAACATGTGGAAAAGTGCTGTATGGGGTATAAGAGAGAAAATTGCAATGATGAGGGGTGAAGGAGAGAAATTAGGAAAGAGGGTGTTCTTATTATGAGTAGGAAAAAAAACATTCACACACAATAATCAAAGTAATTAAAAATTAAATTAGAGGAAAGGAAAATGTATGCCATTAGAGATTCTAACAAACTAGAGACACACAATTATTTACATTCATAAATCAAGGATGCAAAGTTCCTTCTTGATCACTATGCTTGAAAAGTGCAGAAGAGAGAGAGAGAGAGAGAGAGAGAGAGAGAGAGAGAGAGAGTAGAGAAATACATTAGAAAGGAAATGGAATATATGTAGCTTGTATTTATTATGTTGGTGATACAAAGCTCAAAATCTGAAAAATTATCCACAATTTCTATAGAAAAGTAAACCTTCAGGATCCTTTAGAATGGAGAGGCCATCCCAATTTATAGCATTGTGAATTGCCTCTTCATCTACCCCACATGAATTTTAATGTTTTTATTACACTTGTGAATTTTCATCTTCCTAGGAAGTGAATGAATAAGTCCCCTTTTTATAAATTAAAAGGGACTTTTACAATGCAACATAAGGAAGTCACTTAAGTTAATAAGACAAATTACAATGATTTCTTACAATGAAGAATTAGAAATGGGGAGAGAAGAAAGAGAAAGAATGAAAGAAAGGAAGAAAGGATTTAGCTAGCTAATATGATGAAGAAGCCTACTTTGATGAGGAATCACCACTCATAGGATCTAAAGGAAGATATCAAATGATGAACTTTATGCCCTTGACCTCCTTATCTGAATTGAGCCACTACAAATGCTACCTTCTCAGAATGTGGGATGCACACATGTTCCAAAGTATTGAGCCAAGTTCTAGGAATGCTACCAAGCCTTCTACATTGTGTGAACCAATTCTCATGATATTTTGCAAGATTGGAAATAGATCTCCTAATCCATACTAGAGATTCCAAATTATTCTCATTAAATGAATAGGATCTCTCGCAGATATATCTAGACCAACTCTTGAAAGGAAATCAAGAGTCCTTCCAAGGATGTGTTCTCGTCGGTGAAGGTGTTCTTAACTCTTACACAATTTTAATAATATAATATGATATCCTAGATACATGTTCCTCACATGAATCAATCTTGTAAATGGCCTAATTCAACACATCACACCTTGAAACTATTGTGTGGGACCAAATTTGAGATAACTTCTCAATAATGGATGAAAACAAATTTTGATTCATTAAGAAGAAAGATTTAAGATAGGTCATCTAAGAGACCAATGGGAGAATATTTTCCCAAATGGAAATTTATTTTTAATTATCCTTCCTATTATCCATTATCTTTGACATAGTAGTAGAGACATATTGGACAATGAGAGCACCTCCGAAACAAAATATTCCCTTTTTCAATGATCATGTTCACCCATTTATCAGTGGATATTCCCTATATGGTGAACACATGAGCTTTATTAATTTTATGGGAATCAAAGACACATATGGGATAGATTGCTTCAGTAGCAGGAAAAGATGATAAGATTTTTTCAATTAAGGATAACACATATGAAGACAAGGTCTTCACACAATCCTCCAATTGATTAATGGTCTTCTTGTACTCCTCATTTTATGCAAGGATCCGAGTTGAAGACTCCTTGAACATGTGAGCATCACTTTCATGAGTAGCTTGACCCAAAGAGACCTTCATCATTACATAATCATCAGGTTCCATTTCTCCCATGGGCTTATTTACCTTTGGATATGCCACCTCCACATATTGAGTTCCAAAATCCTCGGTGTAGAAATGGGAAGTTTCATGTGTACTCTTTCCCTTTTTATTCTTTATGTACTTCAAGATGGATTGTTCTCCAAGTAAGTCCTTTACCCATGATAAATGATCAAAAAGTGTGGAAATTAAACTATACATCTCAAGTGTTTGGTGAGAGACCAATGCATGGTGGGGTGAGTTGATTCAAGTGTTTCGGGAGGAACGTATGGATCTACTTGGTGGTGAGGGTTTGAGAAGGACCAATTCACCTTTTTCAATTTATTCAAGAGGATGTTATCCAAACTTAGCTCTCTTATATACCTTCAAAAATTATGTAATTCAACATCATCAACATCTACCCTCTTTTTATTTCTTGAAACATCCATTGTTCTTTCTTCTATATAATGTGTTTTTTCATGAAATTAGGGAAAGAGAAGATGATTGGACCATTCCAAAAACATGATCCAAACTAGGAGGCATAGATGTGTGTGAAATTTGAATTTGATCATAGAACTTACTATTTTCATTAAGTTACACCACACCCTTAGTTTCTATTTTTAGCCAACTTTCCCAATTTTCACATTTAGCAACTTTATGAGTTCTAGACCAGAGAGTTGTATAGAGGTTTCAAAATTGTTTCTTATTTATCTTTAAAATTACAATTTTTAGTAAGACTTAGATACCAACTTACTAAAAATGGAAGTATTCTCTCCGATGTCTAATTGAGGTGAAAATTGTTTCATTAGATTTTTGTGATCCATGAATCGATGCTCTAATTTTAAGGTCTGTTTGACCCCAAATTCTAGGATCTGAAAATGTAATATTTTCTATAAAAATTTAAATGGTATACTATGAAAAAACATAGAATTAATGGAAATGAGATTTATATCATCTTCAAGGTGTTTAGGATTAAGATCTACTGGAAAATTTGAGGAAAAAAGGAGCTAAATGAGGGAGATATGAGCAAAAAGGTTCTTCGGCAATTGTGATTTTGGAAAAAATGGGAAACATAACAATACAAAACAATAATGGAGGGAATAAAAATTTGACAAATGACATTTAATAATTTTAAGTTTTTAATATACTCACCTCATAACACTAACTTAGTTGAATCACCTTCTAACTCACTCTTGATCATTCGGATTAACTTGGGTTAACTAGAAAGTGAGGGTGGGTTAAAATTTTCTAAATGGATCTAAGATGTCCCCATGTCCCTTACCAAATTTATTAAGGGAAAAAGGGACATAATGGAGTGAAAAAAATTCCAAGGATGGATGAATCATAGAGAGGGACTAAAACACATCAGT
Organism: Taxus wallichiana var. yunnanensis; assembly: GCA_018340775.1. Classification (NCBI taxonomy): domain Eukaryota; kingdom Viridiplantae; phylum Streptophyta; class Pinopsida; order Cupressales; family Taxaceae; genus Taxus; species Taxus wallichiana. The sequence goes on from CM031237.1 coordinate 618,319,460, forward strand.
TTGGAAGTTGAGAATGACAACCTAGAGAGAAAGTTTGAAGTCTTCAAGTGACGAAAAATTCTCCTCCATGTGGTGGTGAAATTTGATGTCCAAAATATCTCTTTGGGAAAGGAGAAAAAGGTACATCAGCCTTGGAAAAATACGCCATGGGTCAGATCTTCATGAGGAAGGGGTCATAAGTAAGGGTGAGTTTGAAAACATATTTATAACACTTTAAGTTGATGTTTAAGTGATGAAAACCTTTCCTCCATGTGGTGGCACACTTTCATGTCTCTATTGTATCTTTTGGAAATGAAAAAATGGACATCAATATCATCAAAATGTGTCATGGGTCCTAGAAATGGAAGGGGTCCAAACTCAAAGTGAGTTTATAACAACTTCCTAAAACCTCAAGTTGTCATTTAAGTGATGCAAACTTCTAATTCATGTGGTGGCACATTCTAGTGTCCCCCATGTCCCTTTGGTAAATGAGATAAAGGGAACATTAGGGGTGTCTAATTTTGGTTTTTCCTATTTTAGAAGTTTGCCTTCATCAAACACTACCAAAAATAGTCATCTAAACCCATTATCTTACCCCAGGATCTTCTAGGAGTTTCATAGGTAAAAATTATATGTTTTTGACTCAAAAAGGTCTTATGAGAACATCTCCACCATTTTTTAGGACCCAATTCTGCTTGAAGTTTGAAATATACCCATGTTTTTATTTTTCTCAAGCTTGTGTATTTGCAAAAGGAGCCACCCTAAAAGTGTCGATGATGAAAATGAAAACCGATCTATTAGGTGTGAATAAGACCTATTATAAGTCATTGTGTGTTTTGTATCAAGTCTCGGTCTTCATTAAACTCCAAAACCCTTCGTTGAATCTCAACTAGGATTGGGTATCTTCAACTACACTATTGGGCCCGTATTTCAAAACATGCAACATATAATCTCTTAACATGATTTGTAATATGAAATAGTCCTCCTTATATTTATGGTGAGTGTATGTTTTATTTCTAATTAATCCTAAGGCTCCTTAACCATTCATAACAAGTTAACTATGTGTTTTCACTACTTCCATTTCCTTACACCATGCCAAAAGTAGCCTGATGTTACACAACTTGTTCCTAAACCTGATTATCCTTAAAGAAATTTCCTAAACTAACACAAATCAGCAAACACACAGAATGTTGTCTCAAATTTCTAGTTTGATATTGGACATCCAGTGTGATTGCACAACATTGAATCTTTTCCCCAAGTGTGGGACTTGCAAAATGGGAAAAGAATCTCTAGATTAGAGGTTGGTTCCTCAACTCCTCTGATTAGATGTATGCTTGCAAATTGCAGAGGTTTATACTCAAAATCCTACTCTAAATTCCAAGGGGACAGAGGTAGAGGATGCAAAAGAAATAAAACTAAGACTAATAAGGTGATACACCAAAGGAGTGGTGAACATTTACTTCTAAAAATGACATAGATTAAGAGAATGCAACAAAACATCATGCACAAACTGATAAAATGTAATGAAAGATCATAAATGAAGCAAACAACACAAGAAGAGGACTGAAACTCATTCACAGAGCTTGCATTGTCATTTCCAATATCAAAAATACATGCATTACAATAGCAGAGAGGTAGAAAACATGTTGCAGTCTTGAAAGAGGTCTGATATTCCACAAAATCACTTTCTAGGGTGAAAGAGGGAGTCTGCAAAACACAAAAATGTCCAACCCTTACAAAATGAGCCAAATTTGGCTTTTAACAATGAAAATTCAAGCCCAGGAAGAAGAAACATGGGAAAACGTGAAAGGATGCTTCAACCACCAACAAAATTGCATTAAAATAGCATGGGTACCCTTGAAATTTCATTCCCCAATGTTTTTGACCATGCTGGAGAAGAATGCGAGCCATACTTCATCAAAATGGTGGTTGAGATGTCAGTTCTGTTTCTTTTCCCCATGCCAGAGGCGTTTTCCATTTTCTCTCTCCAAACTTCACCAAAACACAAAATTGAACCCTCCATCATGTAGATAATTTCACCAGCTTTCTAATGACACCAAGAACGTGAAAATCCAAGCTCTAGATCAAAAGTTATGCCCTTCTGAAGATTTAGGAAAAAATAGGGCAAAAATGAATTGGCGGGCCGAAAATTTAAAATTTTCCTCTTTTTTGACTTTGGGAAAATTTTCCCAAAAATCTCCACCCCCAAAGTTCTAATGCCACATGGCACATCCTGATTGGACGTGGGCCTTCTCCTTACCATTTTACGTTTTTTTGGTCTTTGGAAATTTTTGAAAGATTCTCCACCGCCCGAAACCTCGATGCCACGTGTCACCTTCCTATTGGCTAGCGGGCCTCTGCTTCCAAATTTTTCATCGCTACTGACCACTCCCCCAAATAGGACATGTGGCATGCTTCTATTGGCATGGGCATGAACTAGCTCTCTTCCCTCTGCGGGCCCACCTTAAGATTTTCGCCGGCCACATGGACACGTGGCAGCTTTTATTGGCGCGGGCCATCGGGGCGGGCTTCCATTCAATTATTTTCCATATTTTGGAAAAAGGAAAATTTCCTTCCATGCCTCTACCTCCTAACACTCTGAAGACACATGGCAAGCTATGATTCATTGGCGAGGCCTTCAAGCCGAGATATCCCCTTTGCGTCGATTTTGGAAAAATTCAACCTCCTCCCGCCGCTCCGATCTCCAATGGCCCCGAGGACACGTGGCACATTCCTATTGGCTGGCGGGCCTTCGAGCCAAAAAAATTATTTGTGCACCCCACCAATACTTGGTAAAATTTTCTAAGTCACCCCGCCAATCCACCATTCCACCACTAACGTGGCGCATTCTGATTCGTCGGCGGACCTCCCTTGGGAAAATTTCCCTCCAAAACTCCGCCGAGCCATAACTTACAAAATACAAGGAGTTAGAAGGAAAAATTTACCTTTTTGGAAAGCTAAGAAGATTCTCTATCCAATGAAACCATTTCCAAAAAATTTTGAGTGCACGAAAAGTAAAAATTCGACTAAGGCACGGGAAGGATGGAATGAAGGGAGTTAGACAAAAAAATAAGCAAGGGGCTTATTTTGGATAACAACTACCTTATGTGATCACATGGATTTTCCACACCTTTGCTTGAATGCATTGGCTATTCTCTGTTCATTCATGGAGGGTGTTCACTAGGTGAAAAAAACACGAAAATAAGCCTTTCGAGGCCTCACGACGCACTTGTATTTGCTTAGATCCAAATATATTCATGAATTAACCTGAATAACATCACATGCACATGAAAAACATTTGAAAATCATATTAGAACATCCCTTCAAGCCATAATAAGGGTAACATAGTGAGTGATCTAGTTGGAGGACAAAGTTTACATTGATCGAGAGAACGATTTTCAAGAATGAGTTAGGTTGTCATGACATTTTTTTGAATTTTTCATGATAACAAGTGTTGATTTTTTCTCTAATATTTTCTCCATGATATGGTTTTTGCACAATCATTTAAATGCATATTTGAATTTTTCAATTTGCATAAAATAGTGCAACTATTTTAACATCCATTTTAATTGATTTTAGAAGGTTTGGGTTATAAATTTAAATTTTAAATTTGTTACGGATCACCTCTTAAGAAACCAACGCTTCCTTCATCTTACATAGTTCAAAAACATCCAAAAATAAAAAATGCATCCAAACATCAAAGGAAGATGAGAGTTTCTTCACTTTCTAAATATGTTTTATTCCTTTTCATTAAATTATCTCGATGTATTAAAGTTGGCTTGTTAATATTAGGAACTTTTTGGTATAAGTTATAGAAAACTATAATAACAATAAATCATTCAATACATTTTACACAATTGGTGGGAACACTCTTTTGTCTTACATGAATTTTCATATTTTGTAAATTTTTTTGTGTTTGGCAGCAATGAGTATGTTTTGTAGAATTTGAGGACATAAAACTCTTCCAAAATTTGGTTTTGACAAAACAAATTTGGATATTTTTGACTTAGTACCTCAAGTTTCTCCCATAGAGCATCTTTAGCAGTTTTGACCTATCATTCAATAGTTCGTCTTAAGTTCATTAGTTTTGCCTTCACTCATAGTGGTTTTTACTAACAAAAATATTGTGCACTTTTAATGGTCTTAAGCTTTATTATAGCAGTTTTCATCACATTCAATGGCTCTACACATGGTGACAATGGTTTTGTGTTCTAAGCATTTTATTACATAATTTATTGTGTTATGATTTTATTTGCACATTTTCTATGTTTTAGCACTCTCTTTTCGCTTCTTTTTGTCCATTATGATGCTTGTTATTATTTTTTTTTGAGTGTTGTGTCATTCAAGTTTCTTATTTATGGTTTTATATTGAGGTATAATTCTTTTCTAATTTAGTAGTTTGGAGCACTATTATAGTGGTTTTACATTTGGTCAATCAAATTTGCAGTTTTAGTGATGTTACCTAGGTAGGTGGCATTTTTTTTGTTTCAAAATTTTTTCTTATACTTGTAATGATTTTCATTTTCACCATTTTCTATCTACTTTAGGGTGGCTTGCTTCAATATCATTTTTCATATTTCAATATATTTACTTATTTTTGTAGTGGTTTCACTTTAGTATACTATTTTGTGTAGTTTTATCTATATTACGTACTTTAGAAGAAATTTTGTTCTCTTTTAATGATTTCACTTAATGTAGTTGTAATTTCACTTTCTTGAACTAATATATTCCTTTTAGTTGTTCAATATACGTCAATAGTGGTTTTTCTCTATTTAGTGGTCCAACTCTATGTTTCAATGAAATTATTGCAATGAGTTAGTATTTTATATTCCTTTTTCATTTTTCAATTTGTATGGACTCCTAAGAGTTGTTGTGGAAAGCTACTAATCATAATTTTCAACCACATTATTGATTGTTGAAGATAACAAAAATCAAACAAACAATCAATTTGTGTGATTTAATTTTTTTTAGCTTATCACATTTTTATTTTTATACCTTTTATTATTGTAATTGCTTTTATTTATTTGAATTTTCTTAGCATATTAGATTAATCATTATTTGAATCACACACTTCTTCTTATTGTCTTGTTTACACAATTCAATTTTCTCATCATATTATATTTATCATTGCTTAAACACATCATTTTCTTACTAATTTTTTATTTAATTTCACATTTTACTATTGTGTTTTTGATCCTCGTCTCAAAATATATATGCTCTTCATGTGTACCATAAGGTGATCTAAGAAATTCTAAAAAATTAGACATTTTTGCTTTTCATATGGTTCATCGGCTTAGAGGTCATTATCAAGTCATTTGATAAAATTCCATGTTATGGTAAGCTATCTAAATTTTTGGGAGGATCTATTATTTTTAGCTAAGTAGGATTTCACTTTTATGTGGATTTTGTGAACTCGAGGAATGTAGTTTATACCAATAACAAGGTGCTAAACAAAATCCCATAGCGTAGGAACTGTCATTTTTATGAAACTCCACTAGATTGGATAGGATGAAGGTGAGGGGATTTGAACCTTTAAACCACACTATTAGAAAGAAATCTTTAATTTCATGGAATTGTGCCTCACATATCTAAAGGTATATCAAAGACACCCCCATAAACTTTATTTATCTTAGTTAGGTTTCCATAATTAGCATATATTGTGTTGCTTGAATCCTCCTACATATTTTTTTAAAATCACAAAGCATGTTACTTTGTAAAATGAAAAGTCCTTTTTGAAAAAAGGTGAAACAATGTCTAAGTTTAGAAGATTTCTTAAACATCAAAACCTAAAAATATGCCTCGCTTAAAATTTGTTTTTTCAAAGTAAAAAACCCAAAACTCTATCAAAATTGATCGAGTTAAAATAAGAAACAATTTTATCCAAAATCTAGCATCAAATCAAGAAAAACAAAAACTCAACCATTCCCTTTTCTAAGGACCCATTCATCGATCAATATGATGAAATTGAAATATAAATCAAACATACTCAACTCTTGAATAATCCTTTTTCATACCAATCATGTCATTGAACCGATGAAAAGAATTTGAAGTAATCCATACACCCATGAAAAAAACAAGGATTGACACGACAATACTCACATAAATTAATCAAATCATAAATCAATCCTTTCATGAATAATCCATTCTCCCATAAAAATAAGGATCCATTATAAAAACATATCCAACAAACATAAAAATATTCAAAGATAAATCTGAAATTCAACAAAAATACCCTTGGGCTATTTCATTTTACCACCTTGTGTCACTCTCCCTTAGGGGAAACCTAAGCGAGAAACCAAATCAAGATGATAAAACCCATCAGGTAAATATTTTCCACCATATTCCATTAAATGTAAATGAAAAACATGATATCATATCCAAAAATGTCATTTGATGAAAATTCCCTTGAATCATCTTGGTATTGGGAAAATGAGCATTAATATTACCATCTAATCTATGGAAACTCAAATAATCAACACATGAATATAAAAATATTCATCCAATTTATCATTGAATAAGGGGACCTTTAAATTGATAACATATCCCTTGAATCACACCTTCAACACTAAGGTCTTCTTTCCAAAACCATCATACTTAATCACTCAATCAACATCAAGATCATATCCCCAATCCCAATCCAAATTTTTGTCACACAAAAATCACAAAATCAGTAGCCTAATACAAACTTTTTTGTTTCCAAAACATTAACCTAATTTTACAAGTCAAATCATTGAACCTTTTAAGCTTCACAAGGTAGTTTAGAATTATGTATCCTTGCTTTGTTAAATATTGTGTGTCATTCCCCTTTTCAATCATTCCATACCTTAGTAAATTTTTCATAGGACCTTTTTATGAACACATTTTTCCATGTCCCTTCACAAACATGTCTATTTTCTATCACACAAAACATTTATTATTTTTATGCACAATCCTTATATGTACCTATTTCACCTTTACACAAATATTTCTCACACACCGCTACACAAATTCACCATGCACGTAAAAATTCATCAGTATAATTATATTATATATATATATATATATATATATATATATATATATATATATATTCCTATGCTCCCTAAATCCTTCATGTTTATTAAAAATCCATTCTATGGTTCCCTTCTTGTTCAAAAATAGCTTTACACAATCTTAGTGCAACTACAACTTGAGTTTTATGAACCCATTAATACTCCATGACACTTTCACCCATACTAGGCTACATGAAACTTGGTGAGCCTTTCATTCATTCCCACAATTAGAAAATTTCTTGATCATGTTAAAAAAATATTTTTCCCACATCGATTGAGGCCATGTGTCTGCAATAAGTACATCCCAGAGTATGAAAGTACAAGTCAAGTTTAGAGGCTTCCGAACGTGACTACGATAATTCATGTCATGTGTCCCAAATTGGCATCCTATAAACTATATAGCTCGGGATGAAATTTAAATTTCTCCCAGCATGGTCATAATGATTTAAGCCACATGTCAAAGATGGAGACGTCATCTAACCAATGATATATATATGCGCCTTTGCATGGACCATGTAAGTATTTCTCCCTTCAATTAAATTGTTGTGTGCAATGCTAATCCACCCTTTGTTCACATTGTACATGTAGGACTAAGGAAAAGTGGCAAGGATTGACATGCATGTAGCATAGATGTAAGGAAAATGCATGAGAACCATTATGCATGGGATTCTAAGAACCTTCTATCGAAGAATATGCTACTATGAAAATATCCACTAACACTAGAGGAGATTCTAAATGTGCATTCGATTGTGCTAAACTTTCATACACATCATTACACACTACAAGTAAATAATATACAAAATGAAAAAATGTCAAGTCACCTAAGATACATGTTCAATTTCCCATAAATCATGAGCCACATCAAGTCTATTTGTTAGAATATATCAACTTAGTATAGGTCATGTCATAGGTATCTAGCTACATCAAATAATTAATCCAACTTATGCAAATCAAGCACACCACACTACTGGACCATGTAAAATCTAAGTATACCACATATATGGTTATTCTTGAGCCCTACAACATTTAATGAAGATATTCCTTCTTGTAGAGGATGTTATCTAACATGACATGACCTTCTAGATGTCCAACTTGGAATTCAATGTAATATGATAATGCATCTACCATTACATATTTTATTGCTAAATCCAGTTATGAATACCCTATCACCATTAATACTTGTAAGCACTATTCATTTGGGTTTTCCTATAAATACCCAGATCAAACTCATTGTAAAGGTCATTGAATTTAGTGTAGAAAAACTTTTGAGAGTTTTATTTGCATTTTTTTCTTACTTGGCTCTCCCTATTCTTGACCTAAGTTAGCTTCGTGTTTATCCTATTTTAGTTTGAATGAGTGTTTAAAATACACTTTGTTTATTGATTGCAATATATCCATTTAGTGATTAGGATATCGAGTACACATATTGTGTGTCCAAAGGTGTTGCACATTCCTCTAGGTGTTCTAATTTCCTTTTCCTCAGACTCTTGCACCTATCCATGTCTTGATCAAGTGTAGACTAATCTAAGCATGGGAAGGTTTTCATGAAGCTTGGTATTCAATTGAGCTAGAGAAAACCACATAGATTTTCTACGTATTATATTCATGCTTTACCCTACTCTCTTTTGTACTTATTTTTATCACATATATTAGTTTTATGACTATAACTTGTAGCCTATAATCATAGAATAATGTATATTCATGTTACAAGTGATACTCATAGTTTAACATTAGTTTTATTGTATTTCATGCAATCATTAAGCTATGAATAAATTATAATCATGTTTTTACTTGCACAATCCCTTAAGATAACTTCATGTGATGCATTTCCCAAGCCACTAATTTCTCACATTGGCTATAATTGATTAAAAAAAAAAACCAACAAACACCCTCAAAATCATTAATAATCACTCTCCTTGTATTGAGCTATTCCAATATATTATTAGGAAAACAATATCTAGTGATATTGAAACCTTAGAGAAGGAAATAGTGCACTCACACAAATTTATCTATTACACCTTCCCACTCATGTGCCTTCTTTTCAAGAGAGGTAAATCCTTTCTTGTTTATGTGAGACTCTGTCTAGGTTTCCTATGCTTTCACATGCTCTAGCTACCATCAAGATACAACATTCCTTGGTGTTATGGAGGGATTCAAAGTGTGACACCCATGGAGATAAAAATATCTAACTCTAGAAGGAGGGTGGTGATTTTCCAAATAATAAGTCATTACCATGAGAACTAGAATAATCATCAAGTAGATCAAATTTTATTGAAGGATAGTTTAAAATATTGAGCCTTCTAACCCATATGAAGTGCACAATGAATAGACAAATATATATTACAAGGAAAAATCATTCCAAAAGTAGTTCCTCATGTAACTAAACCATTTATCACTCCCTTCACTTTCCCAAAAGTCTAATATATGACATCTTGAATAGGAAATACCAATAACATGCTTTCCATCATGAGTAGATATCATTATTTACCCAAAACCTAGAAATAATCTATTATAATTGTCCATGGTGAAGCCCACACCGTATAAGAACACATAAATACATACAAGGATGTGATTTACATGACGTAAATCCTCCATGACGATGTTCCTTATAGCTGCTTCCTCTCTTTGTTGTCCATACATGCTTACAACTAGTTTCTATGCCTCCCACTAGGATCCATCACCTCGTGGGATGACATTGAGATGAATTGTATTAACAACTTCACTGCCCATATTGACTTGTCCATGTTATATCAATAATTTTGTATTACACATAGAGAACCATGTGAGCTCATCACTCACTTTAATGAGTGATTGCGGATCCTTTACTGTGTGTTTCAATTACCTTTATAATCAAATGGAAGTGGTAGATATCCAAGTTATTGTTCCCCTCATGTCCATGTTTTTTACGTAGAACTGTCACTACCTTGACCACCTTAACCCTATAGACACTCAAATTTATAAATCCACTCTTTGACATTGCTAGTTTTGACAATGCACTCTTTCTAAGATAAATATAGCCTTATGATTCCCTCTCTCGCACATTCGAGGTCTATTACTTAGCTTTTTGATCCTTGCACACTAACATGTTGTAAAATTTTGAGAAAAAATACATAAAATCTATAGAAAAACATCAAGTAACAACTTCTAAACTTTAGATTACATGTTTTACTTTCCTGGTCAAGGTTGTATAGCTCGTTAGGATATTATATCATGTCCTAGCTAACTTGTATGGTATTAGACCCACATGTTCTCCATATGTGTTTTTAATTTCATATTATTTGTTAGGTCTTATAATCTCTCTAAGAATGCATTTCTTAGATAAATCATCTACAAAACCCTACATAAGAAATTAAACACTACCTCATTTTATAACCTATAAATCATATGGCACTACATTGATACACTCACTCCCAATAATTGTAAAAGAAACCTAAGTCTCCCTAAATCTTGTAATAGTACACCTATAGTTATTAGGGAAGAAATATCTATAGGTATGAATATTCTTACCAAGTCAAGATATAAGTCTCTCTCATCTACAAGCACTCAAACATCCCTTCCAAACATAGTTTAGCAAGATCCAACTCAACTCAACTCAAGCATTGTCAAATATAGTTTCATTCATTCATATATCACATGCTAGCTATAAATGGCATGCGCTTTGAGGCCATTTGGAGTAGTGCCAATGTTGGTGATGCATAAATGTTACCACAAATAAACTAATGTTTTTGTTTAGGAATTACCATTCATGGTTAGGGTTTGAGGTCATGATCATAATATTGAAAGAGATTCATAGCATGATTGTAACTTAGGGTTGATGAGCAGTGATATTTTTCCAGAAAGGTGACCATATTAAAAATTTGTAGACCCCAAATCTAAGCATGTCCAAGACCATACATAAGGGTCAACACTATATGGTATGGTGTTGATAGAGTTATACAATTATGTACTATGGAAGCTTCTAGTCATAGTCTTTAGAATGAAGCATCATCATCTTTAAGTCTTCTTATTTCAATAGTGCATCCTCCCAAAACTAACCAAAATCATTTGTAATAAGATGAGTGTACTTATTCCTTTATTTTTTCAAGTTTTCATCTTATTTAGTAAATCAGTTACATGTATTAAAGCATTATTTTGATATTAGTAATTAATTATCACACCTAATTAATCAGAATAATCACCTATTTATAACCCTTACATCCTTTAGTATACTTAATTCATTAAAATAATTAGGTTCCACATAAATATAATTAGGGTGTAAATATTTTGGTTAACCGAACTCATGATTTAACCTTAGAATCCACCTTAAGTATTTCTTATGATCTTCCCTTTTTCTCTCGGTACTATACTTATTTTCTTATCTATCATTATGATTAACCCTCATCTCTTCTACAATCGTTTCTTTCAACTTAGGGGTTATCAATCCCTCTGGAACTAGGATATATTATTCCCCTTATGTTGATATACAATGTGGCACCATGACACCTACTATATGATCCTATTATAAAGTTGATATATTTGCTAATAATATTTTTACCATTGATACTGATCCGATCCAAGGTGAATATTCCAATAACAACCCTAATACTCACTTTCATGATCATCCCAAAGATGAGGTACACCACCTTACATGTTTCCTTTAAGAGAATCCTACCCATATTGATCATCTCCTATATATTGTAAAATATCAACTTAAGCATGCTTCCTATCTCATATTGAGGCATTTTATATTCCCGCATATGTTATGCCTACCTCATTTAGGGGCACCTAACCCACCATAATAATGTTTATGTGGCTATGCCTACAACCACTATTGTTATTACATATTCTACATCCACTCCTCATGGTTCACACACTTCTTCATCTAGAACGTAAACCATTGAAACCCTTGTTCATACTTTCAAGATCAAATATTACAATTACAACAAGTTTCCTCCATGTTTACTCATGATATGGATTCTACTCAATTGCTTCACAATCCACTTACACCCAAAGTGGTTTCTTACTCCTTTCCCATTGGTTTTGTTGCTCCTAAACTCCCTACTTATGATGGAAAATGAGACCCTACCAATAATATTCACTCCTTCAACGTGGTTTGTTTTAATTATGATTCATGAAATATTGCTTACCAAGATCTTTCCTAGGAGTCTTATAGATTTTTCCTTATAATGGTTCTATGATATCCCCACACATTTTGTGCACTCTTTTACCACTTTGGAAAATCAATTTATGGAAAAATTATCAATTAAGATTAGGGACAAATTTTTATATGCATAATTATCTAAATAATGAAAAGGATATAATGAACCTATCAATGATTATGTATTACGATAGAAAACCATGCTTTCAAAAATGATCAAGTAAATTGACAGATAGTGAACTACAAGATCTATTCATACATAGCTTGCTACTTTTTTACAAGAATAAATCATATTTGAAAAATTATGATCTTTTGACCATCTATTCCGACACACCCCATAATTTCACCACCCAAAACAACACTGAAAACATGGTAATTTTATTTTATATGTTAATAGTTATGATTACATTAAACACAACTTTAGATTTATTTGTCTCTAATGTTTACATCGCTTTTACTTTGATGTATGAACAAAATCCATGACTAACATTCCCTTATTTCACAAGAAGTAGAGGGAGAAAAAGGTGGCTCAACTCGGAATATAAGATGTGTTATGTTCGAGGGTCCATGGTGCCAAGATCAAGCTTCTATGAACATGTTTAATGAGACAAACACTCAAAAAAACCATAAAGTGATGGCTTATTAGCTTAAGAAAAAAACAATAACATATTCCATAAGAGATAATATATTATGGTATTTTCTCCCATGTACTATCTCATGAGTGTGACAACAATAACTAACTCCATGTTCACTAAAACAAGTGTAACAAAAACCATAAAAATACTATATGAGGCATGAATGAGACCTAAAAACACACACATAGTTCCCATGATTGGTGGTATTCCATCATTATTAACTTATCCTTGTGTTAAGAACATTATATTATTCCCAGATAACACTTATTAGAATCATATGATATCATTTATGGATTATGAGTTTTCACCCCTTCATAATGTTTAATTTCCAATAAATTAATTGTTTTTTTCCTTTTATATTATAATTGTATTGAAATTTTAATCCCTTTTGATATCATTTTAAATTTACATGAGTCATGAATCACTCTTTTTGATAAGAGAACACATGTTCACATGAGGTATGCCCCAACTTGGGATAAGTAATTTAACTATTATTAACCTCACAAGGTAGACCGTCTATTAAAATAGTGAAGGAAATTTCATTATACATTCTGAATCAAACATATAAGTACCATTTGGTATTGGTAAAAAGGTTACATGTATTTACATAAATGATTATAAAAATTGACACATACCAATGATTTAGGATTCTAACTCGAAACATGCATATTATTTATTTCATTAAAAGCTTGTACTCTTAAGTAAAACACCCCATTATCTTCATCCCTTGCCACAATTTATTCCCATATATCAATAAGCTATAATCCTTATAAAATATAGGTGAGTCACTTAGGGTTTGTTTTCAAGCCAAGGGTAAAAATTATTGCGTTGTCCCCAACACCAAAGGGGGGTTAAAATTATGAGAGATGAGATAACACAAGGTAGAACTAAATTTTATAATATCCTTCTACTTGACATAATGTATAGGGATGTACATTGATAACAAGATTTGTCCACAATGACCCTTAAGGGTTCTTAGTCTTGACTTAACCTCATTGCACTAAAATGGTTACAAAATACAACGAGATCAATTCCTGGGTAATGGAACACCCCCGCATCCTATATTTGTAAAGAAATCCTAAGATGTTTTCTACACACTCACCATTTTGATGTCCTTATCTGAGGCCCATGAGCATGATTCAAGAGCATTGGGATTTAAGGAAGATAATAACAACAATTAAATCAAAAAAATTCTTCAAGTAAAAAACATTGAACTGTACATAGGGGGTCTTCAAAGGATAATCCACTAAGACACCAAATTCATATAAAGAAGAATAAATATATCCACATACCAAGTACAATTTATATAAAGGAATGAAACCTAAGGGTAGGAAGATTAATTGGCTTGAACAAACAAAGGTGTGTAATATGGTCATGTCTAATATGTGACACATATAAGAAGAAGAAAACCTAAAGGTTTCCTTATTTTTCAAAAATACACCCTTGATAAAAGGGTTAAATAAGACCTTATATGATTGAGCATTACTAAATAAGGGTAACCCATAACTTAATCCTTTTAAGATAGTAATACACAAGGAAATTCTTCCATCTTAACAACTAGGTGAGATTTCAATGGTGTGAATTTATGCCAACAAACCATAACAACATGCTTCATTAACCAAAAGTGAGGATTGGTATTGTGGAATAACAATGGTGTAAGAGGGGGAATTGAATTAGTTCTTCATAACCTTTCATTGATTAAAGTTAATTTGTTTAAATCATTTAACATTCATTCATGCATTAATGTGATCTTAACAACATACAACATCCATTCAAATGAGCATAACCATGGGAGAGTACACAAGAACACAAGATGTATGTGGGAAAACATCAAGGGGGAAAACTGGTGAAATTTTTATTATATTACTTAAACCAAAATAATTTAGTGAATCACCAAATTAACAAGGAGCACCAACCCATAGTTTAATATAGCACAAACCCTATAAGGAGAACCAAACCATAGCTTAGTGAGAAACCAACCCCAAAATTAGGCTAAACCACCCTAATGTGATCAATAACCAACTAAAACAACTACGGATGAATACCTCGATGTATTGTTAAACCTACAACCAATAGAGATCACAAATTCAGCTCACACACCTTCAAAACCTCTTCAAATTCACCTTTTCCTACTTCAAAAACTTTCTCTTTCATTGATTGATTTGGATAATAACCTTTTTACACAATCTATTCAACACTCTTCATACATGTACACCCTATCTCAACTTTGTCTTGATGCCTTTGATCAACTTTCACTCTCTCATCTAGCTTGCATTTTTCCCTCTTAACGCTAGTTCAAAATGAACCATTACATGCACTTTAATACATGACTCAACTCAAAAACATAACTAGGTTGGCCATAAACCAAGAGGTAGGTCATACCAACATCAAATGACATCTAAAACATCATATAAAATCATAATAAAGACCCACATAGCTCAGTAATGCACCAAGGCACAAGACAAGCCCAACTAAGCTCAAAATAAGAAATTCTCCTTCATCGAGCTCATCAAGGACTTAAAATACTTCATAAGGATTTTTAATGCCTATAAAGGCTTCAAACATGTAAAACATACCACATAAAATCATCAACTAGATCAAGAATCTTTTCATCATTCACTTTCTTCATATCACCACCAAGTAGAATTGTTTCCTACTCAAATCAAACACCTCTAGGAACCATTTACCAACAATGAAGATCAAGATCAACTATGCCATGTAACTTGTTATCCAATTTCACACATTTGGTGAAATTGGATAATGAGGGCCTATGGGACCCCGTGACTTAAAATCCCATTGTTTTTTAAGCTCATGGTTCGCCCAAAGTGTGGAAAATAGCCAAAGCGGGGCCACATTCATCCAACACGAGCAAGGAATCATCAAAATTGGTAAACCATTTTTAAGTGGTCCTACTATGCTTCTATAACCCTGCAATTTCAATAAATAGCCTTAGAAGATCAAAAATCATGATAGGGTCATATGTAAGAAATAGCATGGCACTGAGTTAGAAATAACTCACCGAGTAGCTAAGCGAGTTGTTCAGGAGTTCAAGTATGCACCCAAAATTACATGTGTTACATTGTTGGAAAATGGTTACAAAAGTCCCCAATGATGATTCATGTCCTTTCAGAAGGTGTTCGAGCTCCTAAACCCATTTGCAGTGTATATTTTTAGCCTAGACATCTTTACTTAGCTTTTCCACGCTTTCTTCCAGCTTCTCGCTTCATTATGTGCATGTTTTGGCCTTTAGTGCCAAGACTGTCACCAGAATGGCGGTGGTCCTGACGCCACCATGCATAGGGTGGTGGTCTCGCATGATTTTTCCAAAAAAATCATGCATTTTTTTACATGCAACGCTTCACTTAACTTGACTTTTAGGATGCATTTGTGAGCCAAATTTCATAAAAATAGTCTTGTTTGCTTGGTTTCCTTCCCTCTTCTATTTTTTAATAGATTTAATTATTTTTAACTGCCTCTTCTTTCCTTTTACATGAAGTCACATCCCAAACAATTCCTATATATTCCATGCTTGTATTCAAACAAATGGCCCGAGAAGTTTTTGTATATCATAGTATTGTTGCCACAATCTTGCTAGGAATTGATAGCCAAGATCATCTCTTGTGTTATCTCTCTTCTACTTGCATTGCAACTAGACTGCCTTCAAGCTACCATTGCTCAAGTGTCTTCTCTTGTTGTTGTTCTTCATTCCCAATTCCTTGGACTCATATGGACACAGAGAAAGAAAGGAATAAATTGAGGGGACAAATACAAATACAACCATATTTGCCAAAGCTCTTGCTTATCCAAGTTGGAATTATTTGTTTGTTTGCTTCATTTGTCAAATTATCAATTTTAAATCATTCATTTCAAATACATATCAAATAGAGTAGCAAAATTGTTCATTTTAATTGATTAAGCAATTACAAATAGATCAAATCATTAGAAATCTTTCTCTTTGACATTACCGGGAAGTAGTGGGGAATAATAGCTCTTCTAGGGTTATGATTTGTTCTCCACCTCTGAGGTAGGGTTTGAAGGGTTTTAATTAAATTAGATTAGTTTTTTTAGATCTAGATTCACATATTCGCACAATTAATTAGCTACAACCGGTTAATTATTTGTATTTAGTTTTTTTATTAGATTAGAAGCATTGCTTAAAAACTAGAAAAGATCAAAAATATTTACTTTTGTTAGATTAGTTTGCTTCCATTGTTTTGTTTAGATATACTATGAAAATACCAAAAACATAGATTAAATTTCCTTTAATAGTTAGTTTGCTTTATTAAAATCAAATTCATTTTGTATGACCATCGACGGTCCACAATAAGAAAAGGCGTTCAGTTGTGATCCATTGGTCCCACAACCCAATGGGCCATAATTGTTGACCAAAATTGATATGGTTTTATGCTTTTTAGTTTTACGCACACCTATTAGGTATTATGAGAAGATAGAACAATTAAACATGATAAAATTTCATCTAATCAAGCCTATGATTATTGGATTGCTCTTGGCAATAGGGTTTGATTATGTGTATGACCATACAAGGACCATAGCCTCCACGAGTTTTTAGTTGTGATCCTCAGTCCCACAACCCAATGGTTCTATTGACCAATTAAACATTGACATTGGTTTACATGCATTGGTATTTAGATCATCACCACTTCCACTAGCATCATTGCACAATTTTCCATATTGAACATAGAAGTCGATCAGATAAGACTTTTGGACTAAATCGGAAAATTTCCCATAGTCCCTGTGGTTTCATTATGCCTCTCGTTATCACTTCCATGACCTTGTCTGGAAATCTATATGAGGCACCCACAAGTCACTTTCTATGTGTTGAAAATGAGTAGACGGGATCTCGATAGATCTCGATATTGATTGGAGCCTCCGAGTAGCTATTCTATCATATCGATCCATCACACCACTTTAGCTTAGGATAAAATTATTTTCCTTAGACTCATAGATCTCGATATTACATGTTGAAGACATAAGGTTGCCTCATTAGCTCGTTTGTCATCACCACACTCATATCCATTTCTAATCTACACCAGTTGTCTCGGCATGACCTCAGGAAGTTGGGTGCGAAGAAGGTCATGTGTTGATTTGCTTTCATAAAAATTGGTGAGCCCGACATGAAGATCTAGCCTCTAAATTTTTCCACTTTCTTCGTCCACCTTCCACTTTCCCTTTATTTTGTGGTTATTCTTATACCCCCCCAATATGTCGGGATTCGATGAGTATGGTCGAACCCCTCCCGGTTACGATACATATAATTATCAATCAAGTAGACAACAAGAATCACCTTTGCTCTCGACATGGGAAAACAACTGCATTCAATCGCTCATGCTAAAAATCCTCTTCTTTAGAGAACCAATTTCATTTCCTCTGTACGTATTGAGGATCTTTAAAAAATCACACAGGCATATCCTCTTGAACAATCAATTTATAACAACATGAATTTCAATGGGGAGACAAGTTCATCTCCTCATGTATTGTTTCAATAACCCATTAGCATGCAATCAGACCAACTCCGACATCTAGATGAGTAGTACTTAGCATGATACGCCAGGAGTGAACAACACTTCCAGAATATGAATTGGGATTTTGATAGGTTGTAAGGACATGGTGATGTCCTACTCCAAAACAATAACACTACCCCTCTAACAATGGAAAACATTTCTAATGAGGGGTGGCAACATAACAAACAATTCATATCAGATACCACACTCCTCAACAACCTCCAAAATTTCAACAAAGAAGCACCGAAACAAAACATTACCCCATCAACGGTGACATCATCTTGGCATTAGTAGAAAAATTCAAAGAGTTAGAGCTTGCCCAAAATAGTGAAAATTCATACGCAGGGCAAGCAAGAGTTTCTCACTATCCACAGAATTATGGACAAGTACCTATTACGTAGACTCCTCTGGTTTATATGTGTGCTCCAAGCCCTAGAGATTTACTAACTAGGACGGGAACCTTTGGTATGCCCCCTCATGCCACATATGGATATCTACAATAGGCACTAGTTGGAAATACGTTCTCAAATGCCATACCAGCTGGAAATGCAACATTCCCTCGGCTTTGTGCCTTTGGCTCCATATCAAAGTAGTCAACCCCCTACATAAACATGTACTCTAAATCACCACAGGGGATATATACACTTACCCAAGTCCATATGGTCAGCCACAGGGGATGTCATATGCCTCGATAAATTTTTATGTTGTGTCATTTCAGCAACCGATGCAACCTCCACCTCCCAACAAGGATCTTCAATGGTTGAAACATATGCAATGGGGACCTATTCTTGAATATCTTAAGGAGCCTCTAGACTTATCCATCTGGATTGTCATGCTCCCAAGACCCTTTCCCGATCTTCCGAAGTTTAAAGGGGAGGGCGATCCTAATTCTCACATAAAATCTTATGCAATGGCCATTCAAGAGCTACTCTCGTGGGATGCGGTTGTTGTAAATATTTTCCCTAAGACGTTAGAAGGCATCACTCTCGATTGGTACTATAGGATACCGGAGGATTCAATACACTCCTTCAAACAACTCATGTTAGATTTTATTAAGGCTTTTGATATGAACAAACTTTTAAGGATAGGAATCAGAGAATTCCTTCATATCAAATAAGAGCACAACGAGTCTGTATCCCACTTCATTCAAAGGTGGCGATAGGTTCTATACTCTCGAAATTGCTCCAAACATGGATCAAATGGAGATTTATGATTTTTCCTCCACTCCATCAATAGGGAGACAAAGGAAGAAGTCCAAAAGTTCCCACTAAGGAGCTACGAAGAGGTACTAGAAGGTGCTCTCTGAATTGACCAAATAGCCATTGATAGTGGTCGTAAAACTTATGGAAAAAATGGGAGGTTAGTCACTCCTAACCAAAATAACCCCGGTTACTCCAACAATGTGAACAATAATCAAGGACCAAATGTTATTAATAAGAATCATTGGGTTACAGTTTGATGACGGTCTTCTTACTAAACAACCTAAGAAACCTAATTTTGTTAGTTGTCCCAATACAAATACTACCAACAACAACAACAATGGCAATAATCAGAGAAATAATAACTTCTCTCCTTAATCAATGTTAAATATTTTAATCATCAACAATAAAAAAACAACATCAATAACCTCAACAACCAATAAAAATGCAAACCCAAGTTCCTAATCAATACCTGGAGGGTATCCGAACTAATTCCAAAACCAAGGGCAGGGGTTCCCAAATTTTAACTATAACAATCAACAATTGAACAATAATCGTAATTTTGGACCACAATAAGGTACAAACCAAAGGCCTTGAGATTATGATCCCGATTTATATTGTGGTTTCCATAGGGTTCATGGGCATAACAAAAGAATATGCCTTGATTGCAACAAGTTTCTACAACGTTTTCTAAAGGATCAAAGACAATTTTTTGTTGACATGTTTTTGGAAAACCCAACAACGCAAACTCAAAACACTTACGGACTTGTATCCCCACATAACACACCACTTGGAATATTTAGTGATCCTCTCCCCATGCACCCAAAATATGATAGAATAGATCCCAATGGTTCAAAAAAGGTATTGTAATAGGAACCAATGATTGTGAATCCTCAACTTCCGTCAAACCCACGAGTGGCACCTCCTTTAGATGGCCACCAACAAATGAAAATTATGGGACTTCAGTAGAGTTAGATATTGAACCTCAAATTAACACCGCCACTAGAACCAAAGATTATTCTTAGCATCCTATCCCTATTTACCCGACTATACCGGATGACATTCATGATACAAGAGGCAAGCCAGTAGGATATTTTGACTCAATCAATGACCTAACCAAAACCTTCTCTCATATTTCCTTCTTGGATCTCGTTAAATAATTCTCTTGCTCATAGAGCCACTCTATTATAAGCATTAAGTCTTGGGCATTTGATTAATGTTACCCCTCCTCTAGAAGCACAAATAAACCATGTATACTTTGATGTTTATCCTCCAGGGCAGCCTA
Organism: Taxus wallichiana var. yunnanensis; assembly: GCA_018340775.1. Lineage (NCBI taxonomy): Eukaryota > Viridiplantae > Streptophyta > Pinopsida > Cupressales > Taxaceae > Taxus > Taxus wallichiana. Next base: position 618,340,248 of record CM031237.1, read on the forward strand.
AAATAGATGTTGGATTCGTATTTGACATCAACAAGATTCCACAGGAGCGCGCTACAATAGCTCGTAGAGGTGATCTAATCTTGTTTTTACAAGTTTGGATTTACAAAAATATGTAAAACATGTGATGATTGATGATGGGGTAGCATTCAACATAGTTCCCTTCTTTTTCCTTCAAAAGTTAGGTTACGAAGAGACCAATTTCTCCTCAACACGAAACACGCTGAGAGGCTATGACAACCTCAAAGCGACGTCAATTGGAACTATAGTGTTGTCAGTCACCCTTAGACCTAAGATGGTTCTAACTGAGTTTTATATTATAGATCGGGAAACTAACTATAATATGATCCTCGGTCATCCTTGGATTCATCGCATGAAGGTGATTCCCTCCACTTTGTTTCAGGAAGTAAGGTTCCTACATTTAGGGAAGGTCTTTGTGGCGCAGGTGATCCAAAACCCTTTGACATACATCTAGCTAATTTAAAGAAGAGACCAGGGGTTCACTCAAATTTTGAGCTTCCTAAAAATCAATTAAACAAACCTAAAAACTCGAGCTTAGAAGAAAAGTTGGTTCCTACAACGGAGCTAGAAACTACAGGTTTGATTGAAGGAGTTCTTTCCATAAAGGATGAAACTATAATTGTTGAGACAGTGTCAACAGGAATGACAACAAAGATAGTCAAGTTTTTGGAGAATGACCTACCACTTCTTCTTCCGTTTGATTCCATGGGTATAAGACATGCCCTAGGACTCTGGTTCTCTTCCACTGATGACGTATGCATGGTAGAGGTCTCGGAAGCAAGGGAAGATAATACAACAAATAATCCAACTTCAATCTTCCCAGATGATTGTTGGACCTTGAATTACAATGGAGAAAAGTGTCACTTTGGTGTTGGGGTAGGTGTGATACTTACCAACCCTCAGGGAAGGGTCATTCCTTCACCTTTAAATTTAATTTCAAATGCACTAACAACGGAGTAGAATATGAGGCTCTCCTTCTTGGTCTCATTGTAGCCAAAAGGATGGGTTCTCTTAATATTAGGGTGTTGGGTGATTCACAACTAGTTGTGAATCAAGTATCTGAAGTATACGAGACTAGGGCTGAACATCTATAGCTCTACAAGACTTCCGTCCTCAAGTTAAGTAAAGGTTTTCATTTCATTTCAATCGAAGCTATACCCAGAGAGAAAACCTCCTTCCTGACTCTATAGCAACGTTTGTTTCTCGTTTTACCCCAAGCAGCAAGTTAGAAGACACTAGATTTATAGTTTCATTTCATGACGAGCATTTTGGTTCGCAAGATACCAACAACTCTGATTATGACTTACATAGAATCGAGAATGAGTCTGCCATCTCAAACCACGTTGACAGTGACAAAGCAACTCTGGGATATCTAAACGCTTTTGCAAAATTGCATCTCACTCATCACGAGGTTGATCTTTCCCTAATTCCACATTCTTCTTACTATTTTGGAAATCCCATGAGAGAATCTTCCCTAGGAAGGATCTTGAAATTTATGAGGTAGGAGAAGAGGGAGATTTAGAGTTATGATTGTGAAATAAAGGATAGACAAAAATTAAAAAATGTATGAATGTAAAGAAGTAAGCTCTTAAGAATATTTTGAGGATTATATTTACATTAGAATAAAAATTATGTTTTTGGTATTGTGTCTCATAAGTTAAAATTATATGTCTCTAAAAACTTTAGGCCTAAAAAGGAACACTTTGATTTCAACGTTGTTAATGTATATGCTCTCAATAATCCAAATTCTTAAGTAGGATATTTGAAGTGACATGTCCTTTCTTCTAGTCTAAAACCCTTGATAAAATTTCATTCTTGATATTTTTTCTATAAGCTAAAATATAATGAAAATATGGGAGGGGATAATTCACACACTCAATATCAAAATGAATTTATAAATTTTGTGGATATGAATAATATGTGGGGCACTGAGCCGAAATCTAGGTATTTCATCTATATAAAAGGAAAATAAAGATTTGGGTACATAATAAAAAGAGTTAATATATTATCAGCTTCTGACCATTATCTTACTCAGTCTTGGAAATTTGATTTAAATATTCTGAAAGTTTTGGTTCTAACCATAGTCCAATCACTCTCAACTCTAAGAGATGATCCTAGGGGAACCCATTTTAAAATTTAAACTGATGTAGCTATAGGATCCTAACTTGATAAAATTATATTGGAAATATTTACATTTACATGCAAACTGGTATGAGTAGATTTGTTTTATTGTGATTCCTTGCATGGTTATTTTGTTTCTATCTTTATTAAGTTTTAAGTTATTCCAATTATTCTTACACTTTCTTGTTTCAGATGATCTCTTTTCATTTAGATTATATTCCTATAAGGCGTGAAGTCCTACTAAACCTCATTTTTCTTAGTACTCTCTTTTATTAGTGAAAACTTAATTATTTTTATCTTAGTAACTCTAAATTTGAAACAATAATGTTTTAAAATTTTGTAGATTATTTTATATGAAGTAAAAAAATTTACACTTCCATAAATAATATTAAAAAAATGGTAATTTGATAACATAACCACATTTGTATTTTTTTAATATTAGGTGTATGCATCAAGCAAGAAATCTCGCCCAAATATGTTCAAGAGGGCATTACATATTGTCGATAGTGGTGGCACGAGTGTTCATGTTATGGAACACCATTACATTGAAAAGGATTATCACACCCTTCATCCTCACCTGATGATTTTTGAGTGATATGGCCAAACCCTAAAATTATTATTTTTTAAATTAGTTCAATTTTTATTTATTTTTATTAAGTATTAAAAATATCATTTATATTTTCAACTCCATTACTTAGATATCAACACAATCCTTACGTATTGATTATAGGTATACTACGTAAATGAATTTTTAGGAGGATGAGAGGGAACAAGGTGTTGAGATGATTCAAAAATTTTTCCTTGTTGTTATAGATTTGGCATGGAGGCATAATTTTTAGTTATTTTTAAAAGAATATGTCAATAAATTACATTACAACTTGATTATTATAGGTATATTATGCAAGATAAACATGATGGGAAGCGTAAACATACTTCGTCTACTTATACCAAGGACATGTCGGGGTATATAATTATGTTTTATTATTTATTAAATTTATTTCAATCACTTCAGTTATAACCTATAATTTTACTTCATACATGTGTCTTTTGTGCCTCTTCAGTGGTACATTGAGTAGCTCAAAAATGCATGACCCTATCATTTCTCGTCATACCGTATTTTTTTATTACTTTCTAGCTAGAGGAATGGGGGATATAAAAAGAACCACTACCGCTATTTTATAAGGATAGACCCAATTCTCTAATTATTAATCAAGATAGACACTCAAGATTTATTGACACACTTAATTTCAAATGTATGTAAATGATAAAATAAAGGTATTCGACGATGTTTTGGGAATGTAATTATTTTTATACATTTTTATTTTATTTTTTCATTTTATTATTTTATTTATTTATTTGAAACTTTCTAGTGTTTTATTTATGTACAATTTATTTGATATTCAATACTTTTTGTTATCGTGTATTTCAAAAATAGCTTTATGAACCAAACCATAATTATTTCTAATAATTTTTCCAAAAATATATAATAAAATTTCACTTGAGCACCGACAAAAATTATCAATATAGTTCAATAAGAGTTTGGTAAACTCCACTATAACAAACAATTTGTTTATAATGTAGCCAAACCTTAACACACACTCATTACACTGAAAAATATCTTGAACTCAAAGAAAATAACTTCTCTTCTTCATTATTGAATGATGAATTACAATTTATCTTAAAAAGGAAAACAACTCCCAACTAGATTTTCCAAGAAAACTCTAACTTCAATTAAATATACTCTAGGTGGCGAAATTTACTATTTTTAGTAGTTTACTAGAACTTGCTATTCTTAGTAAGTTTGCATGCTTATTCGCATGGCCACAAAAATTTCCATGCATTTTCTACATGCCTAAATTAGAGGAATTTCCAACTTTCTAACCTACCATGCATGTAAGAGACTAAAAAAATAATGCGCTAAAATAGGGAAAAAAACCAAATTGAAACTTAAATCCTAATTTTTAGCCCCATATGGTGGGTTTTGGGCCTAAAATTTACGGAAAATGGCTCCAAACACAAGACAGTAGACGGGTGCATTCATCTCGTCGAAACAAGTGGTTTAAAAAAAATAGACTCAAACAGATACCCGGATCACAAGTTATTACCATTTTAAGTTTTGTTAAAAATAGTGCATCATTCTCCCCTTCTTAAAAAAACGTAGCTCCTGCAAGTTTTCTTCTTCAAATTTTTTCCATTTATCTTTATCCAGCTTCTTAATCTCCCACTCTGTGACCCATGTATTTTCCTCTTGTTCCAATCCTTTCCAATGTACCAAATATTTACTATATTGTGTTCACGATTTTCTTGTCTAAAATTTGATCTACTTCTTCTTTATTTTTCACTAGAACTTGTTGCCTCCAATCTACTACTTCTTCAATAACATCCCCTTCTTCACTACCTCCATGAAAATAATATAAATCTGAAACATTAAATACTAGAGAAATATCAAAATTTCCTGGCAATTCTACCTCATAAGCATTATCATTTATCTTTTTCACAATCTTACAGGGACCAATCTTCTTGTACTTCAGCTTGTTATAGGTTCCTTTTGGAAACATTTCCTTCTAAAGGTATACCATAACCAATTCACCCACTGTAAACACCTTTCTCCTTTTGTGCACATCTTCTATTTCCTTATACTTATCATTACTATTCTGCAGCTTCTTCTCGCACTTCTTCCTACAATTATTGTATATGTTTTACAAATTTTTCTGCATCATCACTCACTATATCATCAATTAGTACCTACACCAAATCTAACACCCCTTTTGGATTACTCCCATACACAATATAAAATGGATACTTTCTTGTGGATCTATTTATTGAGTTATTATAAGAAAACTTAGCTTGTGGTAATGCTAAGTCCCATTGTTTTGGATTTTCCCAACTATGCACCTTAGCAAGTTTCCCAAACTCCTATTTACCACCTTTTTCCCATTAGTCTAACAATGATAGGAATTATTGAACCGTAGTTTAATTCCATACTTCTTCCATAAACTCCTCACTAAATGAATTAATAATCATGTATCCCTATCTAAAGTAATGGTTTTTGGAACACCATGCAACCTAACAACTTCTCTGAAAAAAATATGCTACTCTTGTTGCATCACTAGTTTTCTTACAGAAATAAAATGAACCATCTTAGAGAACCTATCAACAACCACAAAAATTGAGTCATTACCTTGTTTTGTGTTTGGTAATCCCAAAACAAAATCCATACTCAAATCTATCCATGGTCCTTTGGGAATAGGCAATGGCATATACAACCTTGTATTTTGTGCATGGCCTTTCGAGACTTGAAAATTCTACACCTCTCCACATATCTTACCACATCTCTTTTCATCTTTGGCCAATAGTATTTCTCTTCTACCAAAGCTATAGTATTATCCTTACCAAAGTGCCCAGCCAATCCTCCGTTATGCAGCTCTTTCACTATATTGTCTCTCATAGACCCAACCTGGAAAACATGGTCATCATCCCTTAAATAGATAGCCATCTGCAAAAGGTACTCATCCTGTACATCACCTACATCTCTTGACAATGGACTACTTAACCTTTCAACAATATCCTTGAAATCAAAATCAAAAAATACAAATCCTTTATTTCTTCAAAACCAACCTCCTCATTCTCTTTAGTTGTAAATAAAGTCACACGCCTAGTCAATGCATCTACAACTTGGTTTTGTTTTCCTGATTTATGATTTAGAGAAAAATTATAACCCGTAAAAAACATACCCACTTTGCATGCCTACTATTCAACTTATTTTATGTATTCACATACTTTAGGGCTATGTGGTTTGTAAATAACACAAACTCCTTAGGAACTAAATAATGCCTCAAATGCCTCAATGCTTGTACAATTGCATAAAATTTCACATCATAAGTAGAGTAGTTCTTTCTTAACTCATTAACTTTTTCACTAAAGAAAGTTATTGGCTTCCCACTTTGAATTAGGATAGCACTAATACAAACATGTGAGGTGTCACAATCAACCTCAAATACTTATCAAAATCTGGTAGTGCCAAAATAGGTGCTTATGTCACCTTCTTCTTCAATAACTTCAAGTTATCTTCAGCTACCTTTGTCCACAAAACCCCCTTCCTTTTGTGCAATATGTTATAGGTACTACAATATCTTGCTAAATTTTTTAATAAACTTTCAGTAAAAAAATTTAAACCATGAAAGCTTTTACCTCTGTTATACTATGTGGAGTAGGCCATTCAATAATTGCTTTTAGCTTTTATGAGTCTATTTGTACCCCATCTCGCTGAAATATTAAAACCCAAAAATACCAAACTCTCTTGCATAAATGTGTGCTTCTTCAAATTTTCATAAAGCTTCTCTTTCCTTAACACTTCAAATATCACCCTCAAATGCCTCAAATGTTCTTCTTTAGTTTTACTGAAAATCAAGATATCATCAAAATAAACCACAAAAACTTACCATTGTACTCCCACAACACAGTGTTCATCAACCTCATAAAAGTTCTAGGTGCATTAGATAACCCAAATGGCATCACCAGCCACTCATATAATCCATCCCCTATCTTGAATGTTGTTTTCCACTCATCTCCTTCTTTGATCCGAATATGATGGTAACCACTTCAAAGATCAATCTTGGTGAAATACCTAGATCCAACAAGCACATCCATCATATCATCAAGGTGAGGTATTGGGAACCTATAATTGATTGTAATTTTATTGATTTCTCTTTTATGAACACACATTCTCCGTGTTACATCCTTATTTGAAGTTAATAAAGATGGATTTGCGCATAGACTCATGTTCTCCCTTACTACACCCTTCCTCATGAGCTCTGTCACTTGTTTATTCAATTTTGCTTGCAATATCGGGCTCATCCTATAAGCTGCTTGATTTGGGAGTGAAGACCCTAGGATCAAATCAATATGGTGTTGAATATCTCTTTTGGGTGGTAACGCATCTAGTAGCTCATTAGGAATAACATCATAAAATTCTTCTATTAATTTTTTGTCTCTACTGGTATTTGTTGCACTTGCATATTCATCTTTATTTGTGACCAGTACATAACAAAACCTTGTTGCCTTTACCTCCTTCACAAATTCTTTTGTAGAAAGAATATTTTCATCCTTCCCCTCTTCCTTAAGGGGTAGAAAAACTATTTTTGTGTCATTTTTCCAAAAATTATAAGTATTCTTTTCCCGTCATGAATTACTTTTCTATCAAATTGTCATGGTCTTCCTAGCAACATATGACATGTATCCATAGGAATAACATCACACCAAATCTCATCCTTATAAATTTTACCAATAGAAAAATTTATTAAACATCTCTTATCAATAGTAACTTCATTACCCTTCTTAAACCATGCAATACGGTAAGGGTTAGGATTATTCTCACAATGCAGAGATAGTTTCTCAACCATCTCATTTGAAACCATGTTATCACAACTACCACCATTAATAATAACATTACTTACCTTTCCTCCTAAAGTGCATCTTGTCCTAAAAATATTTGTACGTAGCCATGCATCCCACTTGATCTCCTTTCTTGGAGCAATCATCGTTCTTTTGATCATCAGATTTTCTCCACATCCGGTGGAATTTTTAGGTCTAGTTATTCTTCTTCTTCTTGACTTCACAAGAAATTTTACTCTTCGAGGATCTTCTTGCCTCTTTTCATGTGTATAATAATGCGGGCATTAAAATTCCCTATGCCCCTCTTCACCACATATGTAGCAAACAAATGGTCTTTGTGGAGACTCCCATCCTCTACCGCTAGCATATCCTTTTCCCGTATGAAATCCTCTATCTCTTTTCGATTTGAAAGATCTTGTCTTGCATATTCTTTCTTTTCCACTCCACGAGGTTGTTCTCCTCTACCTTGAATGAAACTAGCTCATCCCCAAAATGAGGATGATGCCCCTATTCATCCCAGGTGATCTCCTAAAACTTTTTCAGTTCTATTTTTCTTCAGCCTTTAAAGCTAGTTAATAGGCATCCTCCATACTCTTGATCATGTGCATGCTTAGCTCATCTTGAATAGAAAATTTTAATCCATTTACATACCTTACAGCCATTTGTTCCTCGGTTTCTTCATGCTCTACATGAATGGATAACTTGTAATACTCATATGTGTATTCTTGCACAATTTGTAAGTTCTATCTGAGATTATGAAACCTCCTATAAAGGGTTTGTGCATAATCCGCATGGAAAAAAATTCTTTTAGCTTCTTCCCCATCTTACTCCGTGTCCTAATCCTTTCTTTCCCATTTCTTGACCGCACTTTTTGTAGGTGATCCCACCATAACATAGCATGACCTTTTAATTTATTTCATGCAAATTTTACCTTCTTTTCCTCTGACATAGCCTTCCACTCAAAAAACAATCCCACTCTAATCAACCAGTCTATCAACTCCTCGGTTTTAGGAAACCTCCATATTCTAAAACATCAACTCTCATCCCATCATTCATTCCTTCTAATGCTCGAAGCATCCTTTCTTCAAAAGCTACAGGTGGTCCTTGTGCTTCCTCCTCTTCACAAATTTCTTCATTTGTTTCATCTCTACCTTGATTTCCTCTCTGGGCTATAATTACAGCAAGCTCAACAAATTTCCTCTACAGATCCTACATGTTTCTATTCATCTGGGAAATACCTCCTCCTTTACCTCTTCCTCTTCCTGCCAATTTTTTTTTCTCCACCAAGACTCAAAATTTCTATGATACCAGATAATGTAGCCAAACCTTAACACACACTCATTACACTGCAAAAATCTTGAACTCAAATAAAATAACTTTTATTCTTCATTATTGAATGATGAATTACAATGCATCTTAAAAATGAAAACATCTCCCTACTCGAGTTTCAAGCAAACTCTAACTAACTTTAATTAAACCTACTCTAAGTGGTAAAATTTACTATTTTTAGCAATTTACTAGAACCTGTTATTCTTAGTAAGTTTGCATGCTTATTCACATGGCCAAAAAAATTGCCACGTATTTTTATATGCCTAAATTATAGGAATTTCCAACTTTCTAACCTATTGTCCATGAAAGAGACTAAAAAAACTAATGCCCCTGAAATAGGAATAAATTGAATTGAAACTTAAATCTTAATTTTTGGCCCCCATATGGTGGATTTCATGCCCAAAAATTAGCCAAAATGGCTCCAACCAAAGCAAGGCTAGTTGACCAATGCAATTTTCTTGTCGAAACAAGTGGTTTCAAAAAAATGGACTCAAACGGACACCTTGATCAAAAGTTATGACCATTTTAAGCTTTTTGCTAAAAATAGTGCATCGATTGACAAGATTACAACTAAGCTTAAGAGAATGAGCGAGGCATGTGTGAGTATTTATTTTTCATAAATATAATTTTTTTATAAATATGATCTTTTACTAATTTTTCAAATTTATAATTTACGAGTTCTATATTATGGAAATAAAAATACACATGGAATATCTCGACAACCTCCCAGTGTAAATAAAGACACTTGATATAATTAATGCAACAAGTAATGAGGTGGGGATGAAAATAAATTTTTGGTTAGGTAACCAAATTAATGAGATGTGTCGGCTTTAAAAAAATTAAATAAATATTGAAATTAATGTATGATAAATATTGTCCATGACAAGGTCCACAAATCAACAATACTTGAGGGGATCCTGGTGACTCATCACTTGGGAAAAATGAGCAAAGAGAAGTTGTGCATGAATTTTTGTATTTAAGTTATTTATAATATATTTTAAGTCTAGATCAATGGTTTAATATACATCATTTTATCATACGACATTTTTGTAGGACAAACTTAATGATGTGATGATATCATCAAAAGTGCACAAAGAATTGAAAGCCTTGGTCGATGGAATACAAAATCCTTCCAATACTAGGTAAAATTTAAGGGTTATGTAGAGGTAATACATGTGTTGTTTAATTAGTTGTGAAGAATTATAACTATGTAAATAATAACCTTAAAAAACATATATAGTATAAAAATTATATATTTGTAAACCTGATAAACCATCCGATATACATGAGGGTCTAGGAATCAAGGAAGGGGGTGAGAAAAAGAATCTTGATTATAGTGATGACTACAAATCATTTGTATTCAAACAGACCCTAATGTCATGATAGAGGATGGAGATGATATCCAGTCCATGTAGCCCGACACATCTCTTTTTTTGGTAAATTGAAAGGTATATTATATTCATTTTACTTATTTGGCATTGTAATAACTTATTTATTGTTCAATTATAAAATTTATCGTTAAACTTTTTAAATTATAACAACGTTATTTAAAATATAAAATAATATAAATAAAAATAATTGTATAATAATATAATATATAAATTATTATAATTTATTTTATTTTACAAATCCAAATATTCTAACATATATTTAAAATTATAGATAATTTTTATTAGTAATTACAAATCATTATTATTACTAGTTATAATAATTACATTATATATTTTTATTTTTTTGTGGTCTACTCATGCCATATTTTTTTAAATCTAAGGATTTTTGTAGTGTAAAATTGAGCCTATTTAAAGTGTTTAGTGACATCATTTTTGCATATTTTATACACAAAAATGACACAAATTATTAATAATATTTTCTTGGAAAACATCATAAGATATTGATTTGCATGTATAAAGTTTACCCAATATGAATTCAACTTACACTTAATGAACATTGTAGTGATGGGAAGTAGAGATATTGGGCACACACTTATAGTGTTTGATTTGTCCAAAATAACCCCGAGGCTATTTTGACAACTTTCTAATGTAGCCACCTTTAAACACACACTCAATATATTGCAATATCTTGAACTCAAAGAAAATAAATCTTCTTCTTCGTTATTCAATCATGAATTACAATGCTTATTTAATAAGAAAATAACTCCCAACTCGAGTTGTCAAGAAAACTCTAACTAACTTTGACTAAATCTACTCTAGGTGGCGAAATTTACTATTTTTAGCAGTTTACTAGAACCTGCTATTCTTAGTAAGTTTGCATGTTTATTCATACAGCAAAAATTTCCACGCATCTTCTACATGCCTAAATTAGAGGAATTTATAACTTTCTAACCTAATATGCATACAAGAGACTAAAATTAACTAATGCCCTAAAATAGGAAAAAACTAAATTAAAACTTAAATCCTAATTTTTGCCCCCAAATAGCAGATTTTGGGGCAAAAAATGTGCCGAAAATGGCTCCAACCTAGGAAGGCATAATTAACCAATGTGTTCGTCTCATTGAAACAAGTGGTTTCAAAAAAACAGACTCAAACGGACACCCGGATCAAAAGTTATGACAATTTCAAGTTTTTGCTAAAAATAGTGCATCATTCTCCCTAATTGAAAAAATGTAGCTCCTGCAAGTTGTCTTCTTCAAATTTCTTCCATTTATCTTTATCCAGCTTCTTAATCTCCCACTTTATGACCCATGTGTTGTCCTCTTGTTCCAATCCTTTCTAATGTACCAAATATTTACTGTATTGCCCATGTCGCGTGTTCACAGTTTTCTTATCTAAAATATGATCTACTTCTTTCTTTTTCACTAGAACCTACTACCTCCAATCTACTAATTCTTCAATAACATCCCCTTCTTCACTATCTCCATGAAAATAATATAAATCTAAAACATTAAATACTAGAGAAATATCAAAATTTCCTAGCAATTCTACCTCATAAGCATTATCATTTATCTTTTTCACGATCTTACAGGACCAATCTTCTTGTACTTCAGCTTGTTATAGGTTCCTTTTGGAAACCTTTCCTTCGAAGGTATACCATAACTAATTCACCCACTCGTAAATGCCTTTCTCCTCTCGTGCACATCTTCTATTTCCTTATACTTATCATTACTATTTTGTAGCTTCTTCCTGCAATTATTGTATATGTTCTATAAATGTTTGCATTATAGGGTTCATTTTAAGACACCTCTAGAAAATTGGAGGTGGAAAATACTGCGAATATACCCAAAACGGGTTTTAGTGAAAGGTGAATTTGACAGTTTTCCATAACCAAATTTTCACCAGGTTTTTTGAGCCAGAGAGACTAAAGATTCTCAGACACTGATGCCTCATTGACGTGCATCAACAAGGACCATTGACATCATTTTTATGTGCATCAACATGGACCACCAACATGCATCGACCATTTGTTTGCCGACGCAAGCGCCAACATGGCGTCAATGGTTCATGTTGACGTGCGTCAATGGTTCTTGTTGATGTGCATCAATGGTTGTAGTGCCCACTTTCCTTTGACACTTTTAGGCACTGATTTTGATATTATTGATCATATTATGGACGTTATTATGTTTTGTTTTAATATGATGGTTAGAGGTAGATCATGGATTTATTATTGATCTGGATTCAATTATTATGCATGATGGTTACTAGAGACATTTTTATATGAGGTTGATGATATACTGTGTGACATGGACATATTATAGATGTTGATTTTGACTTATGACATTGGATATTTTGGGTAGACCTAGTATGGTAGATTATTGATGATGATATAGTTGATTTATTTAATTAAAATGATAATGTTGAATTCTTGATATTGTTGTGATTCATATGCTTAGATGATCTTGAGATGTTTTTTATATCATTTTGGATGTTTTGATGTGGCCACGAGGCCGAAGGAGGTATTTGCATTTTATAGGTTAAAAATCACAACAATGTCGAGGGAATGAAGACTAACCATATTGAAATTCCGGGTGAAATCAACAAGGTCACCATGGCAACTGTGTTGTTCGTTTGTGTGTTGAGTTATGTTAGGATTTCCCATGGGGGGATTTCCATTATATGTGACCATGGGATATGTGTTTTATTTATGTGTTCCTTTTTAATTATTGTTGTATGTATTTTATTTGTAATGTGTTCCTTCTTTTAATTAATTTAAATGTGGTAGATTAATGTGAGAGATCATATAGTTAAATTTTATTTAAATTAAATTGGGATGTGGAATGTAATAAATAAATTTGTTATAAATATTAATGTGGTAGGAGTGTGTAAGTGATGTTGTAAGAATTTGTAAGAGTCTTGTAAGGCAGATTTTGGAAGGTCAAGCACTCCATCTTTTATGAAATTCGAATTTGTCCTTGGAGGCCAAATTTGGAGGCTTGTGGGACAAGTTAAACTTGTCCCACACCTCTTAAAATGATCCACCAACCATGCCTATGGTTTGGAGGTTAAATTTAGGAATTTATAATGCATTTTGAAGTGACAATATGTAAGTTTTAATTACACTTCCCTTACATGTTTTAAATTTGGTCCTTTTGGAGTATGGGCATTTTGGAGTATGTAAGTGATTTTGTCATTTTTATTTATTGTGATTTGGTGTGTGATGTTGATCTCCTCTTGGGGTTGAGGAAGAATGATGTGGCATCCCACATGGATCCACATCATCCTCTTCTCTTCCCTCTCCTTTATATTGAAGCTTCTTGCTCATTTAGAGGTTGTTGAAACTTTGTTATTTTCCTCTTGGGGGCGTATTTTTTGTTGTTGTTTTGGAGCTTGTTGTGGAGGAAGCTTGGAGTCTTTTGCATGCTTATACTTGCTGGTTTTGGACTGCACTTTGACATTGTGGAAAGCTTGTGAGCTTGGAACAAACTCCATTATGGAGAGGTAGGCATCTTGAGCTATATTTTAAATGCTTTCCTTCTCTTGCATGCATTTTTGAATGGTGTTTGTGTTTGCATTCTTGGCTGGTTGGGTAGAATGCTTAGGGAAAGGTGTAGGAGAAGGCTATGGGGATTTCATATGGGGGCATAAGGGATTTCCAATGGCATTGTTTTATTGTGGAGGGAGTTTTGGTTTGGGATCCACCTTGGAAAAGAAACTGCTTGCATTTCTTACTCTTGGGGGGGCATAAGGAGGGGTTGGGAGATATAAGGTTTATGGGGTTGATATGTTTATTGGCGGTATGCATTTTGGTGGATGCCCAATTCCAAATTGGGAGGCATAAGGATTTCCCCATAGTTCTTGCTCTTGTTGGCTTGCTTGATCAAGCCTATGTGTTGTATGAATTGTTTCAAATGTAGTTGGGAACTGTTGTATTGTTTTGAACTGTGCATTTTATTGATTGTATGCAATGTGAATGTTGCTTGTATGTGATAGAAGCCTTTGTTTCCATGTGTTGATATTCATGCTCCATTTCAATATGGTTGGGGCTCGGGGCCATGGGGAAGGATGGATTCTCCTTTCTCATTGGATGTCTTGGTTGGGTGGAGAGCATTTCCTTTCCCCCTTCCTTGTTGTGATCAAAGTTGCAAAGAAGAAGAAACAAGCATGCTGCTGTTTGGAGAAGGAATTTCACAGTTTGACAGTCATTTCCCTTTGAGTAATTCAATGTAACTTCTCCCACTTCGAGTGGATGAATGTATAAATGTTGTAATGTGAAGCATTGCATTGTTAATGGAAGTTGTAGTTGCATTGAGGAATGTAAAGAAGAATTACACTTGTTTTATGTTTTTGGAAAGAAATGTAAAGGATATTATAAGCATTGTAATTTGTATTTTGTAATCGAATTGGAAGAGTGTTAAGTTGTAAAAGTGTCATTGAATTATGAATAAAAGATTGAAGTAGTTTCAAAATTGGATTGTATACTGGAATTGTTTTGTTGTCCAAGAATGATATCTCTATTTTGAAAAGGAATAAGAAATAGTGTTGTTATTGTATGTATTGTATTTGAAAACAAATGAAAAGGAAAGACAATATTGTTCTCTTTTGAAAAATGCATATTTGAATTGAATTCTGAACTGCATTTAATGTAGAAATGAATGGTTGTTTGATAATCAATTGTATTTGACTAAATTAGGAATCATATCCACATCCAAAACACAAAGAAATGATAAACCAATTTCAAAGAAATAGTTCACTGTAATATACTTCATCCTGGCAATTCACATTTTAATAAAAATGAACAACTCATACTTGCACTAAAAATAAGTTATGAAACATTGAAATATAGACTTATTAATACCTAAGGAACTCAAATTCACTATAACAATCAAGAATGAATCTCCAAAACTTAATGAATTTCAATTCGGAGCTAACACACCATTTTTTTTTGTCCATTGTCGGAAAAATGCAACCTTGAACAGATTGGATAAATTGACTTCCCTAAAACACTCTAAACCCTCCCTAGACTGATCCTCCATGTCTGTTTGACATGTTGAGCGAAGGAGGAGTTCTAATTTTATCAAAATTCATAAGTTGGAAATTTCCAAAGGTGTCAAATAAAGGCCTGCAGATCATTTTTAAAAAAATTACCCTTAAAAATTCATCTAAAAGTAAATTTGATGTTTCTTGTTCAAAGAGGGCATCGAGAGATTTTTGAAAAGTCCTCGTTTGCCAAAACCGAGCTTTCTAGCTCAAGTTATGACACTTTGAAGTTTTTGTGCCTTGGCGGGAAAATTTGGGAAACTTTTCCTAAGGGCCCGTAACCCAAAAATTTCCCATCAAAATTGCCCTTAGAAAATTTTTGAAATTTTGGGCTAGGAAAATTTTCACTTTTTCCTCCGCCAGCCCGCAGCCAATCAGAGGTTGCCACATGTCCTCCGGGGTTGTGACGGAGGCACGGTTCCTTTTTTTGCCTTAGCCTTTTAAAAAAATTGGGAAAATTTTATGTTTTGGCCCGCCACCCCACAACCAATGAAAATGTGCCACGTGGCACTCTGGGGTGTCGAAGGAAGGGCGAAGTCCCTTAACCTTTTGGTTTTATTTTTTTATGCTTGGGGAAAAGTCTTAACTTCTCCCCGCGGCCCAATTCCCCACCTTCCCCTTTGGGCTCTGTCCCTTAGCGGGTGCGCGGACCCGCACACTTCTTTCCCCTTTTTCCTTTCGTTTGCTGCAAAGTAAAAAAACACCCTACCACTCTGCCCTTCCCTTCGGACTTTCCTTTCACGGGTTCATGGACCCACATGCCCTTTGTTCCCTTTTTCCTCCTCGGGCACAGATCGCCAATTCCTCCCTTTGCTACGACGTTGTCTCCGCGGTCGCCACGTATCCCTAGCGGACCCGCGGGGGTGCGGAAGAAAATGTGACTTTTACCGTGTGGGGGTAAATTCTCCCAAATCCTCTTGCGACCCACAAACCCACCCCTTGGGGAAAATTTTCTCCCCAAATCCCTCCAACCAACCGGGGCAACTTGTGTCCCCCTTGGGGAAAATTTGATCCCCAAACTCCGCCTACTTATATCTTGAGTTCTACAAGGAGTTAGGAGGACTTCTTTATATCACCGAAAGGTGAGAAAATTTCCTATCCATTGGGAATGATTTAAGGAAATTTTGGAAGCATTAAGTATGAGAAAAATCTAGTTAAAGCTCTGAGCCTATTAGAGAACAAGCATGGGGGTAAGATTGCTCCCTGAACCTAACTAAAATAGGTAACCCTAAAAATTTGAACCTTGTAAACTTGTTATAAGTTAATAAAGGAAACTTTTGTATTAGTAAATAGGTTTGTTCTGGAACCTATTGGTGAAAACTGATGTCTTGCAATTTAGTTGTAGACACTTCAAATAAAAAAAAATTATCCCATAATTTTCTAGCTAACCCTAGGTTGTTTCTTTGGTCTCAAGTGGTTGTATAAATGGGCATTACAATGGTCCTTATTGACACATCAACAAGGAACATTGACACACTTCAACAAGAACCATTGACATGTGTCAATGGACCTTGTTGACGCGCGTCAAAGACCCTTGTTGCGTGCGTCAATAAGGAGCATTGACGCGCGCATCAACAAGAACCATTGACACGCGTCAACAAGGGCCTTTGATGTGCGTTTTGTCCTATAAATACCCTCCGGGTGGTCATTTTCACGTTTACACTTCGACTCTTAATTTTTTTGTATACAGGTGTCAGGAATCCATCATTCTCAAAGACTCAAGCACAACTACAATCACAATGGTGACTACAAGTGCATCCCAACTTCAAGCTCAAGACAAAAATCAAGAGGAAAATCTAGTCCTATCCATGGCCAAGATCATCTATAGGAATCCTTTATGCCCCCACATCTAGATTGTTTTACAGATGACTTCCAAATACAAAGATTTGATCAATGCATGTGAGTTTAGTGGGCTCGTTAAGATGCCCAATTTCAAAACAGATCCAGATATTTTAAACTACCTTCTCTTGTCTTACAATATAGAGGACGGCTTGTTTTATGTTACTATGAATGACGGCCAATTATTTAAATTCGAGTACCGATGCAACTAACATCCATCAATTTACGGGCCTTCCATTTAGAAATGTAGCCTTTTTTACAATGAAGGAAACACTCCTTGAAGTCGATAAGAAATATCTTGAATTGACGTTCGGTTTCCATGTTGATTGTAAGTATAATTCGTTTTCATTCGTCATTTTTTATTCAGTTTTTTATTGTAATACAATTTAATGTTATATTAATTCCCACTATTTTTGGCATTTACAGCTCATGTTAATAAATTCAAAGCGTGGTATGGATACGCAAGCAATTGCACACCACTTTCTTCTTCACGCAATGATTTCCTTTTTCAATCTAGAATAGTTTTGCGGGGTTGGCAAATAGATATACCAAAGCTGGGCCATTACATACATCACTTGCTGCAACTGTCATTTACTCCACAAACTATCTCCTTGGCCTTTATTATGAGGCTCTATTAAATTTAAAATACCAACCAATTCCCATTGCATTGACAAGGTGTTGATGAAGTTGTCAATTCCATTTGAAGAACAACAGTATAAACTATTAAGTTTGTATTTTGACATTATAGTGTGCCAGTATTAACAATTTACTATTTGCAGAGAAGATTTGTGGAAGCCCTTCCCAAAAAAGGCGTTATCAAGAGGAAGAGGCCAACAACACACTGAGGCTTTGGGAGATTCCCAATATGAAATGGAAGCTCACTCCTCTCTCGAACCCCCAATAGTTTGAATTCATTAAACGCTAGAGAAGTAATACCTTTTCATGTATTATTTACAAATTCCAAATTTGTATTTTCATTTTCCATTTTAAATTTTACCCAATTGAATTGACATACAAGTCAATGTTGATGACATTGCAGGGACTTTGGACCATACACGTCTTTCGGAAACTCAACCATCTTCCCCAACTCACTCAGTACAGTCACATGCATTTGTATCTTCTCAACAACCACCAATTACTACTCCAACACGGCCACCCTTAGCACCGCGACAAGCTACCCCTCAAGTTCAACAACAAGGTACAAGTTTTGAATACTACTTCGTTTAATTTCATAGTTTTTGCATTGTTTTCTAGTTTTTCATATGTTTTTTCTTGAACTTTTTAGCACATTGCAGTCCTCCTTCTATTCAAACGTGGTGGTACCAACCCCCTAAACCAATAATATTTAAAATGCCAACCAAAGGAACAGAAAAAATAACATTGGTAAATGCATGCTAATTGATCCCGCCTTCTAGCGGGACATTAACATTGCATCCTCCTTTCGAATTCCAGCCCTCTCACTTGGTGGCTTTCCCCAGTGCAACAGCATATTAGTTTTGAATAATATAAATTTAGATGAAGATTACTTGGGCATTGATAGCAATGACCCAACTAGTTTTTTCAATACCCGTGAGATGATTCAAGGCCAGCAGGTATACTTCAATTTCAACATACTTTACCATATTGAATTACATTTCACTTTAGATTTATTTGTCTGAATCTTGATTAATGTTATCACAAACAGATCGAGCCACCCAAAGGTAGAAACCAAGAGCTTGATTGATCTAGCCGATAGCCCCCATACCTCTCCAAATGAGATCATCTTCATCAGATACAGATGGTGAACAGTTGTTACCTTTTCCTTTAGAGAACTTAATTGCTTATGATTGTCAATCCCATGTCGGTGAGTTTATTCTACCTCATATCAGTCAGCTCATAGAATGGGAGAGAAGGGATAAAGTACTTATTAATGAGATTATTAGTCGTTATGAAAATTATTGGCAAAGAGATAGTTTATATCTGTTGTAGTCCAGAATCAACCTGTGAAGATGGATTCCTTACTTACCCAAGTAAGAAGTGGGACTGTCATGTATAACAACTATAAAGATGGCATTTTAGATAAGACATTAAAAATTGGAAAATATTAGTCTTTGAGGCCTAGGGATATTTTAACAAATGGTCTAAGGACAAGGATCTCGGTATCGCTTGCAAATGCCGAGAGAGATAGAGCGGTCATAAGTATTATCACTTTCAAACAATAATTTTTGTTAATTTAAAGTTTTCTTATTTTAGTAATATGTTGAATTGACATTATTTTGTTGTGCGGTTGAAACATGAAAATTTGAAGAGTCAAGAAAAGGTTTCCAAGTTCACTTGGAAAAGCCAAAAACAGCTTTATCCGCAGCAAAGAATTTAAAGGAAAATATTGTTTTAGTTAACAAACAAAACAATACATCAAGTGGATAATTAAAAAGCAAACTTCAACCCTAAAATATTATTCAAAGCTAAGGTAGCAGCTGATCCAAATTTTTGTCCCATGGAGACGCAACAAAGCAATAAGAAATAATTTTAAGAAATTTGGACAAAGTCTTTGCGGAAGATCTTATAAGTTCTGGGGTTATTTCTACCGTTGGGGAAAGGGGTACAGCCACAGTGCAAAGAAACCATTGGGGAAAGGAGCACAGGAGTTGAAATGGATACAGAAAAAGAGGGTTGAAACTTTTTATTATTAAGTGTGGAAAATTTAAATATTGAGTCTATATTTGAAAATTTGAAACATTGAATGTTGTGGTCATTGCATTTGAATTTTATTATCTAGATTTGATAGCCTTTGAAAATTTGAAATACTATATAATCTTTAATTTTATAACTTCCTATATATTATGTATAGAATTTCTAGATTGTATATGGAGTTAATGTTTCTTGGTTTACTTGTAATGATGATCGCATTAGATAGGGATGATGACGTATGTTTTTGGTTACTTAGATTATCATGAATTGTATGTGGATGTCGATTTAGCTTCAAGCGTGATATTTCTTCTTCTCTATACTTGTAATGATGTGATCTTGATGACATTAGAATGGATATAGATGATAAATAAATGGAATGTGTTAAAATGGATATAGATGACATTAGAATGGATATAAATGACATTAGAATGGATATACTTGTAATGATATGATCATGAATTGTTTTAAAAAAGGAATGTGTTAGACAGAGACATTTCTTTATATTTAAAATAGATAAATAATTGTTTTAATTATAATTGTAGTGTCGGGATTATGATAATGATATGATGATGATACGATATTTATGGATGATGATGAATTTTATGTGGACGTAGATTTAGCTTCTAGCATGATCGTGGATGACGAATTGTATAATGGATCATGGATTATGAATTGTATAATATGGAAATATCTTCCTCTGTAAAATTCAATTGTGTCATTTTATCCCACAAAGTTTAAAAATATATCAAATCATTTTGTAAATATAAAAAATAAATTAAACATAATTGTAATAAATCAAGAAAGATGATATGATAGGGTTTAACTTACCTCTATTGTTTTATATGGCTATGAAATCATCACTGGTAATGTGCTAGATCTTTGTTTTAAGAAAACTCAACACGAGAAATGGATTAGTAGATAGATGGGTGAGTTGCTTGACATTGTCAGTCCCAAGAAGTACCAGCTTCCTCAGATGGATGTCAACCCATGTTTTTAATAAAAATAAAAAATGTATTTAAATAAATGTTAATATATATACATGTAACATCTTTAATGATAACAAGAGCTGGAAAAAAATTAAAGTGACAAACAATAAGAGTAAGGTGAAGAAGATGCCTATTTAAAGTTGAAACAATCCATTACCAATAGCTTGGTCAAACTAAATGTTCTCTTCTATAGAGTGTGACGATGCACCAATTCCACTCTCAAGCGTTGGGAACAATTGTACTTGTAGTTGTATTATTCACACCTCTTATTTCGCAAAGGGAATTCCAATGCGTAATTACTCGTCAAAAGGAAAGGTTTCCATGGAGTATCGAGATACATAACACCTCATGCAACTTTCCATATTTTTATCCAACCTGTTTCTCGCTTTTATTTTATAAATGATAATGCATCGAAAACCCTTTCATCCTCCACAGACCCCAAAATCATTGTTTGGCATAGCTCATATAATCTGAAATATTCACCGATATCTTCTTGTAAGATAGAAATTTGATATATTCCTTGCCTGACCTTGTAATAGCACCACTTTCATAAGGTTTGTCTAAATTTTTATATTGGTTCCTCATTGTTGTTGCAAAATTTGTTGATTGAAATTTTAATAAATTACTTGCATTCAAGTATACCTTTGATTTCCATACCCTTGAACTCTAAAGTCTTTGTGAAATGTTCCATTATTATACCCATGGATTTATGGAAATGTTTTCTTACAAATTCAGCACAACCACCTTGAGAAGCCAAAAATTAGGATTCATCACACCCATGGCTTCAAGAATTTTATCTTTGGAGAAACATTCTCTAATTTCTGATGATAAGGATTCTAAATATTTTTAATCTTTATTCTTATTTCAACTATAATAGACTCAAAGAGATTACGTGTCACAGAACATCTTCTCATTTTGATCCTATAATATCTTGATGTTATTGTAAAATGCAAAGCGGTGGTATGTCCCTCCCATTAACAAAGTGATGCAGAGGTGATCATGGATATTAAATCTTAAATATTTACTGGGATTTTTAAGATCTAATAAAGCTTTCCAATTCTCAAAAACATGTGTATCAAAACTATCTTGGGAACAGTACAAGATATCAAGACTTTGACATACCATTTTTCTCATCCGTATAAAATCCACAATATAGATTAATCTCCCAATGCATGCTTCATCGTTGTATTGATCTCCTTCAACATTGGAAGAATACCAACTAATGTAAGCAATGTCTCCAAATTAGTTAAACGGAACAACAAGTCCCTCACCCTATCAACTTCATGACGATATTTGTACATGAAAGTAACCAATGAAGGATACTCCTCATGAACTCGCATGCGAGTTCATACAAAGAGATCCATCTAGTCTCAACATATTTCAGAAGTTTTTTGTCATCTGTAATTCCAATTGCAAATTTTTGGAACTCAAGAAATTGCTTTGGGCTGCTTGCCATATAGGCATGAAGTTCTCTTATAAGGTCTTCTAATTTAGCAAAATTTTCATGGTTGCTTACCATTTTATACGCTATATTAATTATGTGAGCCATACAATGAATTGGAAGCATATATAGGGCCACTATTGTTTGTTATCTAACACACAACCCTGTTCGGTGACCCTGCATGACGGATGCACCATCTACTCCAACGCATACCAACTTTATAGAAATTTCATAATCAGTCATTCCAGCAATATCTTTCAAATGAGAAACAATATTTTATGTAGGTTTTCGGCATTACAGTTTTCAACCATTTTCATAACACCCAATAGATGAGGTGTCCTTATATGATTTTCTAAACTATAGACGTGGATACATACCCATGCAAAGTGTTGTCAACCATTGTCACTTCATCAATTGAAGAGAGATAAACTTTGATTTTTTTACATTCTCTTTCAAATATTCCTTCTCTATCATCAAAAGGCATTTTACCATTTCCCATCCACTAATTTTAGACCAATGAGACTGAGGTATGATCAGCATTCCATTATATTGATACAAAACTTTGAAATCGAGGAAATCTGAAATCAGTCTTCCTTTCTTTAATATGTGAAATAAAGTAGAGAATTGTATGATTTTTGCATGTAGATTTGTTTGATTCATCTTACCAATTTGCGATGTGATCATTCCTCCCTTTTCCATGAGATGTCTGCGTTTTTTCTACTCTACCTCATAATCTGTTGCGTATCTAACATGCATGCATTCTTTTCGCTTTTACACTGTGTGTTTTGATTTTTCGGCCATCTCCCGTTACATACCAAATATTGTTTTCCACAATGTTTTTCTATAGTTTCCAACTTCATTTGCATTTTTGTTGCTTTCTCAATTTCCACGTACATATTGTATATGTACATTCAAATGGGATCTCTTCATAATTAGATGATTGTATAGATTCGATGAACAAAAATTTACCGCCAATCAAACTTGTATGACCTGTCAATGGTCCACATATTCTTGTTCGTTTTCAATGTTTTACTTTTTTGAGTAGAATTTTGAGCAATATCACAATCACCTGGTTTCCTCTTTCATGAACCGGAATTTGAATTTGATTTTTGTGTTCCATTTTGTTGAGTATTTATATGTGTGATATCTTGATGCACTTCTAGTTACACCCCAACACGAAGAATATCTTCAAGATCTGGCATATTATCGTAGGTGTCATTTGTTTGATAATATGCAGAATGCATGTCCACCTCAATAATACCTTCCACACAGTTAGTATTTTGATTCTTTATGGTGGCATCTATATGGTTGTTGGTATTTTCAATATCTCAGTATCATTGCAGAGTTTCCAAAATACTTAAACAAAGTGATTTCGATATTTCTTAGTTACTTTTAGGGTCTTTGCATACTTAGGACTAGCACCTTCAATTATTTTGAACATAGTCATGTGTCAGCAAAAGAACCAAGTAGCGACTCAGCAAGTCAGAGTCAAAATTACTATCGCGCATCAACTTTCCTTGTTGTGTGTTAACTATCTCTCGCCGTGCGTCACCAAGGCGTCAATTGGCTCTGTCACGTGTCAACTTTGTCCCTGTCACACATCAACTACTTACGCCCTTCTCAAGCGTCAACTCTCTCTGTTGCATGTCAACAAGGTGTCACTTTCTCTATCATGCATCAACCGCTTCTACCCCCTTATCGCGCGTCGAAATATCTCCTTGTCACACATCTGTAATACCTTTTTGTCATGCGTCAACTATATCCCTATTGCACGCATCAACAACTAACCCTAACAGGCTAACAACAATCTCTAGTGCTTAAGAGTATGCGAGTTCAAACTTCACGATATTGGTAATTTGGTAAGCTACTTGTGGTAGCACCATAATATACTACCTGGTGAATCACCTAGGTTTTTATAAGAGATTTTTTCAAATGAAGGCAAAGCCGACCCCAAAAATATATATACTATGAATTTTAGGTGAACAGGACACCGACCCGCTCCGAAAAAATCACCTTTCCAAATTTTCCTAAAATAAAATTTTTTCCATATTACAAATATTCACCACTAAAATTATTCATGTTGCATCATCACTCACTCTGTCATCAATTAGTACCTACACCAAATCTAACACCCCTTTTGGATTACTCCATAGACAATATAAAATGGAGACTTTCTTTTGGATCTCGCTTTTGATCTATTATAAGAAAAATCATCTTGTGGTAATCCTAAGTCCCATTGTTTTGGCTTTTCCCCAACTATGCACCTTGGAAAGTTTCCCAAACTCCTATTTACCATTTATATTTTCCCATCAATCGAGGATGATAGGCACTACTGAATTGTAGTTTAGTTCCCAACTTATTCCATAAAGTCCTCTAGAAATGAATTAAGAATCTTGTATCCCTATCTGAAGTAATGGTTTTTGGAACACCATGCAACCTAACAACTTCTCTGAAAAACAAATATGCTACTCTTGTTGCATCACTAGTTTTCTTACAGGAAATAAAATGAACCATCTTAGAGAACTTATCAACAACCACAAAAATTGATTCATTACCTCGTTGTGTGTTTGGTAATCCCAAAACAAAATCCATACTCAAATTTTTCCATGCTCCTTTGGGAACAGTGTAATGGCATATAGAACCTTGTATTTTGTGCATGGATTTTTGAGACTTGGAAAATTATACACCTCTCCACATATATTACCACATCTCTTTTCATCTTTGACCAATAGTATTTCTCTTCTACCAAAGTTATATTTTTATCCTTACCAAAGTGCTCAGCTAATCCTTCGTTATTACTTCAAAACCAACCACCTCTTTCTCCATGGTTGTAAATAGAGTCACACACCTACTCAATGCATCTGCAACTTGGTTTTGTTTTCCTGATTTATGCTTTAGAGAAAAATTATATCCCTATAAAAATGATACCCACTTTTCATGCCTAATATTCAACTTCTTTTGTGTATTCACATACTTTTTGGTTATGTGGTCTGTAAATAACACAAACTCCTTAGGCACTAAGTAATTCCTCAATGCTTGTACAATTGCATAAAATTCCACATCATGAGTAGAGTACTTCTTTCTTAACTCATTTAATTTCTCACTAAAGAAATTTTTGGCTTTCCTCCTTGACTTAGGAAAACACTAATACCCACATATGACCCGCATCACAATCAACCTCAAACACTTTATCAAAATATGGTAGTGTCAAAATAGGTTCTTATGTCGCCTTCTTCTTCAAGAGCATAAATCTATCCTCAGCTTCCTTTGTCAACAAAACTCCCTTCCTTTTGTGCAACTGTTATAGGTACTACAATCTGCTAATTTTTTTAATAAACTTTTTGTAAAATGTTGTTAAACCATGGAAGCTTCTTACCTCTCGTTATACTCAATGGATTAGGTCATTCAATAATTACCTTTATTTTTTTGAGTCCATCTATACCCCATCCGCTTAAATAATAATACCAAATGCTCTTTCATAAACGTGCACTTCTTCAAATTTTCATAGAGCTTCTCTTTCCTTAACACTTAAAATATCACCCTTAGATGCCTCAAATGTTCTTCTTTAGTTTTATTGAAAATCAAGATATCATCAAAATAAACCACAAAAAACTTACCATTGTACTCTCGCAAAGAGTGTTCATCAGCCTCGTAAAAGTGTTAGGTGCATTAGATAACCCGAATGGCATCACCAACCACTCATATAATCCATCCCTATCTTGAATGTTGTTTTCCACTCATCTCCTCCTCTAATCAATCGATGGTAACCACTTCAAAGATCGGTCTTGGTGAAATACCTAGATCCGTAAAGCACATCCATCATATCATCAAGGTGAGGTATAGGGAACCTATAATTGATTGTCATTTTATTGATTTATCTCGCTATCCATGCACATTCGCATATTCCATCCTTCATTGGAGTTAATAAAGTTATAGTTGCGCACAAACTCATGCTCTCCCTTACTACACCCTTTCTCATGAGCTTTGTCACTTGCTTATTCAATTCTATATGTAATTTCAGGCTCATCCTATAAGTTGCTTGATTTGGGAGTGAAGACCCTGGGATCAAATCAATATGGTGTTGAATATATCTTTTGAGTGGTAACCCATGTGGTAGCTCATCAGGAATAACATCATAAAATTCTTCTATTAATTTTTTTCTCTATTGGCATTTGTGCACTTGTAGGTTCATCCTTATTTGTAACTAGTACATAATAAAACCCATTTGCTTTTGCCTCCTTCACAAATTCGTTTCTGAAAGCATATTTTCAGCATTTCCCTCTTCCTTAAGAGGTAGAAAAACTATTTTTGTGTCATTTTTCCAAAAATTATAAGTATGTTTTCCCCCATCATAAATAAATTTCTATCAAATTGTCATGGTCTACCTAACAAAGCACACCAAATCTCATCCTTGTAATTTTTCCCAATAGAAAAATTTATTAAACATCTCTTATCAACAATAAATTCATTACCCTTTTTAAACCATGCAATACAGTAAGGGTTAGGATTCTTCTCACAATGCAGGCCTAGTTTCTCAACCATCTCATTTGAAACCATGTTCTCACAACTACCACCATCAATAATAACATTACATACATTTCCACCTGAAGTGCATCTTGTCCTAAAAATATTTGTACATAGCCATGTATCCCCCTTGATCTCCTTTCTTGGAGCAATCATCGTCCTTTTGATCATTATATTTTCTCCCACATCTGGTGGAATTTCTAGGTCATGTTCTTCTTCTTCTTGTTCAGCTTCAACAATATTTACTCTTGGAGGATCTGTTTACCTCTTTTCATGTGTATAATAATGTGGGCATTCAAATTCCCTATGCCCCTCTTCACCACATCTATAGCAAACAAATGGTCTTTGTGGAGCCTCCCATCCTCTTCCGCCAACATATCCTCTACCCCTAGGAAATCCTCTACCTCTTTTCTAATTTGGGAGATCTTGTCTTGTATCTTCTTATTTTTCCTCTCCACAAGGATATTCTCCTCTACCTTGATTGAAACCATCTCATCCCCGAAAGCAGGATGAGGCACCCTTATTCATCCGGGTGATATCCTAAAACTTTGACCATTTTTTTCTTCAGCTTTTAAAGCTAGTTTATAAGCATCCTCCATGATCTTGATCTTGTGCATGCTTATCTCATCTTGAATAGAAAATTTTGATCCATTTACATACCTTGCAGCCATTTTTACCTCAATTTCTTCATGTTTTACATGAATAGACAACTTGTAAAACTCATATGTGTATTCTTACACTGTTTTGTAAGTTCTCATTCGAGATTCTAAAACCTCCTATAAAGGGTTTGTGCATTATCCACATTGGGAGAAATTTTTCTTTTAGCTTCTTCTCCATCTTAGTCCAGGTCCTAATCCTTTCTTTCCCCTTTCTTTATCGCTCCTTTTGTAGGTGATCCTACCATAACATAGCATGACCTT
This sequence comes from Taxus wallichiana var. yunnanensis, assembly GCA_018340775.1. Taxonomy (NCBI): domain Eukaryota; kingdom Viridiplantae; phylum Streptophyta; class Pinopsida; order Cupressales; family Taxaceae; genus Taxus; species Taxus wallichiana. Next base: position 618,367,921 of record CM031237.1, read on the forward strand.
TAAATTTTGTGCATGGAAATTTTACCTTCTTTTTCTCTGACATAGCCTTTCACTCAAAAACAATTTCCATGTTAGTCAACTAATCTATCGCCTCTAGTTTTAGGCTACCTTTATATTCTAAAACATCAACTCTTATCCCATCATTCTTTCCTTCTAATGCTCGAAGCATCCTTTCTTCAAAAGCTAAGGGTGTTCCTTATGCTTCCTCCTCTTAACAAACTTCTTTTTCATATGTTTCATCTCCACCTTGATTTCCTCTCTAGGCTATAATTGCAGCAAGCTCAATAACTTACCTTTGTAGATCTTGCATGTTTCTATCCATCTGGGAAATACCACACCCTCTTCTTCTTCTTCCTCTTCTTGCCATTGTTTTTTTTGTTTTTCTCCACCAAGACTCAAACTTTCTCTGATACCAGATAATGTAGCCAACTTTAAACACACACTTAATATACTACAAATATATTTTTATTATTATGGATAAATAGTTTTGAAGGGACTATACCATGTGTACAAAAAGGCTCAAAAATCCAGATATATCAGTAAAGAGAGTACAAAAAGATCAATCCAGACAGTGTTTCAAGAAGAACAAAAGGGCCAAAAAACAGCAAAGAGGGATCCAAAACAGGGCATCCCAACAAGAAAACAACATCAAAACCGTCGAAAAACAAAGAACTTCACAAAGCAACAAAGTAACATCTGGGCACCACATCATTTGACTTCCTATCAATCTTGACCTTAATTTTCTAGAGAGAGGTGAAGAGCGCAATGGCCGTGGCATGAGAAGGATCATTCATGTCCGCCTGAGCAAGTGCAAGGTCACAGTCTCATTAGAATCCCAAATGTTATCAGGAATGCCACTAAGGCTGCACACACTTCTCACGTGTTGTTCCATAAAATTATAGACACCTTTCAGAGTAGAGAGGATGCAATCCTAATGCCCCTTGGCATTGCCCAACCTGGCATCAAGTGAAAGGAGCTTCTTGAAAATCTCAGCAGTAGTATCATTGTCCTCAGAATTTTGTAGCTTCCTCTTACCTTTTTTTTTCCATATTCCTCATAGCATTTTTGAGGTCTTTGATCTCCTCTTCAAGATTTCTAACCCGGTATGAAAGTCCACTTTTTCGGAATTATCAACATGTTTACTTATGTGCAATAAGTTCTCCACAAGTTCCAAATCCCTTTGACTACACAAAATCCTCTGCGAAGAAGGCAAATAAACCTTAGCCTTCTTTGTCTTTTTTCTTCTTGCCGAGGTAGCAAAGTGTCAGATATTTGTCAACTAGGAGAGGGATAATAACAGGGGGAGTAGGCAGAGGGTGAGAGCAAGAGAAGAAATGGTGGTGGATGAGTAGGATCAGACCTTGGTGTAGGGGAACAACCCTGGTATGATTTTGAACTTCTAGAACAGACTTCTCCAAGGAATTAAGTAAATAATGCAAGAAATTGATGGTAAGATTCCTACAAAAATGATTGAGGAATATTAAATGTTTCAGGGGAATGGTGACATATCTTCCCTCCAAAGTGACGTACCTAACCATCATACGCGCTATCTCAGCAAAGGGCTCAGGGATAGAGGTCACCTTTATTCCAGCCGCAACAAACTCAAGGTTCTCCCCTTCATCGAGAATTTTTTTGCCTCCACCTCTCTGTCGACTCGTTTGTTGAAGAACTTGGCTCCATCTAGGTTCAGCCCTATGACCTGGGCAATGAGTTCCTCAGAGATCTCGACCCTGACTTCCCCATACTCAACCGCATGATTTCTCCAACCATTAGCAAATTTCACCGAGATGTCCTGGTCAAATCCCTGCATCTTTTAATGAAATTTGAAATACCCCCCATTTGTAGATAATTCCAAAGAATTGTGTCATTTTTCTAGGCTAGATCATGAATGGGTTTGGTTTTACATGGAGGTCCCCCCATTTTTCTTGTATTGTTTTTGCTTTGCACAACGGTAAAAAAATTGAATCCCATACAACTCAACACCGCCTCTATTTTGGAGACCTTTGAAGCATGTGGAATTTTAAAAACATCATTAAACTTAACTTTGCAATTAATAAACACCTCCTTAGCATCTTGCTATGTATCTATTAATGATTGCATTCAAAATCATGTATATCTTTAGTGATGTCATCAAGTACTTTGGCAAGAAGGGGGTCGCCACTTAACCAAGTTTGCATTGTATTGTTGACCCCAATATTTGCTAAACTATCGGCCACTCTATTGCCTTCATGATAGGTGTGGATAATCTTATAATTATCAAAACAATTGCATATTTCAATAGCTTCATTAATGAAGTCCTTGATGGACCAGCTTGGAGGTTGCTTTTGATTTAACAAATTAATAATGTTCAACGAATCCCCCTCAATTATAATATTGGAAATATTACAATCTCTAGCCAACCTTATTCCCAGAGCACTGCTAAAGCTTCTGAGTAGTGATTTGTTTGCTTACCCATCTTGCTAGAAAAAGTGGCAACAAAGTAGCCTCTATGATCTCTAATCACCCCACCACCTCCCGAATCCCAGGATTACCTTTTGAAGCTCCATCAAATTTTAGTTTGTGCCATGCAGTGGGAGGCTGGATCCATCGTACAGAAGATCTATCAATGCTACTGTTGTCCTTATGCTTAATGTTATTAGTGCCAATGTTCCAAGCAGCAAGAATGTGCTCCTCTTCCTCAGGATAAATTTTATTTTTGGGAGGCTTAAATCTTTCAATGTTTTCTTTCACTGCAATGATAATTTCATTAAAGACTTTTGTACATATCTTTCTGGTATTTCTGAAAATAACATCATTTCTAGCTTTCCAGACTCTCCACATGGTGTGAGGGAGAACTAGTTGCCATAGCCTCCTAACCATACAGTGCTTATAAGGGGAGTTCCATTGTTCCCATGCCTGCAGACAAGTATGGGGGAAAACCCAATTCTGATTGAAATTTTCAAGAATAAGATGCCATATTTTTAAGTATACTTACAATGCAGAAAAAGGTGTTTAATGTCTTCAGCTTCTTCCTGGCACATGCAACATCTGTTAGGCATGATAAAACCTTTCCTAATGAGATTTTCATTAGTGAGAATCTTACCCTTGATGATAAGCCACTAGAAGAAATTTACTTTAGGGGTTAGCTCAGGCATCCATAGCTTGTGCCAATCAATTTCACTATCAATAGAAGCAAAAAAAGAATTGTAACCAAATTTAACAGAATATTCTCCATCAAAGGAATCTTTCCAAATAATCTCATCCTTATTATCATGTTGATGATATGTATTAGGGAGAGATGAGTCTGCATGGAGGAAATAGTAGGCTGCATATTTTCCTCATCAACTTTGAGTTGCTTCCATTTCCTTATGTTGCCAGACACCTCAATATAGTCTTTGACTTTCTTTCCATAGTTTTTAATTAGGTTGTCTTTGATGTAGCTAAAAGTGGTATCCCAACTTATGTCAGACCAGATGTCATGCCAGAAATCAATGTCTTGCCCATTTCCAAGTTTCCATCTACAGCCCTAGGAGAGGATATGCCTGATGTGGAGAAGATTATTCCAGAAAATTGATCCATTTGGAAGCAGCTAGTCAAAGAGAAAGGAATATATGTTTTGATTGGAAAGGTATTTTACTTTGATCAACTCAGTCCATGGTTTATGCTCTTTGATTAGCCTCCAACCCAGCTTTGCAATTAGAGCAACATTCATATTTATGATATTTTTAATACCTAAACCCCCAATCCTCTTTGGCTTACAGACTTGTTCCCATGCTACTAAATGATATCTAAACTTGTCTTCTGTCCCATGCCATAAGAAGTGTTTTTGAATTTTTTCAATGCTATTCACCACTATTGCTTTGGAATGCTGAACATTGACATGATATAGATGGGTAAATTCTGAAGAGTGCTTTTAATCAATAAACATTTTCCAACACTTGAGAGGATAGCACCTTTCCATCCAGCTAGTTTTTTCTAAAATCTCTTAAGCAGATCATTCCAAACCTCATTAGAAACCTTACTAGTACTCATAGGGAGCCCTAGATATGTAGCTGGGAGGGAGTTGATTTTGCAACCAAGAATGAGAGCAATCTTTTTTTGTCTTTCAATAGGAGTATTGAAGAAGTAAACCGAGATTTTATCAAAGTTTACTTTCTGTCCCGAGGCTTCCTCATAGAATCTGAGAATGGTTTTGATAGCCTTAGCTTCAATGATGGAGGCCATAAGAAGTAGAATAGTGTCATCAACCAAACCTGCGATGGGAAGAAATCTGATTGTCAGAAGTAGGTTGAAAGCCTTTTATCATACCATTATGTATAGCTTTTGTAATAGAATGGCTTAGATGTTAGCCATTATGATGAACAACAAAGGGGACATGGGGTCCCCTTGGCGTATGCCTCTATTGCTAGCAAAAAAACCAACAGGTTCTCCATTGACAACCACAGAAAATCTAGGAGAAGAAATGCAAGCTTGGACAATTTTTCTGAATTTATTTTGAAACCCAAACTTGGTCAGAACCTCATCCATGAATTTCAAGAGACTCTATCAAATGCCTTATGCATGTCTAACTTGATTGCCATCCCAGACTTTTCTACTTTTATCCATTGAATGAATTGTTTCATGGACCATAATTACCCCATCCTGGATAATTCTACCTTTTATAAATCCGCTCTGCTATTGGGAGATAATTTCCATGAGAAGAGGCTGCAATCTAGTGGTTAAAATCTTAGTGAAAATTCTATAAACCACATTAACCAGGCTGATTGGTCTAAAATCCTTAAAATCCTTTGCATCCAACTTCTTAGGTGCAAGCACAATATGCGTGTTATTTAATTCCTTTATTAGATTTCCAGTTCTGTAAAACTCATTTACTGACTTTCAACAAATCTTCAGAGCATATATCCCAACATTTTTGGAAGAAATTAGCAGAGAATCCATCAGGCCCGAGCCTTGTCACCTTCAAGAGAGAAGACAGATTTTTTCAACTCCTCAATGGTGTGACTTTGGAAAGGCTCTTAAATCTCTCTTCTGGGAGCAAATTGTTAGGAATGGAGTCTAAAAGAAAGGAGGCTACTTGCTCATTATACGCAAATATCTTGAACTCAAATAAAATAAATCTTCTTCTTCATTATTCAATCATGAATTACAATGCTTCTTTAGTAAGAAAACAACTCCCAACTCGAGTTTCCAAGAAAACTTTAACAAACTTTGACTAAATATACTCTAGGTGGCGAAATTTACTATTTTTAGTAGTTTACTAGAACTTGTTATTCTTAGTAAGTTCATTTTCTTATTTGTATGGGCATGAAAATTGCCACATATCTTATACATGCCTAAATTAGAGGAATTGTCAAATTTCTAACCTACTATGCATAAAAGAGACTAAAATTAACTAATGCCCTAAAATAAGAAAAACCGAATAAAAACTTAAATCCTAATTTTCGGTCCCCAAATGGTGGATTTCATGCCCAAAAATGTACTAAATATGGCTCCAACCAACAAGGCCGATTGACCGGGTGCATTCATCTCATTGAAAAAATTGTTCAAAAAAAAGGACTCAAACGGACACCCGAATCAAAAGTTATGACCATTTCAATTTTTTGCTAAAAATAGTGCATCACTTCCAAATCCATCATTAGACTAAGGCAAGTGTACGTTGGTCAAAATAGGAAAAAGCATGGAAAAATATGCCTTTGGAGAAATAGGAGGAACTATTCATTTGTTCCTCCTATTCCCCTCTTACGAATTCCCACCGAAACACTTAAAATCAGCAAATCCGGGTTTTGGGGCACAAAGAGAACACTTCTCACATTCCTTAATTCTTATGTTTCGTTGCATAACCGATATAACCAATTATAAGGTACAAGAATCAGAATTTTTGGGAATGGTTCAAATTTTTTTAGTTCCCCAAACCCCGATCCAACCGACAAGGAAATAAATGCAGTGCCATCGGTTATGTCGGGCCTTACAAGCACAAGAAGAATTTCCATGTGTTCAACAGTTCCCCACAAACCCATAAAAGCCGATAGAGGGAGAATGGGCAATTCATCGATAAGTTGTGCATTAAAGGCACAAATGAAATATTTCAAGGGTTCATCGGTTGTAATTTCCAATGAAGGAGACATGGCACCGCATCGAACAAGTCGTGCATCGTGGGAATTGTTCCCACATTTTGTTAGTTCCTCAAATATCTACCGCAAATGTTGATAGGGAACTAGACTCGTAGTAAATTTGGGCCCACATAGAAGAATGACTAGGTACCCAAAGTTTTATGCCCACCCGCCATACCTAAACCCTAGATAAAATTGGCCCCGTTTGGAACCTTCCTAACAATTCCCTTGTTCTGCCATTCCCGAAACCCCGAGTTCACCACAAAACAAAGGAAAAAACGCAAGGTGGTCGGCAAAGACGGACCCACATGGTACAAATGGAACAGTTCCATCATTCCTTCACTTCCTGTAGACCCACTTTCTATGCATAAAGGAGAAAAAATATTAAATTAGATTTTGAGGGCCCATGGGGAAAATTCCTTTATTCTACGAGTTCTCTAAACTCCATCTGGGCCAAAATGGATCTAGTTTTTAGTCCATAACTTCTAACTTAGAGATCCAAATGTCACAAATTGGTGGTGTTTGAACCATTTTGTTGAGGGAATCATTTTAGAATCAAGAGATGCAAAAATGATGGAGTTTTGATGGTAAAAAGTACAAACACATGTTCTAGAGGGAAAAGCTATAATTTTAATGATTCTATACGATTCAACCACCAAAATTCAATGTTTCTAGCTACCCATATTTTGTTCTCGAAGATCAAATGACATGGAGAAATTGCCTGTCAGAGGTGCCCATGTTTTCTCTTTTAGAAATGATGGAATTTGGTCCTTAGTTAGTGGTTGAGTTCAAAAGGGAATACCCTCTCTCTTTCCCTCCTCTTTCTCTCCCCATTTCTCTATATATTGGAAAAATCATTCATTTGTAAAAGGTTGTACTCTCTCAATTTATAGGGGCATCATGCCTAAATGTTGTTCCAGGTAGATATGGGTTACAGACCTCCATTTTCGGCTTTTGCTATGTGTTCATGTTCTTTCTACTTCAATTGTAATGATTTGTGCATACTCTTTTAGCAATATAATATTATTTTGTGGCTATTTCTCTACCCTAGTTTAATGTTTGTTACATTCTTTCCTCTCCATTATTGTTGTGGTATGTTGTGCATGTATTTTTCCTTTGCAGGTTTCATTTTGGAAGTTTTTTGTGTGCAAATAGAAGGTAAGATGCAATTTTGGTCTCAGCATGTGTATCTTCCCTCTCCTCGTGCCTCTCCTTCTACAATTCCTCTTTGTTTTCCCTCATGGATAGTGTTTATCCCCCTTTTTTGGTGATACCACCTCTATTTTAGCTTAATTTGTTTATGCTCTCTCTCTCTCTCTCTCTCTCTCTCTCTGGTACTTGGATGTGTTACAAAAACTTAGCTTAGCTTAAAGGTAGTTTTAGTGTTAGCATTAGGAAATAGGTAGAGGAACTAACCTTCTCTCGGGTTTGTCTCAAGTTGCATCGTCTCACACTTGGATACAATCCCATATTAGCCGAAAGTATTTACCTTCCATGATCAAATCCTAGGGTGTTACTTTTGTGCGTTAATAGTTAATATTCGTAAAATTATTGGAGTTACTTTATCTCCTTTTCTTTTTCTTTATTTAAATATTCTATGGGTCTCTTCTTCTACACTACTTATATTTATTCTCTTTAACTTTTTCTCAATATTTTTATAATGATTCTATGGATTTTATTTTATTTTTTCTTATTCTCTCTTGGAAGAATGAGTAAACACATTATGTTAGGGACATATTTCAATAACATAACATTTTATTCTAATATATTGATTTCTTCACTTGACAAAGCTCGCGTTTTAAAAAATTCATCATATGGATTTATGTTGAATGCTTATTTTATCGCATATTTTTACTTAAGCGTTGATTATTTTAATACTTGATCTTCAAAATATTTTTTCCCTATATCATAACCATATTATTAAATAATATATCTAATTGTGTGTAAGAGCTTCAGTAGAAAGAAATATGTCTCTTGCATTTAGAACCCCGTTTGTTTTTCTTTGTCTTTTTCAAAGGTTTACACACTTCATTATTTTTGTCAAGTATTTTATTAGTCTTAAGGATTTTCTTTAAGATTTTTCATACAAATTAATATGTTTTATAGGGCTATGTTTCAAATTCAAACTTTAGTTTTTAATTTTTCGTTTGAGAAACTAGGCTCATTTTTTCACTTTTAGAATATATGTTTAACTATTAAGCTTTTCTACTTTTTTGAGATTTTTATTTTTCCTTGATGTTTCAATTTTGTTGTTGGAATTTTTCACTATTTTAAAAACAAATTTCTAATTATTGCATGCTCAAATTTTTATTAGATTACGAGGTGGCCTTTTTGTGAGTTATGTGTTTATCTTCCACTTGTGCCTTTACAAATTTCGGTTTCAATTAGATAATTATTCTTAAAATTTTATACTGATTTTGGAAAGCATTTTTCAACCTTTCTTGTTTTTGTGGTTATTTAACTTTATATCGTGCATCTTTTTGTGTTTACAACTTTTGTTATTTCATATTTTTATTTCATGGTGTATGCATATTTTTTTATAGCTCCTTGCATCCATGAATCACCTCTATTAGCACTCTTCTAACATAATACCTCTAAAACCCATATAATTAATTTTTCTTTTCATATAAATAATAAGTGATATGTATATGTGTTTGGTTTGTTTACATAAGTGCTTGTGTTATTTTCATTAAAAAGGGATGAATCTTCATATGTTATTCCTTTTTCAAATAAAATTTAATTTGGTTTCTTTAAAATACCTTTAAAATCATTTTTAAATGAAGTGGAAACAGCAAAATTTAATATTACATTTTTTTAATATTTTACTTTTGAGAAAAAACATGTTCATTTTTATTATTAATTTTGAACACTACTGATTATTTTTTCCTCAAATATTATATTTCAATGCAATGAATCTATTTGAAGAATGTCTTATGATTCTACGAAAATCGTATACTTCATTGGCATCATAATTCTTATACAATGGCCTTGATGGATTCAATTCTCTTATAGGATCCATTAATAACCATATTGCATTCAAGAAATATTTTTAGCACTTTTTTGTTTACTATCACTTAATCATGTAATATCTCTACACTTCTTTTAGTGATGTAACACTATCATGTTGGTTACTTCACGACATTCACCATTTTCTTAGCCTCGGTTTTAGGTTTAAAGGCATTTCATTATTTTTGACATTCAATTTTTCATTTTTGGAACTTGTCTCCACTAGAAGTAATGGAAGTGATTCCATATTTACACATTTTTTCCTCTAAAAAATTTATCTACATTTTTTTAACCACGTGATAAATATTATCAACATACTACTAAGTTTTTAGAACCGCTTTGTCTTTAGTAGGTAAAATCAATATTTGAAAAAAAGACACTAAATTTCAATATGGAAATTGATGAAACATACTTATAACCATAGTCCTAATTCTAAGCACATATTTATTAATAGGTTCATTGGATCCTTGTTTAATTAGAGCACTTTTTGGTGTAAAGGTAGTGTTCATGTGAATGTAAGAAACTTCTAATCCTATAAGACTATAAAAGAATACAATACACTTCTATTTCACAACATTATCTTATGGGAATGTGATTTTACATCAATATAAAATATATCCATAGATTATACAATTAAATATAAAGAAACATTAAAAATATATTCATATTTAATCGCTTAATTATTTTCAACATAATAATTGACAACACTCGGTTTAAGAAGAATAAATTATTTCATGAAAAATTGACAACAATTATCATGAGATAAAAATAGAGCTAGGGTTTTAGAAAAGACATTGAAAACCTAGAAAGGATGTATTGACCTAATCACATCACTAAAAATGTCAAGTCACTCTTTTGGGACTATAAATTCACTCTCTTGGTATATTCAAGCAACACTTTTGGAAATTTTTGTACAATTAAAATTTGATTTGATGACTCTATTTTATAGGTATAGGGCTCAAAAATATCACTCACATTTCATAAATTTCACGTGAAATTTTGGGAAATTGATCTCTTCATCAAAACCCTAATAAGATCATAAGGTCTTCAAAATGATCGAGAAAAGTCTCTATTTTTGTGCCTATGGTACACCATAGAAGATTCAATTTCTTTGATATTTTACAGTCCCTCAATATGTAAAATTTTGAAAACAACATACCAAGCATAATATAATGTTTTAACCAATAAATACAAAAGTGTAATGCAAGTGTCTATTGTATATGAATTTTCATACTAAAATGAACATTTGATGGAGAAATAAATTATTTAAATATGCTTAGAGTCCTAAATTTATCCTTTAAATGCTTAGATTAATTGTTTTGGCACATTTATAGTGATGTTTTCTTTATATTCTTAATGTATTACAATGGCTATGTATTTAAAGACTTTTCAAATTCAAGACTCGTTGACATTCAAGACAATGCACTATAGATAGGAAATTTAGAAAACAACCCACATGGTGACAGAATAAAAGGAGTTAAATGACATATGACACACGCACTTAAAACCATATGCTCACACTTTAAGACTCCGTGTTCATTTTATAGATGTGGAAAGTGGTTTTACCTAATATTGAACTATACTAACCACAACACACTACAACTAGGCATAAATAGATATAACACAATTAATCATACCTAATTGCATAAATATGTACAAACTAATAGCGTAGGATAATTGGATTGATTTGAAAAATTAAAATTCTTGTAAAATATAATAAAATTAGGGTTTCTATACTAATACATAGTTTATTACAAATTTAGATACATTTTTCACCAACAAGGAGTGGAAAACATGACCAAGAAGAGAAAACAATCAAACCCTAAAAATAGATATAAATTGAGTTCCTTGACTTTAAGTGTAGTAGTCCTTAAGTGCCACATCTATAACTCTAGTAATACAACTCTAGTTACTATCTAGAACTATAAATTTGATCAAACGATTGTGTCCCTCTACTCCTAGGATTGAAAAACCTCATTTTTATAGAAAAAACTTTGAATCATTAGGAATTATGGATCCTTCACCTACTTGTAAAGTAGTGACAAAGTGGGGTATGGTTTCATGGACATGTCTCAATTAGACCATCTTTTGAAAATAAGTCTTGAAATCAACATATGATGCAATCTAAGAGGTAGTCCAATGTAATGCAATTACCCAAAATTTATTATTTCAATGAATGCAAAAAGTAGTAAAATTTTTATGCTCTCTAAATGCTTGAGTTTTAATTTTTTCATGAGGATACTCTAGACAATAATTTCCTTATATTTGTAACTTTGATTGTGTATGATTGATTGTCCTTAAATTCATTAATACACTTATGTATCTATAGATATTTTGAATTAAAATCAAGAACCTAATGATGTTCATGTCAAGACACCATAGGTGAAAATAAATTTAAAAAGAGAAAAAAATAGGACGACCCAAAAAGGGGTTAAAGAGGATCAAAAAATAAAGAGCAAAACCGTACTATTATGGTTTTGACTAACCATAATTGCAATAATATGATTGTGGAAAATGTGTGGAATAGTAAGCACCGGGAAGAAAAACTCAAGGAGGAAAGAGAAAATGATGGGGAAGAATATGGATTTGATATGTATCGAACAATGTCATATGAAACCATGCGAGATCAATAATGTCTAAAGTTGTGCAAAACATAAGGAAAATTTCAAATAAGACACAAAGAATATGACCTAAGATCCTAATATGGACCAGGAATGAAAATGCACTCTAGCACTAGTGTATACACTTTATTTGTTAGTCACACTAAATTTTTCTCTTTACAAGTATTATTGGTGCATTAACCTTCCTAAGTGATATCCTACAAAATATTGTTGGCACAAGGTACTTGCTTTGTCTTCTTGGGGCATTGTCGACCCCACTTGGTGAGTCATCCCACTTAGGTGAGATCATAGGTCATAGGTGTCTTTAGGAGCTATGAAAAATTCCGTCATAGAATTTTTCATAAGCTTGATGATGCGTTAGTGCATCATACAAGAGTTATTTTCCATTTTTGATCTAACTCTTATCATCCAATTTTGCACCCCCGCAAAATTGAACTAAAATGGACTTAGCCATTTTATGGCGATACATTCATATACCTATCAAATTGCACTTCCCAAATGTGTTAGTCATTGGCATTTGAAACCCGTGGAACACTAAGGGGTCAAATCATTGGTGGGCTATATGTTTCAAATCCGTAAGACAAAGGAGTGTCGGGATAGGAATTACGTGGGTTTTATTAAACCCGCGGGGAGAAAAGAGAATCCACATTCAATCAAAGACCGACGAGTAGCGGAAAACATCATTGACGAGTTGTGGAGGATCAATAGTCAAAGGGATTACATGGCGGAATTCAAAATCAAAAAAATTCTAAGTCCCTCAAACTTAGAAACTATGATGCAAAGAGCCACGTGGAACCACTGCATTTTCTCGCTTTTCGAGAACTGACAAATGCAAAGGCCCATCCAATCAGGAGTGAGCATGAAAAGGCAGTCTAACAGGTCCTGACATGGGGGCAACGTGGAGCCATTTCATTGGCTCGTGTTTTACACTTGTCAGTGGAGATCAAAGAAAAGACTAACAATGTGAAGTGTGTGGAGCTTTCTTATTGGCTCACACTTCACAACTTCCAAAAGGACTATTCAAATTCTAACAACGCATCAAACATGGTTGTTTCTCATTGGCTCACATTCCTAAGGGACTGACAAGGGTCTGAAATGTGAAGGAGTGTGGAGCCCCTTCGTTGGTCCACGTGTCATAAGATTTGACAATGGTGAAGAAATGTGGAGCCTTCTCATTGGCTCACATTTCTAAAGAGGTAGAAAGGGAGCTAAAGACAATCTGTTAGTGCGAAGGAACGTGGTAAAGTCTTATTGGCCCATATTTTATAAAGGCAGACCCATTTTTTAAAGCCAAAGCAAAAGCCAAGGAAAAGAAGAAAGGACAGATGGTGAGCAAGGAAGTAAAATGCCCGATACCACGAACTAATAGGAGGTAGACACTGGAAAAAACAAAAGTGGTGCACACATGTGCAGAGGCCAATTTCTGAACCAATCTGGGGCTGCCACATGGCGTATTCTTGTGCTTTCTGACATACCAAAGCTTCAAATGGCCATATCTTCTGCTACAGAGCTCCAAATCTTGCAAAATTGGTCTCGTTGGAAAGCTCTCCTTGAGACCTGTAATTTTCCATCATCAAAATCTGATTTTGGAAAGATTTGATAAAAAAAAGGAAGAAAGAACAATATGAGCTATTAATTAGTAATTACAGCAAGTTCAACTACCAGAATTAATTGAGCATGGGCGCCGCATTTTCATTTTAAATCTTTGATAGCGTGCTTTAGAGGATGTCGGTTACCCATTCCTTCTCTACAGATTGGTCCTTTGCATGGGAGAGTAGTTGAAGCCATTTAAAAATTATCTATGACCTTTCTCTCTCTCTCTTCTCTCCAAAAGCTATAAATCTAAGTGTTAAGCACTTTGTAAAAGAAAGGTTTTTAGAAGTAAAAGGAACTCTGTCAAAATTGTTCTAGAGCTTTTGTTTCTAGGCCTCATATTTTGATGTTTTGCAGGTGTTTCTTGCCTTATTTCTTGCATTGTAATGAATTGTGCATCCCTCAAGAAATAAAATTCATGTTTTGTGGCTCATAGCTTCCTAGCATGTGTTATATTGCATTTCTTTCCTTTTATTATAATTGTGGAATATTGTGCATATTTTTTCTTCTTGCAGAAGTCAAGTCTATTGTGCTCCATGGAAATGGTCGCTTGAATGTTGTTTTGGATTGTGTTTATTATGTCTTCCCTTCCTTCCTGTATTTTCCCTTCATTTTCACTCACAGGAAAATCTCCAACCCTGTTTTGGTGTTATCACCTCCCTTAGCTTAGGAATTTTTAATTTCATGCATCATCCTTTCTCCCTGGTCCCTTGGCTTGTTAGTTTAGGATTAGATAGCTTCATTTCCAGCTTTAGGAGTAGTTTTTTCAGTTGAATAGGTTTATGAATCCAGCCTTCTCCGAAGCTTTGTCTCGATTAGTAGTCCCACAACTGAGAAACAATCCCATGTTGCCTCATAATTCTTGATCCTTCATGATCATATCCCGTGGTGAAATTTTGAGCTCCAATAGTTTTGGCATGCCTAGTGGGACCACTATAAAATATTTATCTACATTATTGCTAGGTCTTGGTGTGTGACTTAGTAATTTCCATCCTTTTGAGGCTTTCTTTTACACATCTGGAAACTCTAAGCACAAAATCAACTGGTTTCAGTAGTCAAAGTACCTCATTCCATGAAAAGAATCCAAAAAGGGTCTATAACAATAGAAGAAGAAGTTTTTGAGTACCTGCAACTATCACCTGGGAGGAGAAGAAGAGGAAGAACAGTTCAAAGGTCACCTTCACCTCCAAATAGAACTCTTTCCACACCACCACCTGGTATACCTTTCTTGCAATCTACCAAAGTTCTCAGACCTATCATTATGGCACAATAAGCAAATAAATTATTTGATAACTTTACTGGTAGTAGTCCTCTTGCCCTCAATGCTCAAAATCCTATTCCAACATCTACACTCAAAAGTATACATTTCTTCACTGGGGTGAATCAGACCACTCTAGTAGACCATATTCAAGACATTTCTAATGTTTGTGTTATCCATGAAATTGTTGACATGGATGTAGTTTGTGAAGTTGTTGGCTTCTTCATTCAAGGGAAGAGCCTTTGCAATGGTTCAAGAGTCTCGCAACAGGATCAATCACTAATTAGATTGGTTAGGGAAATCCATTTGCAATCAATTTTGAGAGAAGGAAGATAATCTCTCCTTGCTAGAACAACTAACTATAAAGAAGGCTCCCGATGAGCTTATGACAAACTTCAAGTTGGATTTCATAAGAATTGGGGAGAATTCTAGCCCTTGTAAGACCAAGCTGCAGAAGGTTTTTTTCTTTAATTTTTAAGAGCTCTTAATTCGATATTGTTTTCATGATTCAATATATGGGGGTACAACATTTCCTAGGGCTTATGCATTATCTATTAGAGATGAAAATATTTTAATAAAAGTTGTGAAAGTAGATCCTAGACCACCCATTCCCTAGTATCTCGAATTGCATCAAGTTGATCGAGCCTTCTATTTCTCCTATTCCCGAACAAAATTCCCAACCCATTACCTCCACATCTTATTCTCCTACACAAAAAAAAGGAGGATGGAGACATGAAATATTTAATTATAACTCTGACCAAAAAAATTATATCCCTTGAAAAACAACAAGCCCAATCCTATAAGAATTATCAAAGTCGGGAAAATCTTCAAATCAGAGATTTATCCAAGAATATCAGCCTTATAAGAACTAACAACCTAATTAGAAGTATGGTCATAATCATCAAAATAATAGGGGCAAGGTCAGAATGTACCTCTTCCATTAGCAACAGTTGCTCCTCTTTAGTCACTTCCTGCTCTTAGTTCAAGCCAAACATTGGTGCCAGTATAAAACAATGTGATTCAGGAGACTGGATGGTGTTTCCCATACAATCAACCACATAATCAAATTAATTATGAGAGGGAATTACATCTTCAAGCCTACATAGTTCAAGGTTCTTCCAATCATCAAGAGTCACTTTTAGAAGCACCTAATCCTAACATAAAAATAGTTCAAGAGGTAAATCCTGATATAAATCTCATGTTCTTTAGAGCTGATGATTTTTGTGCAGTAAATCAAGTGGTGGGCAGTCATGGCAGATCTCAAATTAGTATTTTTGATAATACGAGGTCTAAGAAAATGATGTTGGAGTCACAACCTTCATATGCTTCTGATCAAGGAAATGATGTCAACAAGGAGAAAGAAGTTAGATTAGATGCGAACCAGCTACCTCAAGTTCCTGACAATCATGTTTCAAACAAAGAGGTTTCCCCTCAACCAAAGCTACCTATCCCAACATTTGAGCAATAGAAAAAGGAGAATAGTGTGCTACAAATGCAGAAATCCATGGGTATATATTTTTATATTGTTGAGAAAATTAAGAAGACCGATGTTAATGTGACAATGTGGGATGCTTTGGCCATTCCTTCACAAATGAGACCTCCTTTGTGATTCCCTCAAGAAGCTTCCCCAAGTTGATCCAATGGTGGAGAAGAATTGTGTTGTTGTTAACGTGTGCCAAGTGAAGGAGGAGCAGGTAAGTAAATTGGTTAAGACCCCACCCTTTTATATGTCATTAATTGTGGGAAAACATCTAGTTCATAATTGTATGATTGATTCAAGGGCTAGCACATATGTTATGCCCAAGAAAATTGTTGATGTCTTGGGTCTCAAATACAGTCTTGTCTCTAAGGGAGTCTTGCAACTTGATGGGTCAACCATTGGTGTATTAGAAGTAATTAAAGATCTTGAGCTAACCCTTCATGCTTTCCCAAGTCTTACTATAACCCATGACATATCTATAATTGACTTGCCTCCCATGTTTGTTATCTATTTGTCAAGAGATTTTACTGCCAAAGTAGGTGGCTATTTGTCTTCGATTGGACTCATATGATCTTGAGAACTAGATATGCTACAAGATTTATCTTATAGGTTGAACCCATATTTTCCTATCATGTTGAGTCATATGATCCCACCCCTATGCAATAAAATTTCCTAATACAAGAAGAACATAACCATGAGTCGAGTTTAGAAGAATGAACTATTCCTCCTCCTATGCCTGATTTATTGCTTGATGAATGGGCTGAGAGAGATCATAAATTTGATCCTTATGCCAAAGATCTTAAATCCTTTGAGAGTGGTCTCGGTACTTATTGCATTCTCCAAGAAGGATCTATTATACCAACACCATTCAAGAAAGAAAAATAAGATTCTTCTTGGACTTTGGAAATTGTTCTTTGATGGTTCTAGAAGTAGAAATGGTTTTGGGGCAGGCGTTGTGCGGATTTCTCCAATGAACGAGAAGTTATTCTTTGCTCATAAATTGAATTTTGCGTTCTCTAACAATGTAGTAAACTACAAGGCATTGGTGCATGGTCTTCTAATTGTAGAAAAGAGAAACATAAAGGCATTGAAAATTTTTGGAGACACTGAATTGGTTGTCCACCAAGTGAAGGGGAAGTGTGCCATAAAGAATAAGCTTTTAAAAGCTTACAAACACAGAGTCTAGGACTTGTTGGAAAACTTTGATGCTCTCAATCTGCAAGTGGTGCTAAGGAAGTTGAATAAAGAATCAAATCAAATGGCAGCCTTTGGCTTGTAGTTCTCATCTTCTGAGGATATTATTAAAGGAAATGTGCAGCACATTAAATTGGTGGTCAAGCCTTCCATTCTAGGTAATGAGACCAGTGGCAAGTATTTAATAGTGATGAGTAAATTGTGCAATTTATCCAAAATGAGGCTTGGTTTTCTTCAAATATGCAATCTGATTTGCATAATGTTTATGGTGATCAAATCATTCAGCTTAAAATATAAAAGTTGCCAAAAGGATTGGTTACTTTGGAGCAGATCTTTAGTCCTGATGATGAGTTCAAAGCAAAAGAAAATAATATGGCAACAAGACAAGAAGACTATCAATCAATCACTATTGCACAAGGTAAAGAACTTCTTCTTAGAAAGGTATGTGCTAAAAATGAAAAGAGAGCCTTTATTTCCTTATGCCAAAAATTCAGTGATGTATTTTCTTGGGATTATGAAGATCTGAAATAATTTAATCCAGACATTGTCCAACACTATTGATCTTGATCCTAGTGTCAAGCTAGTTAGACAAAAACAAAGACCAGTTAATCCTAGGATAGATCCCCTCATGAGGAAGGAGTTATCCAAACTCATTGAGGCCAAAATAATTTTTCCTATTAAATACTCTACCTGGGTGGAAAACCTTGTTCTAGTAAGAAAGAAGAATGGGGAAATCAGACTTTGCATTGATTTCAGGGATTTGAATAAATCTTCCCTAAAGGATCATTATCCTTTACCTTCTATGGAGCAGATTCTATAGATAGTAGCAAGAGCTGAAAGATTTTCTATGCTTGATGGTTATTCTAGTTTTAATCAGATCAAGGTTAAGGAAGAAGATCAATATAAGATTGCATTTACAACCAAGTGGGGAACATATGCATATCAGAAAATGCCCTTTGGTTTGTCAAATGTAGGTGCCACTTTCTAAAGGGAAATGGACATTGCTTTTAAAGGGTATATTAATGAATTTATCCTTGTTTATCTTGATGACATTACCATTTTCTCAAAACAGATTCAAGATCATATCAGCCACTTGGAGAAGGTATTTGAAAGATGTAGGGAATTTGGGGTGTCTCTTAATCCCAAGAAATGCAATTTTGTAGTCCCTAGGGGTAATATTTTGGGGCACATTGTTTCTAAGGAAGGTATTGTTATAGATCTAGAAAGAGTCTCAGCCATTCTCTCTCTTTCTTTGCCAACTAACAAGAAGTCCTTGCAGTCATTTTTGGGGAAGATTAACTTTGTTAGGAGATTCATTCCTAATTTTGCAGAGTTAGTCAGACCTATTACTCTCATTCTTAAGAAAGATTCAGCTTTCAAATGGACAAAATAAGGGAAGGAGATATTTTCCAAGATCAAATAGGAGATTTCTCAAGCTCCTACACTTATTAACCCTGACTATGCCAAGGATTTTATTTTATATGCTTATGGAGTGAATCCAGTATTGTTGTTGTTTTAACTCAGCAAAATGATCAAGGAATGGAGCAACCAATGGCATTTTTCATTCAAACGTTGAAGGACTATGAACTCAAGTATAGTCACATTGAAAAATAGTTTTTTTCCATCATGAGGGCTCTTAAGAAATTTAAAAGTATGCTCTCCACTAGTCATATCAAATTTTTAGTCTCACATTCTAGTGTGAGAGACTTCATTATGGGAGAAAATATCAGTGAGAAAAGAGCTAGATGGGTGACAAAATAATGGAGTATGATGTGACTATCAAGGCCACAAAAATGGTAAGAGGTCAAGGACTGTGTGAGCATATTGCTTTAGATGTTGGATGATCAAGAAGTCTCCCTCATGAATCAAGAACTTCCACATAATGTTGATTCTCAACAAGATGAAGAAGATGCAATCAATAATCACAATCTGGATTAATGATATGGCTACCTTTTTGTCTTCATGTACTTACCATTTTGGACTAAACAACGTAAAAAGGAGACATCTAATGCTACAAAGATATTCCTTATGCATCGATTGATGGAATTTTTTAAAAATAAATATTGATGGAGTCTTGCTCAAGTGTAATGAAGGTGAGAATTGTAGCAAGATCTTGACTGAATTCCATGATGGTTTCTCAGGAGGGAATTTCTGAGCAAAAGCCACAACATTGAAGATCATAAAAGAAGGTTATTTTTGGCCCAAGTTATTTGTTGACTATCACAAATGGGTCATAAAATGCAAGGATTTGCTTTCTTTTCTTGGTAAGAAGAGGTTGGTTTCCCTTCCACTCCATCTAATTCAAGCAGATCATCCATTTTCCCAATGGGGCCTTGATTTCATTAGCATGATTAACCCTCCATCAAGTGTTAGTCACAAATGGGTTCTAACAGCAACAAACTACTTTACTAGGTGGACAAAAGTTGTGTCATTGAAGGAAGCCACTGAATCAATCATCCTAGACTTTCTTGAAGATATTGTAACAAGGTTTGGAATTCCTCAAACTATCATCTCTGATAACGCAAAGGATTTCTTAGGGTCTAAAATTTTTGGTTGGGCTCTAGGACTTGGCATTTATTTAAAGAATTCTTCCAACTATTACCCTCAAGGTAATGGTTTGGAAGAGTCTACTAACAAGAACCTGATCATAATCATGAAGAGAACCATGGACATCAATCAGAGATAGTGGCATACAAAGGTGAGAAATGATCTTTGGGCTGATAGGATAACAATGAAGAAGGCAATTGGCACTTCTCCTTACAAGCTTGTATATGGAAAAGAAGCTAGACTTCCTTTGTCACTAGAATTTCCTTCACTTGAATTGGCTCTAGAATTTGAAGGGGCATATCAAAGAGAAATCGAATGGAAGAGCTGGTAGAACTTGAAGAATTAAGGAACTTTTCCATGATTAAATTAGAACAACACCAGAAGTCTACTAAGCAATGGTTTGATAAAAGCCTAGGTTTCAAATGTTTAAAGTTGGTGACTTGGTCTTAAAATGGGATGCTTACAAAGCTAAACTAGGAAGACACTCCAAGTTTGATGCAATTTGGAGTGGGTCATATATTATCAGTTCTTGCAA
Source organism: Taxus wallichiana var. yunnanensis (assembly GCA_018340775.1). Lineage (NCBI taxonomy): Eukaryota > Viridiplantae > Streptophyta > Pinopsida > Cupressales > Taxaceae > Taxus > Taxus wallichiana. Next base: position 618,388,244 of record CM031237.1, read on the forward strand.
AGAATCCAACTCATTTGAGTTATCAGACCTTAATGGAGATGTGTTATCAATCCTAGTCAATGGGATTTACCTTAAACATTCCCATTAATTGTCTTGTTACATCTTGTACATATTAGATTAGATTTTCAATTCCTTTAAGTGCGTGCGACACATTGTTCTTGGTAGTTTAGGTCTTTTTTCATTGAAGAAATGCATTGTGCACACTCTGCATGCTTTACTTAAAGTATGTATGTCTTTTCTTTTTGTACATAGTCTTGTGCCTTGTTGTGGTTGCATGTTTTAGATTCGGTGCAAGTTGCAAGTTTCTAGGGAGGTTAAAAATGTTGGGGCAGCTTTCTAGTGCAAGCTTAAGCCCTAAAAAATAATATGCGATTATAGAGGAGAAGGGTGAAGTTTCAAGATTGGAGCAATTTTCCACCACTCATCAAATTAAAAGATAGAGAGAGGGTTAATTTGGGCTTCAAGGTAGTTACAAATCAAGGAAGAGCAGTGTTCATTGTGGAATCAAATGGCTGGAGCAAGTTCAAAGCTTCATTTAGAGCTCCATTGATCAGGACCAAGCAATTGCACTTCATTCTAAGTCCATTCGTTCTTCAAAACGGCTTAGGATAAGAATTTCAAAGAAAAGATTAGTTTTCAAGAGTTTTGGGCTTAACTCCATGCCCAATGGATATTTCAGGCTACTGGTCATCTAATCTAGCAGGTAGATTACCCCTAAAAGTCACCAAAAATGCTATCCAATTTTACACCCCTACAAAATTAGACAACAAAAATGGACTTAGCCATGTTACAGGGTCTAAGACGGTCATACAACCATCAAATTATACTTCCCAAATGTGTTGGTCATTGGAATTTGAAAACCCACGGAACACTAAGGGGTCAAGTCATTGTGCAAGCTATATGTTTCAAATTTGTGAGACAAAAGAGCATCCAAGCTAGACGTAGGCGAGGTTTTATTAAACTCGTGGGAAAAAAAATCCGCAATCAACCAAAGACCGACGTGTGGCAAGAAACAACGGTGACAAGTGGAGAAGAATCAATGGTCAAATGGGTTACGTGGCGAAATTCAAAATAAAAAGTTTCTAAGTCCCTTAGACTTAGAAACTATGATGCAAAGAGCCGCATCGAAGCACTATATTTGTTCACTTTTTGAGCACTAAAGAATGCAAAGGTACATCCAATCGGGAGAGTGAAGCACGAAAAGATAGTCTAACAAGTCCGACACAGAGGCAACTTGGGGCTATTTCATTGGCTCATGTTTCGCACTTGTCAAAGTGGAGATCAAAGAAAATATTGATAATGCAAAGTGCATGGAAATTTCTTATTGGTCTTGCACTTTCAGAATCGCCAAAAGGACTATTCAAAGTCGACAATGCACCAAACATGGTTGTTTCTTATTGCCTCACATTCTAAAGGGACTGGCAAGGGTCTGAAATGCGAAGGAGCGTGGACCCCTCCGTTGGTCCACGTGTCACAAGATTTGACAATGGTGAAGAAATGTAGAGCCTTCTCATTGGCTAACATTTCTAAAGAGGCAAAAAGGGAGCTAAGGTAAATTTTTCAAAGGCAAAGGAACGTGGAAAAATCTTACTAGCCCATATTTTATAAAGGCGGACCCGTTTTTTAAATCCAAAGCAAAAGCCAAGGAAATGAAAAAAGGACAAATGGCAAGAAAGGAAGTAAAAGCCCGATATCGAGAACTAATGGGAGGTCGACACTTGGCAAAAAAATGGTGTGCACGTGTCAGAGGCTGATTTCCAAACCAATCTAGGGCTGCCATGTGGCGTATTATTGTGTTTTTCGACATACCAAATCTTCAAATGGCCATATCTTTTGCTACAGAGCTTCAAATCTTGCAAAATCGGTCTCATTGGAAAGCTCTCCTCGAGACTTGTAATTTGCCATCATCAAAATTCAATTTTAGCAATATTTGATTGACAAAAACTAAGAAAGAAACATCTGAGCTATTATATAGTAATTATAGGAAGTTCAACTACCATAATTAATTGAGCATGGCGCCGCATTTTTTCATGTTAAATATTTTATAGCGTGCTTTGGAGCATGTCGGTTGCCCATTCCTTCTCTGCAGATTGGTCCTTTGCATGGGAGAGTTGAAGCCATTTTAAAATGTTTTTAACCTCTTTCTCTCTCTCTCTCTCAGAAAAAGCTATAAATCTAAGTGTTAAGAACTTTTGTAAAGGGAGGTTTTTTTAGAAGTAAAAAAACTACTTGTCAAAATTGGTCTAGAGATTTTATGAGTTGCAAGCCTCATATTTTGATGTTTTACAGGGTGTTTCTTGCCTTATTTATTACATTCTAATGAATTGTGCATCCCTCAAGCAATAAAATTCATGTTTTGTGGCTCATAACTACCCTAGCCTGTGTTATATTACATTTCTTTCCTTTTATTACAATTGTGGAATATTGTGCATATTTATTTCTTCTTGCATAAGTCAAGTCTGTTGTGCTCCATGGAAATGGTCGCTTGAATGTTGTTTTGGATTGTGGTTATTTTGTCTACCCTTCCACCCTGCATTTTCCTTCATTTTCACTCACAGGAAAATCTCCAACCCTATTTTGGTGCTATCACCTCCCTTAGCTTAGGAATTTTTAATTTCATGCATCATCCTTTCTCCCTAGTCCCTTGGCTTATTAGTTTAGGATTAGATAGCTTCATTTCTAGCTTTAGGAGTAGTTTTAGCGAGTTGAAGAGGTTTAAGAAGTAGGCCTTCTCTCAAGATCTATCTCAATTAGCCGTCCCACAATTGAGAGACAGTCTCATGTTGCCTCAGAATTCTTGATCCTTCGTGATCATATCCAGGTTGCAATTTTGATCTCCAAAACTCATTTCTCCCTTGTGGAGGTATGATGGGTCTTACATTGGGAGTTACACAACACTCCTATGTGTACCTTCTTTTCTAATCTATGCGAATGAGTAGACTCTTTTCTTTTACATGCACATTTCATGGTGGTTGAATTCTTGTTTACTACATGGAACTCGTCACGTTGTCGCTCGAGTGCAACTCGGTTGATGTGTGCATCGTCGTGTTTGATCCTTGTTCGCACATTCTCTCACATGGTATCGAGCACATTATTGGGATTCGCATCACTTACCATCATTTGATGACTCCTACTCCGAGTTTCATGGTTTTACTAGTTTCTTGTGCAATCTTCGTAATCCGCTCTAATTTTTTTCTTTACTTGCATTAGTTGGTTTTATCTCTATTTTCGTGAAGTTTATTGGTTTGTGTGTTGTTTTTGGTGCATGTGCGGGTTTTTTTAAGATTTTGGAGTCTTTTAGGAGTTTCCTTGCCAAATCTAGTTTTCTATGACCATATTTGGTAGAGATTACTTAGTTGGAGTTATTTATGGTGTTTGTTGTTTTATTGGAAAAAAATCAGTTTTGCAAGAATCTAGTTTTTCTACAAATCTGCCTCTTCCATTCTGCCTCTCCAAGTGCTACTGTGCACCCCTGCACCACTCCACCCCTCATTCGGATCCCATTGAGCGTTCGATCCCATTCGTGGCTCAGCGAGCTCCTTCCTAGATTTGTAGTGAGATCTCCCAGTGGTTTGTTTCATGTTAGTGTGTTAATTTTGTGCCTAACTTAGCAAGTTGTTGTCTTGTGGCGAGTTTTTGTTGTTGTTCTTGTGGCAATTTGTTATACTCAAGCTCATTGAGATCTTCAGCTCCCTTACTTTCTCATTGTTCCTCGCTACCTCACCCTGTCCTATCATGGATCCTCGTTGAGCCTCGGCCTTCTCGATTCTTTTTAATCACTCATTTTTCTCCATGTTCATGCGTCCTCTGAACCCATCCATGTTTCTCCACGAGCTATCTCTGTGATCTCATCCCGCATCTTGTGCTTTCCCTGGATCGATGATCCCTTTTATTCGCTCTCTCAGTCCTCTCAGACTTATCCTTGTCTCGTTAACTCGGTTGTTCACTTGCATTTGTTTGGTGCTAGTGTATCCTACCTTGCTTTAATTGGTGTCATCCTCCATCACTCCATGTGCCATGTGGAATCATCCTCATCCATTTCTCCTCACTTGGATATCCATTGTCGTTTTCTCCTCCTAACACTTCCTTGCATCCGTTACCCTGTCAGGTGTTCAACCTGCTAAGCTATCTGCCAATCAACCCTGTCAACTGGATCCTCGAGCCACCTGCTTCCCTCGCCACGTGGTCTCTCTCTCTCTCTCTCAACCCTTCTTCCTCCCTATTCAAATTTCATTAACCCATAATTTTTATTGCTAAGCCTTTCTTGTTTAAACATTAGGTTATATTTTTTTGTATAGCCTAATTTTTCTATTAAGCATAGATTTAAATTAATTTATCAGTAATGTTTTTAAATTTTAAAGGACGAAATTATAGTTTAAAGGTGGCTCCTATTTTTAAATTGGTCATTAATTTTAATAGGAGGTTAGTTTTAGTTAGATAACCTATTTTTATCTTAATCCCTTTTCAATTTTGTATTTTTTGTTTATGAAAATTAATTAAATTAATTGGGTGAAATTATTCCAAAACTAGGGTTACTAAGCATTTTTTTCCACCGATGTTTTTGGGAGTGTGTAGCGCATTTTTATGTGGTTTATAGCTCCGTTTGGATCTTTTGGTGGTTTTAGGTGGTTTTTCGCGCACTATGGATGTCATTTTGACATTTTGGGAGCCTTTTGACTCATTTTGGAGTCCTTCACTGTAGTGCTCTTGTTATTGCTTAAGGGATAGTGAGCACGTCCGCCACATCTTTATGAAAAGGGATACCCTTATGTGAGTGAGATGCTTTTTCTCACACCGAACTCTATATTTTTTTCCACTTGTTCCTCACTTTTTCCCTTTGTGCTTGTTTACGGTGTTGTTTCGCTTCTTCCAACTAACACTTACTATGTCATCCACTCTTGTGCTATTTTTCACCTACTTACAACTGAAAGGTGAGTGATCAAATGTTTCATGTCACACTCAAACACACCTTACTATAAATAACACATTGTTTATAAAGTGTTGTAAACATGGGGTTATCATTATTCTTGGGTGTTGTAATTGTGTGCTTAGGATATGCTTATGACGCATTCTGGGTTGAGTCGACGTCTTGGAACCTTGTGTGTATCTCGTACCCTTCTTTTCTTTGATTTGGATGCACTTTTGGTTGATTCCAATGTACATTTGATCATTTGAATCCTTGTGAATATTTTGCATTGATTGCTCTTTTTGTGGATGCACCATGGAGAATGTTTTTCCTATACCTACACGTCATAGGACCGTTATTGCATTACAACTTCCACCTCTTCTTCTTGGTAGGGCTAACTATACACTATGGCATTCAAGCATGGAATGTTTTCTTATTCATGATGACCTCTACCCATTCTTATATGGCCAAGTACCTAACTTGATTTCAATTTGATCATGTTCACTTGAAGACTGAATTCCATGACACTTGTAACATGGTTATTGGTAATTTGTTGATGTATATTTCCATTCCTCTCCACCATCATGTAGCGCACATAGAGTTCCCTCACACAATTTGGAGCACTCTTCAATCCTTATTTAGAGACCCTCGAAATAAAAATAAGATATTTTCATTGTTGTTTCTTCTTCCGATGAAATATTTCCTCACCTTCTTCATGTGATGATCGATACCTAGGGTTTGCAACTTTCTACTTTTACATCTCTTGACACAAATTTTTTTGTTCCTATTCCTGATGATGAGGTTTGGTCTTCTAGTTCTGACGACGAGATTATTGATGAGGACTCATCTCCTCCTCTCAGACACCTTTTAGAGAATGCGGAACCTCCTCTTATCCCATCGGACATCAGGAATTCATGTTCCCAACCTCATACTTTCATTACATCTACCCTTCAGAAACCACCCATAAGGGTGTGCATCCGGTGTGTGAGGCTTCTTCCACTCCTTTTGATGTGTTGATGATGCATGCGATGAGGCATCAAAAGAGTAAGAGTTTTTCTTTGTTTTTCGATCAACCCTTTTAGGATGAGTATTTGTCGGACCTTAATTGTCTCTTCATAGTTCCTACTTGTGTTGCATTACACAGGAGTTTCATATTCATCTACACGTGTTTCATATGAGTCCTTCATATTCTTTTTTGGGAGTTCCCCTTCTCATTATTTTGTCACTTCCACTATTTTGGAGACCATCATTGATCCTTGTTAATCCTCTTTCTATTGATGTGGGGTTGTTTTTCCTTCACCTCATATGGACATTCTTTGCGAATGTTCCATTCACCTACTCGATAATTCTACTTTCGCAACATTACCTTAATTTCTCATACACTTATTTTCTAGACCTATGTCACATTTCAATAGACCAAATTCAAAGTTCTTCGTATTGTTGCCTTGGATTCCTTCATGGTGGGTGGACTTTGAAGAAACCATTTATGGTCTTCCTAAGAGTAGAAACATTGTTCGATGCAGATAAACCTTCTTCAATCTACTTGGGTTTGTTTGTGGGAGGAAGACCACATCATCAACACTCTTCTTGAAGACTTTGTAGAGTTGTAGATTTCATATCAGGGTGCATGCTTCTTTACCGAACCCTTCACTGAGGCTAAGTATCCTTACTTGTGCTCTCATCTTGGATGAGGTCCACTACGGTTTTACATTTTCAGTCTCCTTCTTCTCTTCTTCTCTTATTCTTCTAGAAATATGGCAGTTTGTACATGGGTACATCATTAGGCCTTTAGTTGTCGGGACCCATTTGATGTATTTTTCTTAGGTTGATTAGGGGAGTTTCTATCTCTTATAAGTGGATGTTTTTCCCATTGGGTTTTCCTCCATTACTTGAGATCATTTACATGTAATCTTTTTGTACATGGGTACCTCATCAGGTGCATGGCTATCGGGACCCATTTCTTGTTTCGACATGTCATGCCGCATCCTAAGTCATTATGAAGGGGGTGTTGGTGTGAGGTACTTACTTTTTCATCTTGGGACATTTTCCACCTCACTTGGTGATTCATCTCACTTAAGTGGATATCATAGGTCATAGGTTCCTTTAAAATCTATGAAAATTTTCATCATTAAATCTTTCATATGTGTCATGTGTGTGTGTTAGTGCAAATACCGGAGTTACTTTCCATTTTTGGACAATAACTCTTTTCTCCCTTGTGGAGGTATAATGGGTATTGCATTAGGAGTTACATAACACTCATATTTGTACCTTATTTTCTTATCTATGAGAATGAGTAAGCCCATTTATTTTGCATTCACATTTCATGGTGGTTGAATGTTTTCTTACTACATGGAACTTTGTCATGTTGTCATTCAAGTACAACTCGGTGTTGATGTGCTGCTCGTCATCCCGTTTGATCCTTGTTCTCGTATTTTCTCACAAATATCACTAAGAGCGGGGTAGGTTGGTTAGTGGCACTACTTTTGAGATAGACTTTATGTGCGATCAACAATACCTTATATACCATATCCTACACATCTCACATTCATCCTTTTTACAAAGTTGTCTTATAATATAACTTATCCTTGCGCAATCACTTGCATATCCACTTACATCATCATTATACCTTTATCACATCACTTTTTATCGGTTGTGGAGTGTTCTTTTATACCTTGATCCTTTCTTTTAGGACCATGTGACATTCTATTACGAATCTAATGACATTGACCATGGTCAATACTATTTAGATTTCATTCCTTAAATTTGAATGCATCAACCATGGTTGATATCGTCATCTATAAGGAATTGTAATGGCTAATCACATTCCCTATATACATGTAACGTTTGATTTTATTTATCATTGCCTCATTAGTGCTCTTTTAGGATTCTTGTGCTCACCAAGATACTCTTAAAGATATTAAATGTTAAGAATTTAATCTTGTTTATCTTTAGAGGTTTATTCTTGGAGCATTAGGTCTAGGAAACTCAAGAATAGGAGTTACACTCATTATGATCTACCAAGCCTTTAGTGTTCCCAACAATTGTTTTACCTAGGTATTCTTCTTATCCATCTTGTTGTCCCCCACATCAACTCTCTCATAAGGTGTTGTTACCCTGTGGGGAAGTTAATGAGTCAATAGTGTTTATATAAAAGTAAGTATCTCTAACGTCTCTTTACCTTTATGTTATTTCATATTTGCTTAATTGATTGATTGTCCATGTATATAGAAAAGGTAGCATATTCATAATCTATTGCATTATTATCTATCTTCCCTTACCTTATAAGCATCAATTTGGATTTATAACCTATCAATCTCTGACAACCCATGTTTATAGCCTTAGCCTAGATATCTTTTTTTATTTACAATCCTTACATTCTATTTATAGTTGGGATACTAATAATACACCACCCCATATCCTAGACTTAGGCTTTGGAATCCTACACCTTTGATGGAGAGTAGACTTAGGATTATATATTCATGTTTCTAGAACCTTACAAACGTCTTGTGTGTGACCCTATATTGGTCCCCTTCTCCTAATATACATATCTACCATTCAATGGCTTTTCCTTTTCGTGTCAATACCTAATCCTCATAGTACATATTCGGATAAAGAAATTGCTTTTAACATGGTGGAGCTCTTCTTATCTCCCTTTTACATCATTATACCTCACTTTTTAACAAGTTATATTTTAATTCTTTTACATCTTATTTTCATCTTTTTCTCCATCTCATGTTCGACATGTTAGCATTGTGATAGACATTATGGTTTAAGGACATCCCCTATATCAATCCCTACTTGAGTATCTTTCTCATCTCTTGGATTTCACAATGTTTTCTCTTTATCATTTATATCTTATATTTTGTATTTCTCCTAACTACCTTAGGGATTCCAAGTGTCACATCCTTATGATGCATTATTCATGTGTCGGTTACTTATGAATTTCTTTTTTACTACCCCTTTACATCTTACATAAATTTACAGGCATGTTAGTTATGTTGATTCCTTTACTGGCTAACATCTTAGATCATATTATCTGCATGTTTGTTAGTTTTTTTATCCCTTTCTAGCTAACACCTTATTTCATATATTCATAAGTCAGCTAGCATGATTTTCTTGGATACATCCGATTTACATCCGATTTATTTATAAGCTAGTTAGAATAAATTTCTTGGTTACTCGTTTACATCCGATTTATTTTCAACTTGGTTAGCATGAGTTTCTTAACTACCCCTCTATTTATAATTTGGTTAGTACATATTTTTCAGCTACCCCTTTACATCCTATATTATATCTAGGATTGATTGATTGGTTTATTGTATTTCGTACTAGCACCTTAGCATCCTACTATGATATTGCTTCCCCTATATTTTGCATACCTACCTATTGAGTAGCTACCTACACTTGCATTTTTTCCACTCTTTGGTAGTCCGAATCTTAAATATTTCTTAGCATATTTGTACCCTCACGATCAAAACAAGAGATGACATGATCCCCATAATTACAAAAAGAAAAGTATATGGTAAGTACATTTCAATTAGGTTGAATTCATATTTTTATTAATTATCTTGTTGCTTTATTCCAGTTATTTTGATTTGGTGTTACATTTTCTTTTCTCAAAGACCATCCCATTAAACGTGTTATGACATATGATGGTCTTTGTTTGGGGCATACGCATACACCTTATTGTTCACACTTGTTGACTTTTCTCTTCACAAGTAACATTGATGCTTTAACATCTCCTTAGTGATATCATATAGGGTATCATTAGGAGAGAGGTGAGTTGGTTAATTACAATACTTGTGAGACATATTGTATGTGTTTTAAATTGTACCTTAGATACCCTTATCATATACATACCTCAATCATCATTTTACAACTTCCTATGAAATCACTTTATTATCCTTTTACAATCACTTGCATATCTACTTATAGAATCCTTATATCTCTGACAAATCATTGTTTATCAGCTTCATAGTCTTCCTCCATCCCCCGAGCCTTCTTTTTAGGACTATGACATTGTATTCTCTAGCCATCAACACCACCATGGTTGATATTTTCTTTCATTCACGATAACTAACGACATCAACCATGGTCGATGTTATATGTTATAAATAGTTATAATGTTAATCATGTTTTGTATTTGTAGGTGGAATGATTACATTTATCATCACATTATCATCAATCGATCATTCTATTTTTTTAACCAAGCTTCTCTTAAAGGTCTTAAATATTTAGAAGTTAGTTTTTCTTATCTTTAGAGGTCTTCTCTTGGAGCATTTGGTCTATGAAACTCAAGAATAGGAACTATACTCACTATGGTCTACCATGTCTTTGTAGTCCCTAACAAGTGCTTTACTAGGTATTCTTCTTATTTGTCATGTGGCTCCCCACATCAACCCTCTCATAATGTGTTATTGGCCTTGGGGAGGTTAATATGACAACGATGTCTCGCATAAAAGTAATTATCTCTAATCTCTCTTTTCTTCTATATTATTTCAAATTTGATTAATTATTTGATTGGTAATGTATATAGATTAAAATAGAATAACATGTTCTTAATCTATTGCATTATTATTTATCATCCCTTTGGGCTTTATAACCTATCAATCTCTACAACCCATGTTTACAACACTAACCTAGATATTTTGTTATTATTTACAATCCTTACGGTCTATTTACAAGAAAGTTAATAGTAAGATGTCACTCCCTATCCTAAACTTAGGTTCTTGAATCCTACACCTTAAACAGAGAGTGGACTACCCATCTTCTAGATTTGTGGCTCTAAGACCGTAGAACCCTCTTTTGTGTTTCCCTAGAATGGTCTTATTTTTATCCTAATATATTTTATCAAGAAAAGAAAGAGGATATTCTATAGACCATTATCATCTTGCATACAACTAGCAATTTACTTGTCCCTACCAAAATTAAATGTATGTGCGTACATGTGTATGGTTTTGGGGGACTATACACAAGTACTCTAGAAAGAGGAGAGGAAAAACGTGGAAAATACCTAAAACTTCTCCAAAAGAAATATAGGGATGAGAGGATGGGGAAAAACATGGAGAATACAACATTCAACATTCAAATACATGAAAGCACACACATCCTAATGTAAACCAATAATTGACACTTAATGCAATTTGTGAATAATAGTTGTCCCATACAAAAATTATATGTCAATCAATATTAATGGATGATAATTTTATCTTTCAAAAATACACTTGATCAATAACTAGCCATAAATACTTCAATCTACCAAATACAACAAAAAATACCTCTTGAATTTAAAAACCATTAAATATACTTAAAAATAAATATGGTATTTGTGTTGGATTTTTATTACGTGAAGTACTTTCATACTCAAATCATCACCATGAAAACTACTTGTATGAGTAATCATTAGGGGAAATGACCCCATAGTTGTGCATGCACCAAAACATGTACATTTGGTTTCACCATAGGTTGTTGAAAAAGGTACCAATAGTTGTTCACTTTTAAATTAATGACATTTTTTAAGAGCTAATGACAATGTGATACATAGGGTGCTCAGTCATTGTTCCCTCTTTCAAGTGCTTTATAATAATTTTCTAAATACTAAATCAATTCAAAAACTACTTTTCCCTCCAAATAAACACTTGAAATGAAAATGTTGATGTTGCACGATCATACACTACACAATGATATAATTTTATCGTTCGACTAAATACCTACATATATCTACGCACCCTTAAAGTTGGGGTGCACATCTATAAGGTCCTCTCCCTATCTTGTTGAACTTTTATTCATGTATTTTCCTATTAATCACAACGGGACCCATAAAGGGATCATGCACCAAGCTAAAGCATCTATTAGTAATGCGGAATATTTTCAATACTCAAAACCATCACTATTAGTTGTTACCTCAATGTACTTCCACTTGTGTATGGGTCTTACTTCTACATGAACATAATAATCAATGTTTTAGGTTGTTCGCCCCATTGTCAAAGAGTTTGAATAAGTGCCCCTTAATGAACCTTTCTTTATCTTGCGGTATTAACAAATGTAGGATCAATCTAATATTTTTTAGTTATAAGTCAAGGCTTCAATATTGATATTATACGATATATTGTATTAACATCACAAAATAGAAAATATAAATAATAACTCACTACAAAAACCCCTTTTAGTATTACCAATCAAGGAAGGTTTGTAAGCTACATAATCAACCACTAGTTTTACGAATTGGAAACAAACTAAAGGGTGAAAACTACGATTATTTAAGATTGCATGACATGAGGATGAGGGACATAAGGACAATATTTTCATACGGAAAAAAATCTTGGATTTCAGGGATGGTGAGGGATGGCTTTTAAATTAATATATAAAATTATAAATATTAAAACAATTTTTAAAAATTATTAATAACAATATATGATAGTCCATTATCAACATTTGTCCTCGAAAATTGATGTATTCATATATCAATCTTGATCTCAGTATTATGTCTTTGTCATACAATAAAGTTAGGTTATGAGTAAACATCTTGGTCTTTTCTTGTTGCTTTTATCATCTACACAACCTTTCTCTTTATATAAAAGTATACATATGTGCTTTATTAAGTGATTGGAGCTTCCACTATGAATTTTAATAAAAAAATTTACACATGGAATTTTTCAAATAGAAATAAACTTCTAATAATATTGTACACTACAAGAGTACATTAGGGCCTTCCCAAATTTATTTCATTTTCAAGTTTATTCGAGTCAAACAAAATGGCATAACTAAATCGAGTTCATCCATTAACAAACCTTGGGAAATTTGCGGAGAAGGTGATCGAGTCATTAATCAATACAAAACCCTTCGATGGGCAAAACTATGTAACAAATTCAAGATAAACACCTTGAGATTGAACCATATTTTTGTTTTTCTTAAAACTATTTTTCAAACTTTGAATAAAGTATTTGAATATTTAAAAAAATATTTTAAAGTATATAAAAAGGTGGGAAAGATGACCTAATCGCTAGATGGTGTTTTGCATGTTGAAGAATGTTTTAGGTTATCACACACCTACATCCCGAGTTCGTATTGATGATCCTATAGTGATCTAAGAAGGAAATCTAAAAAAATTGCACATTTATTGCAATAAATCAATCTACCACTCTTCCCTTAGGCGTTGTTTACCTAAAAATGCAATTTATTAATGGTCATCTCCTCAATTCATGCATCATTTGATGTAGATACGGTGGAGCTCGGAAAATTCTCTTCCTAGTGCCCTTTTGATTTTATGTGGTTATTTCAACATGATGGAATCAATGAAGATAAATATGGTCATCTTCCCATGCGGTGATGTGTAGGAGAGCGGAAAGCATGGTTTTACATTTGGCACAAGTTTAACCTCTATGAGCTCTCATCATTGTAAAGAATACTTTGATGTTGCATTGTTTACTTGGTCTAACTTTAGACTTGGTGGGGAAGAGTGGTTAAAAGACTAGATCGTTCCTTGTTCATCGAACAATTCTTTTCCGATTTACCTCGAAGTCCACTAGACCAATTGTGATTGAGAATGTCATTTTGTCAAACCATCAATTAATATGCTTCTACTTTGAATGGACTAGCCTACACCTCAAAAGAAAAAGAAAAAAAACCTAATTTTATCTCCACATTGTCATCTTAAACATGAGAGGACTTTGGGACATATCAAGCAAATTTGAAATATTGTTTCCGAGGCCCTGATGGATTGGTTGGATTGAGTGGTGGTTTAATGTGATTTTGAGGACTACCACCTTCCTTAGGATATATGGCAAGCAAGCCACTATTTACAAACAACCAGTCATGAGACTACATACCATGAATTCCAATGGATTTCACATGAGCTTGACAACTCTTTACTTAATGTTTCTTGCAAAATCAAGATGCTCATTAGAGACAAACTCAAATGTGAGGAAGCTTATAAAGCCATAGGGGTGTAGCTTAGGAAAGATCACATTGGTTACAAATTGGTGATAAAGCTTCTAAAGATAATCTTATTTGTTCCAGATAATCTGACATGATAAAAGCCATCAAAGGTGACAATGACATTATTACAAAATGCCTAACATCCTGCAAGATTTTGTACATCACTAAAATGGTTTTTATTTAACTCACCCTTCTTCCCCTAAGAGAGAAGATTCCCTCATGAAGTACCTTCAAGTTGTCCCCTATAAACTCTCTCAAGCTCAAAGAATCACTTGTGATGGATCCCTAATTGTTAATGATCTCAAAGAAGCATCCATGTAAATGGCCACGCGATAAAGCCTTTGGCATCAATGGATTTCCCTATGATTTCTACAGGGGTCCTATGGGATATCATGGACCACGATCTTCACAAATTTTATTATTCTATTTTGTCCAACTCTTTAGGTGACCTCATCAATCAAAGTAATATTAAGTTTATTCACAAAGCTTGGGAATATTTTTGCATTTAATTAATGAATAATTCAAATAATATGCAAAATGTAACACAACACAAGATATGTGTGGGTCAAGATGCCCTAATATTCAATATATTCATAAATAAAGAATACCCTTAAGGTAGGGCAACACCATACATACTACTTAACGAAAGAATAACTCCATGATCTCCCAATACATGAATTCCACTTCAAGGGGGTGCCTCTAATATTCTTCTACCAAGTAGAAGACTCAACTCATACATAACATATCTCATGATGGCATTCCTCTCCTTTATATATATAATACATTACTCTTAATGGATGGATAACATTTAATCCCAATGAAGGTCGACTCATTACCCAATATAAATAATTCCTATGTGACCTCATATGTTATAAACATATAACTAAGGGGGATCATGTGTGCCTCATGTTGGCATCTCCATCAACCCATATACATTATAATATCATATCCTAAAGTACATAACATGTCCTCCCTCCTTGAAATATTTCATCCCTAAAACATAAGAAAAAACAATGTAATGAGTTTGCTTCAAATCATTACACACTTGTCGCCATGCTTGATCATCCAACCACTCATATGTGATCTTATTGGATGATACATCTCTAAACCTGGTTCCATAATCCATTGCACTACTTTGATTCCATCCATGGCTATAGTTGATCCTCATCGGCTTACGTGCATAATCATAGTAATTATTCATATGATTCCCCTGCCACATAATTATTACTCCAATGATGTCATGTATAAGAAAAAACATTGTTCCTTCAATGACCTATATATCCATATTGGTTATTCCTCTAGTGCTCCTTGATATGCATCCATGATTTTTTCCTCTCATGGCAATGTGGGTTGTCTATATGTTAACCTTAGTATCCACATCTTTTTCTTCTACTTTTCTTTCCTCTTCCACCTTTTAGACTTTCAAGTACCTTTCTCTCTAGAGTAGATGAATTATTATTTTCATATTTTTCTTCAAAAGCTTCTTGTTCTTCATCTAAATCTTCTTGATTCTCTTCTTCATCATTTTGAGATTCATCGTCATCCTCAACCTTGGCCTTTCTTTTTGCTTCAAAAGTGTGATATCCTAAAAGGTGACCTTCTTTCTCTTGTACAAAATCTTCATGAATTTATTTTACAAAATAATATTAATTGTTCCTAATGTCTCTATAAGAGGGTTCGAAACCCGAAACGCGAGGATCACGAGGGACAACGTACACATCAACGGACGAGCGAATGACAGTGTGAAGAGATCTCGGGAGGAGCGAGCATCAACCAAATGTGCATGCAAAGATTTGAAATACGGGCATAACCTCGTTACAATCCACAAACTCTCTCTATCGCATAGATCCAAAGGGGTTTACATATAGGAGGTGTTGAGTAACCCCGGTGCTGCAATCATGGCAACTCAGTGAAGAGGGAGAGTTACATTCCCAAAATAAAAGTGTAACTCTCTAATGACACATATGACGCACTAACGCATAAGAGAATATCATAATGACACGTGGACCTACGATCTCACCTAAGTGAGATGACTCACCTAATGATGTGGAAAATAACACACACCAACACCCTCCCTTCATCGTAACTTAGGATGAGGCGACAAGTCAGAAACGAGAAATGGGTCCCAAAGACAAAGCCTGATGAGGTACCCATGCACAACAAGAAGTCCCAAGCAGTGAAGGAAAACCCAGTGGGAAAAACATCCACCACAAGAGAACAAATTACTCTCTAATCTAAGAAAGATGCCAAAGATGGGTCCTGGCCATAGACTAGCTTGAAAAGGTACCCATGTACAAAAGGGAAATCTCTCTACGAAAGATGAAGAAGAGAGAAGAAGAGGGAGACAAGAGGGATGCAGAAGATGTCATGGATGGATCTCGAACTCGTAGCTCAGGAGGTCTCCTAAAAGAATGCCGATCACGAGATCTCGCCTCAGTGCGAAGAAGAGCCATCTGCACCGATCGTGTGCTTGCCCTTAGGAAGGACAGAAATGACTGTTGGAAGTTTGCCCACTCCGCGAAGGAAATCAAGGTAGCAACACGAAGAACTTTGAGTCTAGTCCACAAAATTTTGACATAGGTCTAACAAGAGAGCGCAAGGAACCGAAGATAATGTCACGAGTGCGTAATCGCGGAGTATGAAGGGTGAACACTGTAGAAAGGATGTCCAAGTGATGTGAAGGCAACAAAACATCCCCCACAACAGAAAATAGATCCACAAGCAACGGTGGATCAATGAAGGTCTCTGGAAAAGTGGAAGTGGTAAGAGTCCTAGAAGGGGCACTCCCAACAACGGAGATGATGGACTCCTCTGAAATACATGTAGATGGATGAGGAACCTATAGAGCATCACAAGTGGACTCTGCAAAGAGATGAAAAGGTCGGGGCATATACTCATCCCAATGAAGGGGCTCGACAAACAGAAGAGCAATTTCGGACATGTATAAGTCATCCAATGAAGGTAGAGGAGTGGAAGTGGCCTCGCAGAACTGGAAGTGGAAAGGAGGCAGTGTGATGACTGTATGAGATGAATAGGAGACCGCTCGATATCGATGATATGTGGGATGTGTCAACACTCTTTAGAATAGTGAGAGGAAGAGAAGAGTCCTCCGTAGTACTCTCGACATCGAATTGGGTGCATAATCCTTGTCATTAGAAGTAGAACCAAGCGAGTGCTGTGTTGAGTGGAACTCGCCATCACACGAAGAAGAGGAGACAAGTTTATCAAGCAGAACAACGGCCGTATGTGAAGGGTCTCCATAGAGGAACTGGAGAATGCTCAAGACACTGTGGGGTGGATCTGAGTCTGCCACGTGAAACCAAAGAGATCTGGAGACATGCATCATTAAGTGACCGAAAACATGGCCGCAAGTGTCGAGAAAGTCCTCCGGATAACAACGATCGGTGGGTGCAGGAACTGGCCCAAGCAAGAAGTGTGAAAGACCCTCATAGGTGAAGTAGCATTCCATGGAAGCACGCCAAGTTCTTTCTCCCAAAGAAGAAGTGGCAAAGGTCAGAAAGCAATCCTACAACGCTCAAGTCTAGAAAGAGCACCCTCCATGATGCGGAAGCAAAAGTGCAAGGTGCACGAATGTAAGACGTCGGACTCGGCCGATAATGTGTCTGCGTGTAAAAACCCAAGAGTACTAGTGACCCCAGAATGTGACACTATATAAAGTAGTGTGTTTACAAAATTCACAATGTCATCACGTAATATGTGAAAAATCATGCAACTTTGACTAAAAAACCGCTCAAAACCAAAGTGAGTCAAAAGTTATAAGCAAGAAAATGATTCCCCATAAATCGATGGAAAATGCCAATAAACCCGCAAACGGATTTTCCTCAAAACATTAAAAAGGAGGGATTGTTTTGACCGCCAAACAATGTCTAAAAGGGATGAGAGGTGTCAAACCATGTAGATGCACTGAGTTGTTGTGTTGTTGACCGAGCTAAATGATGGTTGCCACATGTGTAAACTAGGAGTTTATGGTAACCACTAAGTAGATGAATTATTATTTTCAAAGTGAGCCACCAAGCCACGTGCTTGGGTGAAAAGTGAGGCCAGCATGTGTAAAGGAATCTCGAGTCGCGTGGATCTCGAGGAGGGTGCTTGGGAGATACGGCTGGGAGTTTGACAGAGCAAACGTCGAGGCGTGGAAACAAGCGTCGAGCGTTGGAAGCGTCGGGAAGCAAAGGATCCAATGCCGAAGTTGATTGGAGAATTTTGTGCGAAAGCGAGCTAACCGAGACGGCAAATAGCTCGAGAGAAATGGTAGGCGGGGCATGGGAAAACCAAGAAGGCAAGGGCACCTGCCGATGACACAATTGAAGTGCCAACCAAACGTAGGAGCGCGAACCAAGTCGCAGCATAATAGATCCATTGTGGGAACAACGAGCCGAGGAGAGTCGGGAAGCTCGAACGTGCGGCCGAGAGGGAGAAGCGACACAAACCACGCGGAGCCGAGCACCAAGCCGTAGGAAGGCCGAGCCAAATGGTGGATTCTAAAAGTCTTGTGGGACGTGCAAAGAACACAGATCAAACTCGCAGGACAAGGATCCACAAAGAACCCACGTGAGTCGAAGACCAAGAACAAGATCAACCAAGAAAAACAATGCACTTGATCAGTAAAACTAGATCCGTTGAGTGCAAACAAACATGTTCACGCTTAAAACGCGTAGAAGTAAAACTCGAGCCGAGTTAAAAACAAGGATAAGGACAGAGTAGTGAAACGGTATAGGGCGAGTTGGAGAAGGTGAGATGGGTGAAGCTTAGTTCCCAACTCAATGAGCCGGGCCCGAGTTGGCCCTCAAGACAGAGCAGACACACCTCTAAAACTCTCAAAACAACACTGAAAAAACTCAAATCTGAAGCCCAATCCTACAAAAATGCCTTCGGAACACACATGAAAAGGTGGAGGACCCGGAAAACCAAAAAATGGCAAACCCCCGAAGACTCAAACACAACCAAACAAACTACAAACAAGCCGAACAAAGGTATAAACGCCCGAATCAATGCAAGAAGCGCACAATTGGAATAACCATTACGACACACTTAATGAGATCGGATATCACGCCGAAAGCGAAAACATGCACGCAGAAACCCGAAGAGTGCGTTGATCCACAAGATCCACTCTGATACCATGTAAGAGGGTTGAAACCCAAAACACGAGGATCACGAGGACGCATACACATCAAGCGGACATGCGAACGGCAACGTGAAGAGATCTCGGGAGGAGCGAGCATCAACCGAATGTGCATGCAAAGATTTGAAATACGGGCATAACCTCGTTACAATTTTCAAACTCTCTCTATCTCATAGATCCAAAGGGGTGTACATATAAGAGGTGATGAGTAACCCCGGTCTTTGCAATCATGACAACTCAGTGGAGAGGGGAGTTACATTCCTAGAATATAAGTGTAACTCCTTAATGACACATATGACGACCGACACGTAAGAGAATTTCGTAATGACACGTGGACCTACGATCTCACCTAAGTGAGATGACTCACCTAAGTGAGATGACTCACCTAATAATGTGGAAAATAAGCACACACCAACAGTCTCTAACCAAGGATATCTAAGAGCATTATCCTAACCATCCATATCCAAATCTTGAAAATCGAATACAAAGCATATTTGTCTATAAAGAGCTTCAATTTTTCAAAAGCTTGAAAATTTTTACCACCAATTGAGCTTCTTTTATATATTTTTCCTAAACACGTAGATGTTAAGCTACATCCATGTTGATGAAGTTATACTTGCAACTAGGGTTTATGGAAACAAGTAGTTTTTCCTTTGAATGCACCTTCAAATAGAAATATTGAAGCTTCATTCTTTGGAGATGCACTATCTAAACTCTTAGCATGATCAATTAGCTCTCCTTTTGTATTATCAGTAGTCTCTTCATCATCAGCATTGTCTTCTTCCTCCTCGCCAAAACATCATTATTTTCATCTTCTTCTTCTTTGTCACATCAAGTAAAGAAAACATGTTCCATTTCCTCTAAAGACCAATATGAACTCTCTTGTTTCAATTGAGAGCACCAAGTTCGTGTTGAACCACCAAGCCAAAGATGAAAAAGAAACCATATCACTCCATATGAAAAATATTTTTTCTTAAATTGGATCCACCATTCTCTAGCATCAATCTTACCATCTCCTTAGAAAAATTGCATCCGTTGATGCACATAATGTAGAGTTTCAAGAATTGACTTCTTTGACTAAAGCTGTGAATCTCCAATTTCATAAATATGTCGGCCTCAAATTAGAAAATATGGAGAATATACCCAACTTAATTTTTAGAGCTTTCCCAAAAATGCAAAAAAATCATAAAAAATCCAAAAATTGAGGCATGTGGAGCGAATTTGTCAAAAAATCTAAAATTGCAATAACTTCCTCAAAACCACACAAAAAAATTATAAAATTTGAATTGCAACCTCCTTTAAAATGTTTTGCAACTCCAACGAGAATATTACAAAAATAACTTAATCATTTCCAAGATATTGACGAACTTTAAAATTAGGGTTACAACCCAATTTTTTGTCCAAATTGATGCTCTAATACCACTTGATACGATCTTCACATATAATAAATGAATAATTTAAATAATATGCATCATAAAATACAACAAAAGGGATATTTGTGGGTCAAGATGCACTAATATTCAATATATTCATAAATAGAAGAATACCCTTAAAGAAGATTAACACCATATAATACTCCTTAAGAAAAGAATAACTCCATGATCTCCCAATATGAAAATTCCACTTCGAGAGGATACCTCCAATATCCTTCTACCAAGTAGAAGACTCAACTCATACTTGACATGTCTTATAATGACATTCCTCTCCTTTATAGAGGCATACCTTACTCTTAATGGATGAGTAACACCTAATCCCAATGTAGGTTGGATCATTACCCTATGTGACCCCATATATTATAAACATATAACTAAGGGGGATGTGTACCACATGTGAGCATCTCCATCAACCCATATACATTATACTATCATATCTCAAGGTACATAACAAAGTTGTAGACCTTAAGCAAATTTTCAATTGGAGACCTATTACTCTTCTTAATATTTAATATAAAATCATTGTCAAAGCCCTCACTCTCATACTTAGACATCTTCTTCCCCTCATTGTCATAAGTGAGCAAACTAGTTTCATTCAACATAGATGCATTCTTGATAATGTTCTTGTTGTCTAGGAAGGTATGGAATGGGCACGAGTTTATGATCAAAAAGTCTTATTTGTGAATATTGATTTTGAAAAAGCTTATGATATGGTTGAGTGGCCCTTTATAATAGTTATACTTCAAGCCATGGGGTTTGGACCTCGCTTTGTCCATATTGTCAACATGTTATTTCAAAATGGCGAGTTTGTATTGCTTATCAATGGTGCTCAACCCACTAGGTTTGGGTTGTTCAAATCTATCAAACAAGGATGGCATTTGCCTCCCTCCTCTATGTAGTCCCTACAAAAGGATTGGTTTTCTTGCCAATTACCCTTCTCGAGGCTTGGTGAAAGACATCTCTCCCTCACTCGAACTAACAGAGCATTAATGGCCATTTTGCATATGACTTTTTTTGGCTCTTTTGGAAGAGGAAGACTAACAATAATGCCATGGAATGCTTAGAAATGTTTTGCCTTGCCTCAAGTTCCTCTATCCAATGGAAAAAGACTCAATATTATAGACAATCTCTTTCCCCCAAACCTCCATGGTTGGAAGGATTTCAATGGCAATGGATTCAACAAAGTGTGCAATTCAAGTTTATTAGCATACCATTTGCTTTCGGGGCTTCACCATGTGATATTTGGTCTTATGTTGCCCAGAGGGTTGAGAAAATAAGTACCTACTAAATCACCAAGCTTCTCTCTCTTGTATGATAATTCCAAATCTCCTCTAAAGTGTTGGTTGCCGCACATGTCAACTACTCGTGTTGGGCTCCCTCCAAGGCTATCTATGCTAAATTACAAAAGCTTCTCAAGAACTTTTTTGGGTTAATTCAAAGGGCATAAGGGTTTTCACGGGGTTTCTTAGGAGGTATGTTGTAGGTCTAAAGAAGTATCGGGTTTGGGACTTCTAAATGTCAAACTCCACAAACATGCTCCCATTGTCAAATGGATAATTCGAACCCTGAAGGCTCTAAAGCTTGGAAAGTTTTGCTTCACCATTCTATCACTCAAGGAACTCATATGGGAAGAAAAGCTTGGAACGGTTTGGAGTTTGAGAATCTCCTCTCATTTGGGCATGTGAAGATAAGTGATACTTTTGTTGTTAAATGCATTTGGAACGCATGGGAGCTTCTCAAACCTAGCCTCATATGGGTTGGGGGTGGTTTCAGAATTGGACTCTCTTTCAATTCTCTCTCTTTGGTAGTATACCATTCTTCACTTCCACAATGTCTCATTTGTTATGGTCCCTTGGCTTAAAGGCCTATGGGTTTTTAAAAAGAGAACCAAAGTTATTGGTGACATATTTTGCAAGGCTTCCAACAGATGGATGTTATGGGATATCTTTAAAGCAAAATATCAACTTAAGAATGAAGATGCAAAGTCTATTTCTAAAATTCAAACCTTTGTACATGATGACTTCTGCACAAATAGTTTTTTCCTCTTATGTTCCTTGGTGGAGAGATTGGCATTGGCCCTCTACTACTCACCTATACCATTACAAAACCCGGATTTGGTTATCAACTTCTTTCTCTTCAACATGTGCTAGGAGAATCTCTCAATCACCATTAGAATCTTAGATCTCAAGATGCTACAAGTTTTATTAATTTGTGGAAAGCCTACATTGAACCTAGAAAATCCCATTTTCTCCGATGTATTATTTACAAGGCCTCATGATTGGTAATAGGCTTAAACATATAGGGGTGTTCAATCCCATATCCTATTTGCCATCATCACGATTCTTTCAAACACCTTTTTATGATTTTTCCCACATGCTCAATCAAAGTGGAAATGAATTCATACATTTTTCCAACCTTGCATTCCAAAATTATTTACTTGGGACGGTTCTCCTTGGGGACTTGACATAGCATCTTGCAAAATACAATGATTATTGACAAAATTTTCGTGTTGATATTCATTTTCATATTTAGAAAGATAGAAAATATGTTATTTTAATAATATTGTTACGAAAAGATATTTATATGTGAGAAATTGTTATTTTTAATAATAATGTTATGGAAATAAATTTCTCTCGTAACTAATAAAGTTATTGTGATCTCCACTATTGTTTCATATCCATGAACAAGTTGAAAAATCCGCTTGGAAGGAGAGCATTTGAATCCCTACTTTCACACTAGGGAATGCTCCATGTATTGTCGGTTTGGTGCCTCCACTCTACTCGTCGCCACTCTCCTCAATGTTATGGTCAAGGTTTTCATAGGCGCCACTCCATATAAACAAGTGGAGTTTCTCCCCCTCCCATCGTCGGTATTTGCCCAAATCTCGATCCCATTCACTGCGCTCAACGATGTTGTTTTTACCACCTCGGTGGTGGTGACAACATTGGTTAGGATGTTGCCCTAGGGAAATTCTCAAATTTGGCCTTGGCCATTTCTCATACTTGATAGAATGAAGAAGAAGATGCAACAACAAAATGATGGATGATACTTGGTCCTAAATATGGCACACCCTCCAACACCGATGTCGGGGGCAAACTAGATAATCCACCTTTGCATTTGTCAACCATTGTGTTCGATGTTATTGCATAATTGTTTTGTATTTTGTGGTTTAGTGCTTTGGTTTTATCACCTTTTTATTAAAAATTGCACTTGTATTATTGATATGATTGTACAACCTTTGTTTTGTTTTAAGGGAAACTCACCTCCTCAATAACTTTTTGGCTTGACATGACTTGCATTTTGGAACACTCATTCTACCCATCTTTTTGTATGGTCAATATTGTACTATATATTTTTATATTTAGAGTAATAAAAGTGCACTATTTAATCCAAAAATGGAAAAAAATCAAAAGAAAACAAAAATTGCAAAGGAAACCCCGCACATCACCTTAAAATAGGGACATTTTGAGAACATCCCAAAAATGTCCCCTGCTTTTCCCGAGACGGTCTTTTTTTACATAGGAGAGTCGATGGGAGAACATTTTGAGAACGTCCCAAAAATATCCCCTATTTTTCCCGAGACAATGTTTTTTTAAGCATAAGAGGGTCCATGGGGGCATTTAAAAGTGTACTTTTTAATCAAAAATGGAAAACAAAAACAAAAAACAAAAATTGCAAAGAGAAGTTTGAACATCCCCTAAAACCGGGAACATTTTGAGGACATCCTGAAAATGTCCCTATTTTTCCCGAGACAATGCCTTTTTTTTTTTTTTTTTTGCATAGGAGGGTCCATGGGGGGCATTTAGCCCCCATTCCCAAGCCCTCGAAACATCTTGGACATCCAAAACAGCTAGGAAATGGGAGACGCATCACCCCATAACATTGGTAAAAACATCGTTGAGTAGTAACCGTGTCAATGGGAAAGAGACTAAAAAAGGTGAAAAATTCAAAGAGACTAAAAGGGTGAAAAATCCAAATAGCTTATAGTTTATTTTTAAGGAAAGTTAATTGTGTTGGTCTTCATGTTACCTCCTCAAAAGTAGTGGTAAAGACAAATAAGAGAAAGTGTGAACTAAATAAGAGAAATTAAAATTAAAAGTGTGAACAAAAAAGTCATATCCCATAGAATACCTCTACATTTTGGGTTTGAACAATGAATGCGTTGTGAGGTCAAACAAAAGCCAACACGTCTAAATATAGCATCGTAGTGTTCACGGACGAGTGCCAATTTGAAAAGGATGATGCATGATTTAGCTAGAACAATGAAGATGCATTTCCTACAAGTTTACAATGCTATTTGCATGCAATATAAAATGCTTTAAAAACATCTATCTCATCCCTTGAAGAAACAAGAATAACAATGGTCGGATCATGGAACTAACTGATACAACATCCTATGCAAAGCCAAATTACCAAACTAGAAAAAGTATGACACTCGCTAATAAACTTTAGAAAACAAAACGAATAATTATCCAATATCAGATACCCAATCGTTTTGTAAGTTACATAAAAGAAAAAATTGCACAAACTATCAAATCAAGATATTAGTTAACAATGTGGAGCGCGGTCTTGCACATGCTAAATACAATGGCTCATTATAAAACTAACCATTTAACTATTTCATCTCCAGTAGAGCAAAAATGAATCACAATGCTACTAATCCAAATATGACATGTGGCACGTCTCAATTGTAAAGAATTAGAGAAATACATTACATTGTTCTAGATCCAAGTTTTGTCCCAACCCAAAGCTGCCGCCATAGAGCTGTTAAAATTTTGGAAGAATAGGACATGCTAAAAATTATGCTCCAAGGACTATGACGACAATGAGCAATAGAACGCCGAAAATCACCATCAACGAACAAGTCTACATGGTCCAACAAACTGAATGTCAACATATTTTAATCATATACTGTCTTGGGTTAACACGAAACAAAAAAAAATATACAACCAAAATACTTACTAGAGATGAATTTGATTTTTGGCTTCTAGATGCCTTGGCTAATTGGCTTTTGCTTGAACAGTTGCTGAATAGGAGCTCTCGATGCTAGAGTCGATATCATCTAGTCCAAAAAATTGGTAATCAGGTCAAGGAGCATAACTATATATAAACAAAACCAAGTATCTAGCCAAATTTAAATTAGCACTTTACCTATCATGACTCCTTGATCGTGAACTAGAACTGCAAGATCTTTGAAAATTTCATTTACTTCTCCAATTTGTTGTTGAATCTCCTTTATCCCTTGATTTCGTTCTTCAATAATGACCTCATTAAACATAACATCATTTTCTAACTGAAGAACTTCATGTCTGAAGCATTTCCAAATCACACACATCAAGAAAGGCTCAACACTCATCAAAAATGCATAAATATAAATGCGGAACTCAAGATAACGATGTGATCAAATTGTAGTGCTCACAACATTTTCTAGCATATAAACTAAGGCTTGTATTCTAGTACAGAATGTACACACATAAAATGATTTATTAATGTTTTTATTGTCATGGAACTTGTCGGCGCATGGATTTGGGTGTGCTCAGCTAGAACAATCTTGTCATGAGTTGGTGCCTAGGTCTCTCTCTCAGCTTTCATCCAACCCCTTCACTTCATGCCATTGCCCCTCTCCCTCATCTGGCTCAGTTCCCACCTTTGGCCTCTTTAGGCGTCCTGGAGACCATTTCGATGAGACAAATATCTTTGCATTATTTGCTCACATTGACAGAAGATTCCTCCATGTACACTCAAGGACATCTAAAGAGAAAAAGACTTCACTAAATGAATATTGTTTGGTAAGGGGACTTGAAAACGGGAATAGAGGCATACCGATGACATGCATGAAAACCATATAACCTCCACCTATTCTATTGGGCCTTATCCATACATCTTGAATTCAATATGCAACATCCCACATTGAAACAAGATTGTTCCACCCAAAGGGGAGATAAAAGCACCAACAAGTCCCCAAGTACTTGCCCCCTTTCCCTTCTCCATTTCACTTCATCCGTTTATTTGATTGTTATATTCTTACACATCTTGCAGATCTACTGCAAGCCAAAATGTGAGAACCTTGTGCCCTACCTCTTGTCAACTTTTGAATTACTTATTGCTATTTAAAAGGAAGGAGACTTAAAGAGGTTCCTTTCTAAGTGCATAAGAGCATAAGGTATTACTTTTTGGTGGAAAACAAAAATAAGCAATAAAGTAAGTGCAACTTTAATACAAGCTAATATTTGTTAATGATTTTCAAATAAATACTAATGTATCCCAAAAATGGACCTTGAAAAGATGAAATACAGCTCAAAAAATTCAGCTGTTCTGCAACGGAAAATAATTGTAAAGTAAAACAAACAAACAAAAACTAAAATACAACCATATAAGAAAAAGTGTGCATTCACTATTTCGAAATAGATAAGGCACTAATACCTTCATATGCAGTCCATTTCTTCGAACTCCTGCAAACTCATAAATAGGGATACTATACATTTCCCAACAAAATATATTAAGGAGCACAAATTATCTTCCTGAGAGAATTCAGGCACCCCTTCAATGAGCCATAGCTCATCCTTATGATTTCTCCCTTTTATGCACTTAGTAATATACTTCAAAAACACACTCATGGTGGTCCTCTTGAGATGACTTAAAAACATGGGAGAAAAAATCCCACAAAAACCAATAAACTAATTAAAATGCTTGTGAATGCTTTCAACTCAACAATATACTCCAAGTCAAAATAGATCATACCCAGGGTCGATTCATTATATAGAGCAAAACAATAGCATGTCAAACGAGCTAGAGGCTACATAGGCTTCTAATGACCAATGAAATTTGACAGAGACTAACAGTATCACAGATCCGTCTTAAATTGTATCTGGCATGTGCTGAGACATATCCCAAATTATAGAGGTGTCAATCCCCATATTCTTGCACTTGCAAGATTGTGAGTTCGCCATCTCAGGTACATATTGAGTTGGAGTGATGGTGAAAGCATGTATACTCCATAGCATGTACAAAACTGGAGGTAGAATTGTTTGTATGCCTTGTTGAACAATATATAAGGTAAATGAAAAACAATCCCCTACTTAAAGGGCTATCTTTACCTTTTATTTTGACCAGGTTAAGGCGCATGTCAAATCCAAATTATGATGGATCCAAGCTAGCTTCAAATTTTGTACTCACTAACTCTTGTAATATAAAATACAAAAGATTATCTCTATCCCACTCATGATGGAATACATTCTTTATATCGCATTATAGAGGCATCTCTCATATTTGATTCAAGCGGCATATATTTGCATATGGTTAATTAAAATACCATTATATATCTATATAAAGTACTTCATGATACTACCTCTGCCTTCACCTACCATCCCCAGTTCAGAATCCACTTATGTAATGTCCCCTTTTCAGAATTAATTAATTCTGAATACCTAAAGCCTATTTTTATTATTTTCCATAGGCTAAGGGGAAATTAAAAGAGGAAAATAAATTAATATAAGTGGTCCAAGGATATTTTTATATTTTAATTGGAGAAAGGACACTTAAAGTATATTTTAATCCAAAAAGCATAAATAGAATAAATTAATAATAGAAGGGATGACTTCTATTATTGGGTGCCAAAGTTAGATTATTAATTAAATAAAGAATGGGCGCCAAAGTTAGAGAGGGCTGCATGAGTACCAAGGTCCTAATTTTAGGATGGAAGGTGGATAAAGTATTTTTAAAATTGTTTAATCCTATTCTTAGGATGGGGCGCCAACATGGGGGAGGAATTATATTATTTTTAATTGTTTAAGGATCATGCATGTAATTCTAAAAGGGACGCCCACTTTGGAGAGTGATTGGAAGTTATAAAGGCAGATTTGGGGTTTATTGTACAATCATCTTGGAAATATATCAACTACATCTTTTGAAAAGCTTAGGATAAAATTCTCCAAAAGGATTGTTGATTTAACTTTTCTTAAACGCTATATAGATATTAATATTTTTTGCAATTTCCCTGTATTTCTCACTCTTAAAAATAAAAAATAAACACACTAAAAATATTTTTAATAAAGCTAGCTTTGCTCTTCTTAGATCTGAAATACAGAGCTTAAGGTTTAATCTCAATACTCTATCTCATGAGCTTCTTAATCGTCAACTTGAGCTTGCCTTCTCTCTCAGTCCTGACTTATGGTTAAAAATTGAATCCTGTTCTGCCCTCATCACTGAAATTTTTCTTAAAAAATGAGTGAAAATCAAAAACAAAAAATTAATAAACTTTGGGAGAAAAATTGTCAGTATGCTAGTATTTGGTCTATCTCTGATCTTCCATAGACTACTGCTTCTTCTTCTGTTGCTCATTCCATGTCTCGCTATTCCAAAGGACCAGTTGTTATCTCTCTTGTACCAGCCGCACAGCAGCCTGGAATCTCTTAGGTCCCACCTCTCTAGCAATGGCTTTGAACAAATTCTCCAAGCTTCTGATCTGATGGCATCCACCATCTGCTCCTCATCTCAAAATATCTCTTCAAACTCCTGCCCCTTAACTTCCTCTTCCACCCAACCTCCTCTCCCCACCCTCTCTTCTCCTAGCCACGTCCTCCCCTCCATTTCCCCTTCTATCCCAAGTGGTCATTCCACAAATTAGTTTTCAACCTAAAACTTCCCAGCACCATCCACATGGATCCTTCTCCCTCAATCTTAAATCCGTAGATCTCTTCATCTAATTCACTCCAGCTTAAACTTCCCTATTTAATTCTTTACCCATTATTCTTGAAAGCCCTCGCCCTATCAAATGTTAGAATCTCTTGCCCCTAACAAAACATTTGGTAATGTTATTAATCATTTCACTTTTTCTCTTGACTTTCCTTCTATAAAATTATTAAAAGAGGATTGGGTTTTGCAATTACTCCAAATTTCATCCCTACCAAAGAAATCATTGTGAACCATGAGCAAGTGTTATATGGTCTTCCGAATTAGTCGTGGAAGAAATTAGGCAAGATTGTGCAGTCCTCGGAAGAGTAAAACCACCTAATTACAATATAACCAAAGTTGAACTCCTTGCCCTAAAAACCTTAAGAATAATAAAAACCTTGCAATTGTAAAAGCTGACAAAGGAAATGCAGTTATAGTCATGAATCATGAAGTTTATATCTCCAAAATGATTGATCACCTACAATGTGGTAGCTATCATATATTAAAAAACAATCCTACTAATAAAATTTTAAAATCCATTACAAAAGCTATCAAAAACTCCTCTCCGAGATATTGATTTAAAGAAAAACTTATTCCTGGACAAAGAAATCGACCCCAAAATTTGCGGCCTTCCTAAGATTCATAAACTTGGTGCTCCTATGTGTCCTGTTGTCAACACTATCCACTCCCCCAATTACAATCTTGCCTCCTTCCTCGCTAATAAACCCAAACCTCTTGTCAATCACACCTCTTTGTATATCAAATATACCTTTGCCTTTATTGATCTCATCAAGGATAAGAAAGCTGGATTGTCATGGCTTTATCGTTATCTCTTTTACCAAAATCCCCATTGTTGAAGCCATACAAATCGTTAATGAAATTACTTGATATTGAACTACAAACCTAGTCGAAATTTGCTTACGCTCTATTGTCTTTAGCTTGATGGTGAAATTTTGAGCAAACCGAGTGTATTGCTATGGGTTCCCCTTTCCCCATTATTGCTAATTTATACATGGCAACTTTGAAACAAAAGAAACTAAATCTTTACTATTAAAACCAGCACTGGTGGAAGAGGTTTGTCGATGACACCAATGTATTCGGCTCCATGGGGTTGACCAACTTAATGATTTCCTCTCACCTTAACAACATTTCTCCACATTTCAAATTCATCATGGAAATTGAGGTTCAAAACTCTATACATTTCCTCGATATCTGTTAAGTAGAAAAGATAATGGATTTCTCTCTCATGGTGTATTTAGGAAGAAAACACACACCGATTGTTACTTGAGGCAGAATCCCATCATCACCCCGCACAAAAAGCTGGTGCTTTGAAAACCCTTGCCTCTCAGACCTTGAGAATCTCGGATAGTGAGCACCTAGTGAATGAATTTAATCATTTGTCCTCTATTTTCAAGAAAAATGGTTACAATAACAAACAAATTTCTAACACTTTTAATAAAGTTATCAACCCTCCTTCTCGTCCTTCTCAACCTAATTGCAATCGTAAAGTCTTCTTACCCTTTATAAAAAACACTATTGATAAAATTGTTAAAATCCTTGTTAAATTTGGCATCTCTACCTCCTTCATCCCAATCAATACCCTAAGAAGCAATCGTAGGTCCTTTAAAGACAAAATTGACCCCAAGCTTAACAGTGGTGTTTACATGATTAAATGTTCTTGTGGGAAATCATTTATCAGTGAGACTGGTAAGTCTATTCTTACTAGAGTCAAAGAACGCGCGATAGAGACATTAAATATGATCGAACCGAGAAATCTGCCTTAGCTAAACAACGACAGCCCTTAACATTAAACACTCTATCAATATTGATTCTACTACTTGCCTGAACAACATTATACAAAAAGACACCTACATGTAGCCATTGAAATCATTCAACACTCTGATAATATCAACAGGGATAAAGGATGGTTCCTAAGTAACTCCTGGAAACCAATCTTCCTAGGTAATATTTTTGTCTTCTTTCTTTCTCTTCCCTTGTCATTATTTTGCTTTGGTAAGCAAACTAACTTTTAAAATATTTTCTTAATTTGAACTATTTAATTAAAACTTACATCTTGGATTTATCCCCTTCCAAACTCTTTTTGTTGATTCTTATTTATTTTATTTTAACCCCGTTATATAAAAATCTTAAATTAAATGATTTCTTTCAAAATTGTTGATTTTAGTTAATACCTTTACACAGAAATACTTTTTCAAAAATTAATTTGAACTCCCTTAAATCAACAAACACTATTTTAAAACACATTAAAATTTAAATTTAAATCTCAAACCATACTCCTTATTTTAAATAAAAAGATTTTTAAAAAAATCTCTTAACTTTTAATACATTTTCTATTTTATTAAAATCTCATTCCAGTAAGAATAATAATATTTAAATATTTAGTTTCAACTATCTCTTCCCAAACTAAACACCTTCTCCATTCTTTCAAAATATTAAAATTGATTGGCCGACATCTCTTTGTTTTCATTCTTTAATATTTATACATATTATAAATCAGCTCTCCTTACAATTCTTCATCCTCTCCCTAATGATGAGTCCCGTTTTGTGAGTCGAAACGTTGGAATAATAAATTTTCTACACAGTTATCCAAATAAAATCTACAATGTTACACTGAAAATCTCAGAAAAACAACTAGATCTTTGTCTGCAAGGAGCTTCTGCTTTTGCATCAACAGTAGAGGACGGAAACCCTCATTTGCACACGGCTTTGAGGACGGAATCCCTCACATCTCAGCTTGTTAACACCATTCAGGGGTTACAGTGGTCATTCAGGGTACAAGTGTTCATCCAGTCAGCTCCAAAATACTTGTATTCAGACACTCGTATTCTTTGTGTAACTGGTTCAAAATCAATAAATAAAAGTTTGTTTTAGCGTATTGCAGTTTACTGTTTTTATTTAAAATCAGTTTTGTCGCTGCTGTCATGAAATTCAGATTTTTATACTGCTGACCTAGGGTTTGATAAAATATTCAGATTTGTTAGAAAGTATTTTTCAGGGATATTACAACTTATGAACCAAGAGTTTTTAAATTGTATATTACACATTGCAAATTCAAAATAGATATTAAATGGATACCTTTGACGGATTTCACCCTTCCTAACCACAGACGCACACAATGATGCAGTCAGGATGATTGCTATTCGTTTTAGTAGTTAGATTGTGGTCCCTTGGAGGGGGCTTATGACTGATTTTATTTTCAGTAGTTAGGCTATGGTCCCATGGAGGCATGCTTAATAAATTTTCTCAGCAGGTGCTGCTGTGAAAATTTAGGAGGCTTTTCCAGTTTAGCAGTCTCAAAGATTTTTAATTCTTTGGGGCTGAGAAATTTAAGGTAAGAAGTTCTAGGAACCATATGCAAACAAGTGGTCCATATTTTTATCAAATTTTAAGAGCTCCAAAAACATCGTTCTAATTTCTTGCTGCCATGTGGGCAAAAAATCCCTAAGCTGGTGGGGGAAACTCTCAGCCCGTCTTTAGCAGCAGCTAAAAGTCTGCTAGCAATAAATGTGGGGCTCCTATTTTACAGAAAAATATTAATTTTTTTCTTGTAGCTGTACTCTTTCAACTCCATGGGACCAATCTCGGAGTAAAAATAGGAGCCCAAGCTCCTTCCATGGGACTGCATCCTAGGTTTTTAGTTTGTACGCATATGTTAATAGGTATTTAGTGAACAGTGTATGTAGACCGTGGAGTGGCAATACTGTCCTTAAAATTCTTCCATTTAAGTAATGAAAAGCACTGATATTTTCTAATTTCCAATCATGGTCTTAATTTCTTTGATATAGTTTTAGTAGGCTAAATCATTGTTTACTCTCCTGGTTTTGGTTATTGTCGCACAACCCAGAAGAGTTATGGTTGAAAGCTTTCCATCTGTAGCTGGGGCACTGACACCGTTTTTGTGTTTACCCATACAGAAAAAGATATTAAATGGCTTCACTAGCACGCAAAAAAGAAAAAAGAGAAAAAAAAAAAAAAACTTTACAAATTCAAAGCAGACAAAAGCTGATAACAGTTTATCCAAATATAATCTTCAATGTTTATGCGGCAGAAGATTTTCTCTCGAATTCAATAAAGCACCCATGGAAACTTAATTCAAAACAATATATATATAGCATGCCAGAAACTAAATTCAAAGTTTAAATGAGATATTAACAAAGAATTCAAATTTATTGAAAACTACAATGTTTAGTTAATACCCGACATTGCCTACATACATAAATAGCGGACAAAAGCTGATAATGGTTTATCCAAATATAATCTTCAATGTTCTTGCGGCAGAAGATTTTCTTTTGAATTCAATGTAAGCACTCATGGAAACTAAATTCAAAAATGTTTATAGGATGCCCAAAACTAAATTCAAAGTTTAAATGAGGTATTAACAAAGAATTCAAATTTACTGAAAACTACAATGTTTAGTTAACAACTATGTTTAGTTAACAACTGACATTACAAACATACATAAATAAATAACTGAAAATTGTCTTTCTTTTTACTCGGAATAAAAATTAATTTTTTATTAAGTCACTGTGCAATGTGCATTGCTATGTTTACTTCATAACTTTAATTTAAAATGTTAATCTAGTTTGAGGGTATAATTTGTTTAGGCAAGTACTTTTTTAAATAGTGACATCCACTCACAAAAGTATTGAAGGCATCACCATTACATGCAAGTACATCCGCTTATTCTCTATAATGTGCCTCTTTGCACAGAAAGTAACTTCTTAGTCTTCATTCCAAAATGCATGTATTAATCTCGGGCGGTTGTTTCAAATCTTAGTTTTGGAAATTCAAATAATCACATTCACATTTTCTGAATTGCCAACAAGAGAACTTTATCCTGCTTTTACAGAAATCTCGAACTAGAAAGCCAAGTGTAATTTATCCAGTTATTATAAGGCCAACTCTTGAGCAATTCATGGCTTTCTTACAGAAACATGATCAGTTTTCATGCATAGATGTACTTGTCAGGTTGTTCATGTAGATTGGAATTTGGTCATTTATATTAGTTTGGGGACTTTGGCTGCACTTGCATTGTAAAACCCATGCACTCATTTTGATTGTATAATTATTTTTCCAGAAGTTATATTGCCTAGACTCAATCTAGGAGGAGAAGCCTTAAAACAAATTTGCTTATCAAGATATTAGAAGCTCTAGGCTCACCAACTACACTACTTATCCAGATGTAGAATTTCAAATATACTGTTTAGGATACATGAATGTTAAATAACATGTTTTGTTCATTTGGTTCAGATATGCTTTTATGATTGTGCATACTTGTCAGAGAACTTTTCACTACCTGCCTGTAACTTAAAGAGCAAATCGCATAACAAAATGTTACAAATGACATGAATAAGTTCCAAGTATCTTGGCTGTGACAGATTGTGCAGTGCCAAAAGCCAATAGGGACACTCTATAGGCTGAATCCTCGATAAAGGATGTTGTTGGAGCTCAAATCTGCACCCTGGAAAATTAGTGGAAAGGAAGAGAAATAAGTCTTGTAATAAGTTTTTCTCGGAAAATTGAGTTCATATTTGAGACAACAAAAGAGAGGTGGTTAGCTTCTTACTTTTAGGCTCTATGAAACCTAGGAGAGAGACACTTGGCAACCTAATATCAAAAGTATGGTGTGTAATAGACAATGAGAGCACTAAAGACCTTATGAGCACGTTTAACCACAATGATTTCCCGCCAAATTTGTTATCACTAACAGGAAAATCACAAACTGTCTAAGATTAGGTAAAAGTTGCAGAAAAACAGATGTTTATAGAAATATCCAAAATTAATGGGCTCAACATTTAGAAATACACACACACACAAAGCTAAGCTCACTAATATGAATCCAGAGTTATAACAGCAGAGATCTCAAGAGAATTTGCAGAATTTAAATGGAGATCTCATTGTAGAATAAAGAGTTTTGAAAGAGTATATAAAATGTGTGGCCTAAATAACTATGATCGGTTCCTTGAATCCATTGGGTAAATAATTCCCAGAATTCAACCACATCATACTAGTGACAACCAGAAAGACAACAACTTACAAAATTATTGCAAACTCTATTATAATTCAAAGTTCAAACTCGTAACAAGAAACTCTTACACAGACTTCTCATTATTTATCAGAGTAATGTGCCACAAATTGTGAGAACAAAGCATTGATACAATTTGCAAGAGATAGAGAATTCAAATTACATGAGGATTTTTTTACTCCCTACTTCAGAATGACTACACATCACACTACATTAGCTTTATTACCAAATAATAATTTCAACACCTATGAACTCCAGGAAAGACACAAAACTTGCTCAGCAATCAGAGACACACCACACCTTGAATCAGGTAGACCATCACTAAAATGAGCATGAAATTACCAAGAAACAATGACCTTCAAACAAGGGACTAATTCATGAGCTAAAAGAGACCGTGACGAAAGACCAAAGGTAGAAAACTAAGAGGCAAAAAGGCCCGGATGAAGGATTTCTTCATCAATTTATAGATTTTTCATTCAGAGTAGAAGGTCCCAGAAGATGAGAGAAAAGGTACCCTAAATATTCCCGTGAGAAATCATTGAGAGAAGATGAGAAGACAAGTGTCAGCAGCAGAGACAATCACACATTCAACCAGTATTTGTTCTTCATTGTGCAAGGCTCTCTACAAGAGATAAAGTGATAAGTGACATCAAATCTCAGAATTCTTCAAAGTACAAGCCGCTTGGAGAAAAATCACCCAAACAAACACAAAATATGCTTGAGAAGGAGCCAATTGTAGCATAAATTCGAGCCTAGAGAAAATACAACTGAATAAAAAGAGAAGAGCATGTCCACAAGCAAGGCATCGGGAGAATGAATAGTGGACACTTGACACAAGATCCCAATTCAATTCATAAGAATTGTTGGTTAGATTTTCTGCACAGCTGAAAACCTAAGCGACATGAGATAAATCTCCCTCATTTACCGGTGAGGCTCCCGTGTAAGATTTTGTCAGTTATATTTTCTAGTATCTATTTGTTGGTATTACTTTAACTATGTAGCTCATGAACCATAGCTATACAGTTTTGCAGCAAGTAAGTAGTTGTAAGAGAAAGGAAATATCTGTAGAAGAGGAAAATAATGGAAAACAGGAAGAAAGGAGAGAAGATGTGCAACCCAATCAATAGTTTACAGAGTTGATCGCATGTACATAGAACAAATAGATCTTGACATACAGAATTAGAAGCAAAGGAAACTTTCAGATCTAGATCTAGAATAACACAAAGTTTATGAATAGATCTTAGAAAGAAATCAGAAACAAAATGCACCGTTGACACAAATTTCTCCGGAAATATGCCTCCTTTCTATTCCTCCGCTCTCAAAAAGCTATCAAGGGTTTCAAAGCTCAAAGTCTGGAACACAAGAATGTTGCTTACAAATTCTGATCCTTTAACCCGTAGGTTCTTCCTCTACTTATAGCATGTAAAGGGAAATTACAAATGGGAAACTATAACTGAACTAGAACATAAACAAGAAGTAAAGAGAACATCTGGCAATCATCTTCCTTTAATTCCTCTCTTAGTGACATGCATCAAGAGTTCAAGCCAAAATTGTGCACATTTGTCACTTAACTTAAAGAATCATTCCAAATAACTTAAAGTAATGGTTTTTAAACCAATAACTTTTAAGTTTACAATTACATCTGGGAACATAAGAAATAAGAGAAGAAAGAAAAGAAGAAGGAAGATCTGCCAGTTGTAACTCCTACACTTTCTTTTTGTTTTGATACTGAATATACTTTTCAAACATATAATTCAGCAATTTCCCATCTGCTTTAGCCACAACTTCTTTCTCGGTCTTGAATTGCAGCAATCCTTCGTTCAAAACTTCGATGCTCGCTTCCACCTCCTTCAAACTAGGCCCGAACTTCTTAATATCTGATTGAAGCGTTACCAGCTTGCTAATTGAATTCATCGTGAAAGGCCTAACAACTTCATCAATCCTCTTTTGAATCATCAGAAGAGATCCTTCCAGAGAATCAGGCACTTTGTTGGGAATGGTCCTTTTGTATGAAGAAACGTTCCCAACCACTTCCTCATTGGTGAAAGCAATTACATTGCTTCACAATGACAATACCATACTCTCGAGCACCCGCATTCTTTTCGGCATAATTTTGAAGATCTCCAAGCAAAAAAAGACTACAAATTCAAGTTGCTTCCCCTTTTCAACCGATCCATCAGGCACAATTCGTTCTGATCAAAACCTCCTTGGCAACTTATTTATTTGACTAAAGTGCCCAGTTACTTTTCAGCCACCGTATTCATACCCACCGTGCTTGTCATTAGTTGTTTCAAATTGAACTAATTCATCTTTCATAACTTTCAAACAAGCTAGCACCTCCCTGAGTTATATTGAAGCTTGATGAATGATTTGGCACTTCCATTCGTCGATATCTTTAACTTGGTTACCTGCATTTTCCACTTCCTCAATCAAATAATCACTCACCTGCTCATGTGCTAAAATTGGCTGAGAGGAAGGTTTGGCAACCTTAGCAATGATCTCGCACAAATGGAAAACCTGCTTTTGAAGTTCATCTTTTTCTGCCTTCTCTTTGTCAAGCTTAAGGAATAAAGCATTTATTAGTGTCTGTGTGTCTTGCTTTAATCCTTCGGTAGTAGTTTGACCTATTGGCACTTTGGTCATTGATATATCTGCTGCCGTAAGCTTGCCCTTCTGCTTTCCCTCTGCTAGAATTGATACCTCAGCGAACTTTTGCCCTGATTCTTCAATAATCAACCTAGAAGTTACTTTAGCAACTTTAGGTCTTCTATCTTTTCCGCCCAAACTCAGGAGCAGCTGCAAGTCATGTTCCTCCAAGTTGATCTCCTCTCTAGCTTCGGGAATTGACTGCGAAGCCAACCACGATGAAAAATTGCTTCTCGGAGAATGAGAAGTCATTGAATGCACCACCATCTCATGCTTTGGTTCCTCTCCATCTGAATTTGCTACAGTGTTGTGACTGCCATCTTCTGAATTGTCCAAAGACAATGCTCTTTCAAACTCTGCCATCTGCATTTTTAGCTTTTCTTCAGGAAGAGGTGAAGATCGGAGTGGCTGAGGAGAAAACACAAACGTTGTTGGATTCAACGGAGGAACGACAAGATCTCCCTGAGGTTCAAAGGCAGGTGAAATGCTGTGAGTTGACACTGGAGAAGTTGGAACTAGCACCATAGCCGTAGAAGTGACCTTTTCTTGTGTTTGAGACTTCTTGTGTACTTTAAGCTTTTATGGCCTTCTACTGCTTTCACCTTTGTGCTTTCTTTTAATGGAATGTTTGGGGCAAAAATAATGGCCCAACTTGTGAGACAATTCATTTAAAAATGCTTTCATCATAGGAGTTCCATACCCCTTTACCACTACTAGTTTGAGGTGTTGACCAGAACGCGGAAGATCTTTCCTCGATCGTGTGGCAACCACCAATGTTTTCCTGAAGAGCAGCTCTATCCCCTCCCATCTGATGATAAGTGTCAAGTAACACAGGCCCATCATCTGTGAGATCTGCAGGTATCTGAGCTAATCCATAATCAAACACTTGTTGCGTTGATAACTTGTTGAAGTCTTTCTTTCTGACTTCGTACTCGTTTCTGCACTTCATCCAGAAGTCTTCTAATGAAGGCACATGTGAGTATTCCTAGGAGATTGTCTTCTTTGCTACCCCATATGGATCGAAGTTCAGCCGTGCTGGGAAGAACTCATGCTCATACTCAGAAAACATTTCAGCTTCGATTCCTCTAGCCTTGTGGATGCTCTGCTGTAATAGCCTACTGTGATCGGAAAGGAACCTGTAGACTTGTGTCACTTTGATTGTAGGTCATGCATCTCCACGAGCTGCCTGCACAACTCCATGATGACCCACTTGTCGCTTGGATATCTTGGCAACTTGACTGGTTCTCCCGAAAAGCCGGTTACCCTGAGGTATGTGAAGTTTGCAAACTGGATGAAAATACAGACCATGTTGGGATACAACTTCCCAAGCTTCTTTGCTCACCCTGTTGGTCTTCAGATCACTGTTCAATTTGCAAATGAATCCGTAGAAGAATCCATCGTTGACCACCTTGTAATCTTTATGGCATTCAAGAACTGTCAACTGCGGGTAGCACTCAAAAATGGGATCCTTCGAGAGTATGCCCCGTCTATCCAACTTGGAAAATATACCCTGCGAGGTTCTGCGCATATACCAGGTATGAAGTCATCTTGAAGTTGTATGTCCGCCTCACACTTCGGAGCTGCTCACCGATGTTATCACTGATGATCTCCGCCCAATTGATTATTGAATCAGCTTTGTTGATCTCAATGGTTCTAATGAAGGCATACATCCATGAGCGGAAGTTGTGAGTGTTGGCTTCTCCATTTATCCTGCATAGCAATTTAGTAATATCATCCACTTCCTGCACCAAATTGGATCGTGGAAGAGTCCTCGAGAACTTTGATGGAGACCTGGGCTTCTTCATATATCTGCTATTCATTATGCCCACACAATCTGCTTTGTGCTTCTCCCATCTATTGTCAGCGTCCAACATGCTAATTGCAGTCACCACTGGTCGTGTCGGAATCTTCAAACAATAATTAATAAATTGTGCATCCAGCCTGATTATTGTCTTTCCCGCAACATCGAATTGTTTTGGAAAGAGGATGATATGACCTTGCACACTCCATAACAAATTCAAGCAACTGAGTTGTGACTGGGAATGTTGAAGCTTGAATAATTCCATTGCTTTTTATTGCCCGCATGAGAGATGTCTTTCCAGCCCTAGATCTGTCAATTAATTCAGAGAGGGTTCGGGCCTAGATCCGTGTCATTGATATCAGCAAATATGGAAGTAATGCATGATTCCGTTGATCCTTCTCTTTCATCCCGCTTCATCATGGCTGAAGCAATCTTTATCTAAGAAACCTTTGTCTGAACTCTTTTTCTTTTAATCTTGCTGGAATTCTTTGCAATTGGTGCAGATCTAGTAATTTCTTCAGATTCGGAAGATATATTCAATGTACCTAACATTGATTTGAACTCCCTTTCACTTATATGAATCGTAATGAATACCTACAATTAATTTAGACAAAGATGGAATCCAGAGCATGAACACTTGATTTTTATCACAAAAATCTGCATATAAAGCCCGCTGCCCTAAAATTTGAGGCTTTGCTTGCATGCAAAGCAAGCATAAATATTTTTAAATTCACCTAGGCACTTATACCAACATGCAAATAATTAACAAGACAAAAATCAAGCTCTTCCAACCCTAGGCGCCAAACTTTGAAGCTTCCTGGCAATGAAACACACTTTTTGATGCAAAATCCTCCTTTCTTTGGCACCAAAACTGTCCGGGCTGCAATCCTTTGCAAAAAGAATTAATTACTTCTTCATTATGGCAGCCCATGCTTATATAACCCTCAACATATTATTTTTAATAATAGCCCTTCCTATTCCTGGCAATTTAATTAATAAACAATCATGTTTATTCATCCAAATTGGGCGCCCAATTATGCATGTTGTTGGTTGCTTTTAAATAAATTTATTTTATTTATTTTTAGCATGCTTCCTTCAGTTCTCTTTGGCTTATCTTCATGCATTGACTTTTCCTCCATCCTTGGCACCAAAATTAGGCAAAGAAGCTATTAATAAATATCATTAAAAGCATTGTTTAATGCCTAAATGGGTCGCACTTTTTGGCAAGGGTGAATTCTAAAAATAAGAAGTCAACTTCTGATGGGAATTTTCACCCTGCACTGCAGCTCTAATAATCCCTTCTTCCACTTAAGTTATTTGACTTTTATAATGGGAATTTTTACCTGCAAGGCAGGTAATAAATTCCCACCTGCCTGCCACCTCTAATTTTCCCATTGTAGCTTAAGTGACATCCCAAAAAGTGCGACTTGTATTAAAAATAGCTTCCTTTGAAAAAGTGCGACTTGTATGGGTGAATAAAACTTTATGATCGGAAAAGTTAGCTCTTTGGCGAGCGAAAATTCCCACTGGTGCTTTAAGTGATTTTTCTTTATTTTATAATGGGAATTTTTACCCTACAAGGCAGGTAAGAAATTCCGCATGCTGCTGTTGCTTCTAATATTCCCATCGCAACTTAAGTGACTTTGACTTCATGGGAATTTTTACCCTGCAAGGCAGGTAAGAAATTCCCACCTACCTGCCACTACCAAAAATCCCATTGCAGCTTAAACCCATTCATTCCAAAAAGTGCGACTTGCCTAGGAGAGGCTTTTTGTGCATGACTTCATCTTTTTGACCAGAAGCTTGCTTTCTGAGGCTGATTCCTTCTGGTGCGGCGGCCGTAAATGATCTCCAGACGTTCCAGGCAATTAAACAGACTATACTAGACAAAGAACGGAGCCAGGGAATTAAACAGAAAGATTACGGGAAAACGGAGAAAAACGCAAAAGAAATAAATAAAAACGAAAAACGTTGCCAGAAGTCACAGACAAAGCTCAGGATTCATTCTGGTGAAAACCCTATTGATATATGTGAATATTGGCATGCAAAACTTCAACAGGATTCAACCGGAGCACAATTTACTTCAAACGGGGCATTATTTATTTAATAAATAATTAAATAAAAATTTCCGCAGACAAAACTTGGCGGAGGGATAAAATGAGTTTCGACATCTAGGTATTTGTCGAAATTGGCTCATATGATTCATTGGGAATATCTTAACGCAATACAAGCATCTTCTGGCAATAAAAACACAAAAAGACCCATTATTTTAAAAGTACGAAAAAATTTAAACATGGGGTAGTCTCAGATTTCAGGGTAAAATCTGGAGACACCAAGAATCAATCAATGACTTAGAATGAAGAGACCCCTTTGTCAAGTATTTCCCAGCTCTACCAAACACAATTGACACCTGGACACCATTATTTCCCTAAATTGAGCAAAGTTTTCCGCAAAGCTCAGTCACTAACTGCTCACAAAACACACACCAACCCTTCCCAAATATTGTACCAATGCGAAGCCCTCTAAATAAGCTTTCTAGTGCAAACCGATCCAAAAACGTAGCTCGCATGCAAAAGTTATGAGTGATTGAAGATAGCTCTTCATGCTGCCTGCGCCATTAAAATTGTGCTCCAAATTTATATTTTCAACTATAGCCTTTTTGCAATTTTCCCATTAAGCCATGCTACATCCACTAAGAGGGCACGCAAGACTGTCACATGGCAAGCTTGATTAACCATGGGGTCGCATGATATTCATGGGTCTACCTTATATTCCATGGAATCAAATGCTATTATGTCTGTCTTCAATTCTCTTCACTTCAATCTATAATGCATGCATTTTTCAATATAAACGCCGATTGTGTCCCATTCCTGCGCATGTGGGATTAAATTCTCGGGATTTTGAGCACCAACAATTGACGCTTGATAGCAATGGGTCCTTAACTCAATACACTTTGACTACAGGCCTCTTTTAACACTAGAGTGTTTAATCAAAATATTAGCGGGGCCCTTTAATCTTTTACTCATATGGAAGTTTTGTGAGCCCTCTTAGCAAGGTAATGCAAGGCCCTTTTCAACTGTGCACTGTATATTGTATTGCAATGCTCCTTTAATAAAGTTTTATGGCGCCCTTAACACTTAAGGCATATAGGAGTTCTATTCTCTTTATGTAAAGGAACCCTTTGTACAGAGAGTCCATTCAAGCTCTAATCAATAAATCTGACTATCTGCAACTGCCTGACCTCTGTATTAACCTTGTAACTCAACCTGCAAGGCTCCTGGGTGCTCAAAAATCAATAAGTAGGCCCCAAATGTCATAAGGACATTTTAGACGCCTTAACATATGTAATAGTAAAACCAGGCTAAATCCTTGAATTCTTAATTTAGAAAAAGAGTCAATGGCACAAGGCAATGTTAGGCATGGCAACACATGGTATACTATGACACAAACATTATTGATCAGGGGCAAACTAATAAGACAATTGTGTTACTGTCACCAAAGACTATGGAATACAAAATTGTTGAAGTCTTCTCACAGAAATAAAGAACTGTGAACAGT
The DNA here is from genome assembly GCA_018340775.1 of Taxus wallichiana var. yunnanensis. Lineage (NCBI taxonomy): Eukaryota > Viridiplantae > Streptophyta > Pinopsida > Cupressales > Taxaceae > Taxus > Taxus wallichiana. The sequence goes on from CM031237.1 coordinate 618,431,387, forward strand.
TGGTGTAGGGCCCATTCCATCCTTGTTTCAGTGCAGCTAACATATATGTAGAGGAAAATTGCAACAAAAAGGCATCACTTCTCAGCTATGAAATTTGATTTTTAAGTTACCACTATCAGATGTAATCAAATGCGGCTAAAATCAGAATTGCCACAGTATTCTCCCATCACCTTACGACTATTTCAGCATACAAATACATATTTCAGGTATAAAGTGAGGATCGCCTGATGCTAATAATGGATTCCATCCAACTCACAATCTACTAAATATTGAACCACCCTCCAGCAATCAAATTTTGATTTAAATAGCATGCAACTTAAAAAAATTCATCCTTTCACAATAGCAAATCTATAAGGGGCATTGACAGAACCATGAAAGAACAGGGAAAGTTTTAAACGCCCTTACACATTATCCAAATGCAAAAACCACATCTTCAATATGTTGAAAGCTATAACACAGGAAATGTGATGCAGGAGCATCTGAGGCGTAAGGGGCAATCTTGAATCCCGAAAAACAATTTTTATCTTACTCAAGGGAAGTCACATTGGTTGCAAGTTTAAGGGCACTCACTTAGGAGCTCTTTAAATACACAGAAATTTCCCAAGCTATTAATTAAGTGTTTACAAGTAGCCCTTAAGTCTCAATGTTTAGCGGCATTCTTAAAGGATTTAAGTAATCCTTGGTCACATTATAAACTAAGGACATGAGGACACTTTATATGTTAAAGTTCACGGGGCCCAAATATTTCCCGAGTCTCAGGGTCACTTTATTATCTAAGAGACACAATGTTTAAGTCTAAGGGAGCCCACTTAATAATTGAGCCCACAGAATCTATATAGAGTGTGAGAGCCCGAGTTGATGCTAGTGTAACAACTGTCACATTCAGAGCTCAGCAGAGATCATGGAGGCTAAAGTGCCTGAGAGGATGCGAAGTGGATGAGTGGCAAGTTCAGTCTCTATCCATTTGGCAAGTACTAGACCCAGTTTTCCTTGGTCACAGTGCCCAATTAAAAGGTGAACACGGGATAGTCACAGGTCTGTGCCTCACACACTGTGCCCAAATGCCATGAAGAGACCATTGAGCCCATGAATGCGGCATGCCATGATCATGACACATGTCACAATCACGTAGGGGTCCCCAACCTATCTGTTCTCAGTAACAGCAGTGATACATTAAAACTTTGAAGGGACACAATTTTTACAAAATGCCACAAGAGGGCACGAATTTGGACTCGATAGAAAGCTTTCTTCAAGAGCTTTCCAATGGAGTTGAGCTCAGAGTCATTAGACACATGTTAGGTCCCATAAACATTTGAAGACTCGGGATGTCATTTAAACAATTTATAGTGATTCAAATGTGTGCCAAAATGCATGGGACACGCAGAGCTCAAAGAAAATGGAGAACACAGTTGTTTGCAGGTCCTTAAGCCACCCCAAAACCAGAGGAAACTAAGTGGGACTTTCTAGATGGTTTGGCGAGCAGCACACAAAGGATTGGAGAGACCCAGATAAATCAGAGCAGTGGAGCTTAGGGGAGCACCTAATCAAAAAGGGGCACAGAAGTTTCAAAAACTCAAGAAAAAAGCAGAGTGTGAGGAAGAAGCTGAAAGTGTAGAGAGAGCTCAAAAGTAGTTATAGAGTCCCAATTACATGAAAGAGTCTATAAATTTTACTGTAATCTTGTAGATTTTGAATGACCTTACAGTTATAAAAATAATTAGTTAAGTTTTTAGTCTCAGTGGGTATTTAGTGTTAGGTATGTTGTGTACTTTGTATTGCTGCTTGGTTAGGCACTTGTTCATTTGAGTTCCCAAACCTTGCCTACATCAAGTGCTACCAGAGCACAGACATAGCTCTTAGGGAGTATTGTTGTGTGTGGAGTTTCCTGAGAGAGTGTTTGCAGATATTTGTTTTTATGAGTGTGTTTGTAAGAGGTGTATGAGAGAGTTGTGAGCTGTTCTAAATCTATTTTCCACAAGTATATGTGGGTACAAAACAGAGGGTGAGAGATTGCATATTAGAACATCTTCCAGCTAGTAAGGTTGGGTAGAGGGTAGAGGTCAGAGTGTACATTTGTTGTTCTCCATCTAAGTTTAAGCGGGTAGAAAACAAGAGTGACTGGTTTGAAAAGGAGAACCAGCCTGTAGGAAGTTTGAGAGAGTTGATTGTGACGAGTTTAAAAGTGTTGAGTCAATTTGAAGAGTAAGCCACAACAGTAAGAAACACTGAATCAAAATGCCTCCAAGAAGAAGAGGAAATGAATTGGATGTGATGCTTGAAGCTGTCAGGGATGCGCAAGCCCGAGTAGGAGCCATGGAAGAGAAAAGGAGAAGAGAACAAGCAAAAGAATGGGGTGAGAATGACACAGAAGGAGGAAGTGAACTAGATGCAGATGTGTAGCATCCTGCATCCATAAATACCATTAAGCCCATTTTTAAACTCACTGTAACATCCAATATGATTTGAATTTGTAAATTTCTGTGATCGGCAGTTAGGATGTGTTTGCTTCAGATTCCAGGTGTTCTTGTATTACCGTATGTGTATGAGTGATTGATTTGTTAAAGCATTGCATTATATGATTCTATTATGTTCACCTGATGATGAGTCTTCATCTAAAGTACGTATTGTTTAGCTTTTACTTGCTCTATGAACTTTCTTGTGTCTTAATGCTTGACTATGATCATGTATAGTCAAGTACCATAAGATATGTCATAAATACATCTATTAAAGACGAGCATGACTAAACTAGATCATACCTATTTAGCCGCCAAAGAGATCCTCTTATGAGTAAGTTAATTTAAGATATTAAGAATGATAGGAAAATTATGTGTTTTATATGTACCTCTTGCCTAGTTGTTTGTCAAACAAGAAATAGGCCTATAACTACTAGCCAATATTGTTGTAGGACAGCAATAAAGCTTGATGCTTATTTAAATCATGTGCCTAATTCCGTGAACAAAGTACGGATGTTTTGATTTATGACGTTGCTTCTGATAAACAGTGGTTGTTACCATTCTGGTGTATGTAATCATATGGTGTTCTGTTGAAATGATAAAATGTAGACTTTTGTGCTTATGAGTGTTTTGTGTTGTAGTATGCATGTGATTATATATTCCCTAAAGCATATGGCATGTGATTCTTTCAAAGTTTGTGATCCTGATGTTCCATAGTCATCATCAAAGTGGGGCGGGGAGGAACAGCCGTACCTCAGCATGGTTGGGCCTCTGGCCTTTCATGCCACTACACCCATAAAGGGATCATCATGCCAATCAATCCATTGCAGCAATCTGAAGGCATGTTGATTATCTCTTCTATCTCATATGCTTCTTCTGATATGTAACTCCTATGGGAGGATATAACAATTTATTTTGTAGTACTTTTGACCGACAAGTTGTTGATATATTGTAACTTATTTTGTGACAATATTATATTGATGCTTAGTTAGTATTCAAACGCTTCCAAGTTAAAGAATGCTTTATGAGTAATATGTTTTAATTTTCCATTTCTACAATCATTTGTATAATGTTGTGTTGTAATGTTTTATAATTAAAAAATATGGTTGGTGTTTTTGGGTCACCACATTTTAGAACCGAGCACAGTTCAACACTCATACTTAAGCACGGGATATTGTCATAGCTAACACAAAGATGTTCTTCTGATATGTAACTCCTATGGGAGAATGTAACAATCTATTTTATACTTTTGACCAGTGAGTCATTGATATATTGTAATTTATTTTGTGACAGTATTACATTGATTGTTAGTTAGTATTCAAATGTTTATGAGTTGAATGCTTTATGCGTAATATGTTTTAAATTCTCATTTCCACAATCTTATGTATAATGTAATAATGTTGAAGTGTTGTATAATTAAGAAAATGTGGTCTGTGTTTTCAGATTGTCACATTTTGGAATCAGAGCATGGTTCAACACTTGCACTTGGGTGTGGACTGCTTGTTTCTGTAAGTACGAGATACTATCACAAGTAGCACAAAGATGAACTATATAAGAGAGCTCCAGCAGAAGCATTCAAATGTTGTAGCCAAGATCTTATTTGCTTTTAAACCAGAAATATGAAACTAAGAAAGTAATTAGGAAAAAGACAACTCAAATCTTTCTATTACCATAACCTCAGTTATTTAAGAAAGTCTTCAATTTATAAAGAAAGGAAATATATCCAAACATAAATAAGTTGCAACAAGAATAAGTCATTAGCAAACAAGTGTTATTGTGGTAACGCAATTAGTAAGAAATGCAAAAGTAAGGTATATGTGTATAAGGCCAAATATGCAAATCGTGAAGGAGATGCAACTTCATGAGGTAAAACATTTGCTAATGCTTTCTTTGTTATTCATCTTTCCTGGAGGAGGATTTCTTAAGGATCTTAGCTGGAGGTCCTTGGTTCATGGGGCATGTTGTGGTCCTGGTTCAAAAATGGCAATCAAGATTCAATCCTCTAGAGATGGTTATCAAAGAATACCCTGTTTGGGTTGGCTTCCTGGGCTCCCATTGGAATATTGGGACTTGGATATCTTGCAAGGGATCACTAAGGCTATAGGTGCCCCTGGTTATAATTGATCGGTCACCTATGCAGAACAAGGATTTTATTTCTTGATTTTGTGTTAATGTGGCCCCGAAACACCACTACCAAGAAACATTGAGATCAAGGCTCCCTGGGGAGTCCACACCTAGAAGATCGACTATGAGTTTTCACCCCTTTCATGTGCTTTTCCTACTTTAAAGTGGGTCACAATCTCAAGACATGTCCTAAGGCGAAAGAGGAGGCCCAAAATCCCTTGCTCAAGAAGACTAAGAATGTTAGTAAGGAGGATTTGAAAGGTAAGGGACCTATGCCACCAAATGGTAGTGGACCATCGAAGATCAACCATTCATGGAGGAAGATACCCAATCATGCTGAGACTAAGGATCAAGTCACCGAAGAGCAACACCTAGAAAAGACTTTGGAAATAAGAAGGTCAGAATAAGGACAACAATAGGAAGTGGTCAAGAACCTATCATTGATGATGATATGGTAGTCTTCAAAGACTGCCAAGAAGATAGTATAATCGGATCAATAGTCCCGGATTCGTTGGAGGCAAGTTTCTTTGCCCAAAGACCGGAGGAAACAATACTGGTAAGAAATATGTATAAAATGTTGGATGTTAATTTGGAGGACATCTCCATAGTGGAGGAGGATGTTCAATGGGAACATGAGGCCTTGAGATGATGATGAAGAAAGTGATCCAAACTGGTAGCTTGGAGGGTAAGGAAGGAGCAAAAGTTAGTCCAGTTAAGGAAGCAACACAAGATGGAAGTATGGAAGAAAAGCAAGGAGTAAAAGACATCCAACTAAGGTGTGCTCGGATCTTCACATCTCGAGTCCAAGGCCATCTCCAAATTGGATACAAACACCTAGAACCAGATCCAAGGTAGATGTTGGGGCTAATAAGGCCTCACCAGGAAGACCATCGAAAAGGGAAAAAAGGGACAAGGTGACAAAGAAAGACATCATGGAGGGTCATCAAAAACCATTAAATATAGGTAAGAAATCCTTCCACCATAAATGATTTACATTTCTTGGAATATTAGGGGCTTAAATCAGCCTAGTAAGCATAGGATTTTGAGGGATTTGAAAGTTAAAGAGAAACCTGATGTGATAATGCTACAAGAAACCAAGATGAATGAAAATAGGATGAGATATTTTAGTCTATTCTTTGGAAAGAATCTGGATTTCATTGTCAACCATCGGCTGGTGTGCCTGGAGGGTTACTGTGCTTGTGGAAAAGAGATATATTGGAAGGCTTCCCCCTTATCAATAGTCAACACCATGTAGTTATTTGCTTTATGGAAGTCAAGTACTAGAAAATAATTTATTCTATCAAATATCTATGCCCCCAACATGAAAAGTGGGTAGAAGAAGAACTTTGGGAGCATCTGACCACCTTCAGAAGAATGTTTAGTGACTTAAAACTGGATCATGGTGGTGACTTTAATACCCCTCTTATTCCATCTGAAAAGAAAGGTGGTATTAATGTTTTCACTGAGAGTATGGAGGATCTTGGTAACTTCATGGGGTGGAATGCTTTAATTGATTTGAACCTTAGTGGCTCCAAATTTACATGGTCCAACAAGAGAGAAGGGGTTAACTTAATCCAAATAAGGCTGGACCATTTCTTGGTTAACACTCAATGGATTCAAGAACAACAATATTCCTTATCTTCTTCTGCGGATCGGGTCGGATCACAACCCTTTGATCCTCAAAATTAGTGTTAGGGAGAACCCCATCGGTAGACCTTTTAGGTTTGAAAAGATGTGGACTACTCATCCGGACTTGGAACAGAGAATTAAGGATTGGTGGAGTATAGAGGTGAAAGGAAACAACATGTTCAAGGTGACCTCCAAGCTCAAAAATATTAAAACCAATATGAAGATATGGAACAAGGAGATTTTTGGAAACATCTTCCTCCAAAAAAAGAAGAATAGTAGAGGATCTCAGAATTCTTGAAGAAAATATGGAACAAGGGGGTGGAGTTTTGAGGATAAAGTGAAAGAGAAGAGCCTTCTCTCTGACTATCACAATATTTTGCATAGGGAAGAGGTGTACTGGAAACAACAATCGAGAATCACCTGGCTAAAGGAGGGGACGAAACACCAAATTCTTCCATACTTCTATGACTATTAAAGCCAACAAACTTCGTATTCAAGAAGTCAAGAAAGAAAATGGGGATTTGGTCACTGAGGACAAAGAAATAGCTTCCACCATTATTTCCTTTTTCAAAAACCTCTTTGTGGAGGATCTTCTTAATGATGAGGTCACCAGAGAAGAGATTTGAATCTTTTTGAGCCTGTTATCAGTCAAAGTGAAAATATGGAGCTTATTTTATCCCTTCTAAAGAGGAGATCAAAGGTATTTTGGATGTTATGGAAGGTGAAAAATCCGGGTCGGATGGGTTTTCGGATTTTTTTCTTCCAACTCTATTGGGATATTGTCAAGACTGATGTCATCGATGTTGTCCAAGAATTTTTTTTCATTCAGGCTGCATTCTCAAACAAATCAACCATACCTTTCTAGCTCTCATACCTAAAAATCTGGAGCTAAGGATCTCGGTGATTTTAGACCCATAAGCCTATGTAACACCATTTATAAGATCCTGTCCAAGTTATTAGCTTTTAGACTAAGAGAGACTCTTAGTAATTTCATTTCTCCCAACCAAGGGGCCTTTGTGCCAAGAAGACAAATTTTGGACAACATAATCACTATTCATGAAACCATTCATTTTGTGGAGCTTTCAGAAGAAGGAAACTATGATTTTGAAGTTGGATATGCAAAAGGCTTATGATAGGGTTTCTTGGGACTTCTTGTATTCCCTTTTATCTAGATTGGGATATCATCCACATTTTATTAAAATGATTCAAGCTGTACTAAAGATCTGAGTTTCTCGGTTATCATCAATGGGAAACCTAATGGTTTCTTCAAATCTGAAAGGGGCCTGAGACAAGGGGATCCTTTATCCCCCTTTTTGTATATAATTGTGGCTGAAACCTTGAGCAGGTTATGCATCAAATCCCAGAGAGAGGGAAGCATGGAAGGGGTCAAAGTTTCTCATGGCAGTGGAGAACCAATGTCTGCAGTAGTTCATTGATGATATGGTTCTTCTGGGACAAGTTGTTGTTCAAGAAGCCAAGACTATCAAAGGTATCACCAACAAATATGAAAGAGCTACCAGATAGAAAATAAATTTCAGGAAAATTTCTTGCTACTTCATAAATGTTGATGAAGAACAAATAGTATAGATTGGCCACTATCTGGACTGTAACATCAAAAATCTCCCAGACTTGTATTTGGGAATGCCTTTATGTGGGAGAAAACTTGAGGAAGGTGGTTGGAATAAACTTATTGAGAGATTCCATAAGAAGTTGGCTTCATGGAAAGGATCCTTACTCTCTCAAGTAGGTAAAGCTCAGCTCCTTAGAGTAGTTTGCAAGGCATACCGATCTACATCATGTCTATTTTCATTCTCCCAAAAGAGTCAAGAAATCCATTGAAGGTATCCAGAAATGTTTCCTTTGGACTGGATCGGAGGATAAAAATAGAATCCCTCTGGTTTCCTGGGAAAAGGTTACTCAACCCAAAGACATGGGTGGCCTGGGGCTAAAGAACATTCAGTTTATGAACCATGCCCTCATTGCTAAGGTGGGATGGAGACTTCACAAAGAAGAAGGCATCTGGGTGAAAATTCTGAAGGTGAAATATTTTTTCCCTTTGGTGGAACTTTGGACTTCTTAGTGATTTGGAGCTTCCTAGAGGATCTATCTTCTGGAACAATTGTGCCAAACCAGGAAGCTACTTATCAAAGGGTGTAAATGGAACCTTGGTGATGGGTCTCAGATCAAATTTTGGGAGGATCCTTGGTTAGAGGATGTTTCTCTCAAATTTTTAGACCGTGGAGTGAGCTATGCAGGTCCTTTCTATTGAGCGGGGAGCTCTGGTTTGTAATTACTGGGACAATGACCAGAGATGGATTCCTATTCTCCCCCTCTTTCTATCAAGGTGATATCCAACCTTTTCATGATTTAAACAGGAAACTTAATGACATCTACATTCCTCGGATAGTTTCCAGGATGAGCTCATATGGAGAAGCATGAGATACTAGGGATTATGAAGTTAAATCGGGTTACTTGTCAAATTTTGATAACTTTTCTCAAAGTCCTTTTTGGAGGAAGGTATGGAACAAGTTTCTCATCCCCAAGATCAATATATTTTTCTGGGAAGTTATAAAAGGTAAGATCTCTTGTGGATAGACTCAGATGGGGAATGATCATCATAAACAGATGTGGTTTATGCAAGGACAAGGAAGAATCCATCAGTCACTGTTTCTGGAATGCCCTTTCTCATATCAAGTTTTTTTTGAGATCCTCTACATTTTCAAAATTCAATTGGTCCTTTAGGAGATGTGGCCCTCTACCTGAGTAGTGGAGTTTCAACTTTAAGAATGATATGGTCAATAAAATTTGGAAACTGGCTCTACCACATGTCTTGTGGGGTATATGGATTGAACACAACAATAGGATCTTTAGGAACAAAAATCGGTGAGGTTGTGCAAGGTTGTTGATAAAATAACACAGGATTTGAAGGAAAATGCTGATTATTAAACCCAAACAGGTTCATGCTAGCCCTGAGTGGGAGGAGGACATTCTTAAAAGGTTGGACATTGTTGTCTCTAGCACCAGTAAGAGTAGGTTGAAACAAGATGTTAAATGGAATAAACCACCGAAGGAAGTTTCAAGATCAACTTTGATGGCTTGACCATGTTAAAGATAAAGTGGTTGGTGGTGGTGGTCTCATTTGGGATCATAGTAGGGAGATGCTTAGGAGCCTACGTGGGACCCATAGGAAATCACTCTAACAACGTGGCTGAAGCTAGAGCTATGCTTTGGGGTGTTAAAATGGGTAAAGACTTAGGGCTTAAAAATATAATCATTGAAGGTGATTCGATGTGCATTATTAATGCCCTCAAAGATAGTAGTAAATGTGGATGGAAACTAAATCATTTGATAATGGAGGCATGTGCCATGCTTGCATCATTTGAACAGGTGGTCATTCAACACATGTACCATGATGGGAACAAGCCGATGGATGCATTGGCTGAGAAAGGTAATGCCATGGTGGATTTGGTGATGTGGATTCACACACACGTATCCCTTGGGGATAGGTTAATAAACTCATAAATGAAGACACAAAGTGGGAGGCTGTGATATGATGACACCCTTAGCTCGCATGCTTGGGGTTGTGAAAGGACTTTTCCTTTTTGGAAAATTGCCCTTTCTCATTTCATTTTTTTTTCTCCATTTTCTATCAGTCAAGTTATGGTGTCTATGCAAAAAATGTCAACTTTTTGCTAGCTTCATGGGGGTGATAGGTTGCGTATTGAACCATCTACCTTTCTTCACCTCAAGAATGATGTGGCTCTATGGAAATTTTGCACAAAGGTGGTCTCACTAGATACATTGTCGGCTCAAAGGTAATGATCCCGACCTTTCTGTCGATTTTGTGATTTCTGGAAGGATGGTGGTTTTGTAGAGGGGTTCATATTGATGTCTCTGAGAATTCCATAGCTGAGATCACTGGGTTAAAAAATGATGGCCTAAATTTTTTAAAGACAAATCTAGAAAGAAACATGAAATTGCTACTTTCTTTGAAGTTGGGGAAAACATTATTGCATATGATGATGGTATTGCTCACACCTACTTGACCGAGATAGATGGGATGATGTCTACCTAGTTATTATGAAATATCTGACTCTTGAAGGAAAATTCCATAAAATATTTACTCACCACCTGTCCATCCTCAATTTTCTCCACCGTGACTAGACTATGAGCTTAGCTTTTTCCTCCATAGGTCACTCCTCTCGACTATCGAGGATTTCAAGAAAAATAAGGTGGATATCCCCCTTCACCAAGGCCTCATTCTTCTTTTGGTCCAAAGAAGCAAACCTGCCATCCCTAATCAAGTCAAGGATCAAGATTTTGACCAAGGAAAACCCTTGCTTCTCACCTCAATAAAATCAAGAAGAATAAAATGTATTGATCCCGATGAGGGTGTTGTGGATGCCTTGTGTAATCTCAAGAAGGGGATTAGGAATTTGGGGAAAGTTCAGCAAGAGGGACCAGGAGCTTTGTTGACTGGGAGGCAGACTGATGAGGTCGAGTCCACAACTGATACCATTCTCACTATCAACAAAAACCTCATACAAGAGCTGAAAGATTGTCATCAAAGGATTGAAACCCAGAACATATAACCATTAGGGGATTCAAGAAGATTATGTTATGCAAGAGAAATGGATTTCTCTGCTTCAAAACTAGGTTTCTTTTGAGGAGGCCAAAAACAACATGAACTGAGTTTGAGTTCTTTTGATAGTGATGAGATGGATACTGGTGATACTCGGGTATGGTTGCGGCCAACAATCAGGGTAAGTTTCAGGAGGAGGTTAATGTTGGCACTCAAACTGAGGATCAAGAGGTCAAACACCTAAAGAGAGTCATTATCAAAGTGGCTGGTTCGAAAGATGGTGGTCCGAGCTCCAGGACCCAAAGTAGGGATACTGAGAACTAATGGTGGGATTTTTGCAGCCCTTATCTTTTTTTTTTTTTTTCTTTTTGGTCTTGGTTTAGTTACTTAAAAAATTGTTGTTAATATGCAAATTGTTTAGTTTGGCTCTATTTTGTGGGGCCTGGTTGTCAAGATTTTTTGACTCTGCCTCCTTGGTTTCGTTGGTGTTTTTTGCTTAAAAACTTGCTTCTTTTGTATGGGTTTTTTTTTTGGTCCCCATTTAAAACCAAACCTTGTGTATGCTGATTGGTAATTTTGTGCAAGCTCAAGCCGAGCAATTTGTGTTTCCTACGATAATTTGGAATTTGTGTGTAGTGCCCCTCCCGGGGTGTGGTGGTTTTCGCTTACCTTCGGGCCTTTGCAATATTTTGGAATGACACTTTATGTTGTGTTGACCGTTATCCCCTTGCGTCGCGTGGAAATGTGGACAACTCTCATTGTTTTCCGATAAGAGGTGTTTAAATTCTTGTGATCAAGCTCCTTACGTTTAGCGACATGATTGTTCAATTCATAAAATATTATAAACTATGTTCCAGGGTCGCTTCCCCTACCATTTTAGGCTCGTCTCGTACGGGGATGTTTCAAAACTCGGGGAGGAGTAGGAAACGTCCCCTACCCGTCCCCAATTTGCTAAAAAAATCGTGGACGTCCCCGAGACGTCAAAATTGGAGCAGGGGATGGTAGGGGACATCTGGGCATCCCTATGTCCCAGCAAAGGTAAAGTTTTTTTTTTAAAACACAATTAATTTTAAAAAAAGGAATGTGGGCCCCACCACACTCATTCCTAACTAACCTATACCTAAAATAACCTCTCTTACAACTAAAACAAAAAAAAGAAGCTCATTTTTGTCATTTCTACGGTGAAGCTGACATGAATGAGAGAAGGAAAGACAACAATATTCTACAATGAATTCATTTAATAGTTTTGTATTGTTCATGCAGCAACGTGTCTATGAATAGAGAACATACAATAATATGTTTTGGTGATAAACAAATTGTGGTATTATGTTGAATGGTTTGTTGTGCAGCAGAGGGTGTATAAACAAAGCATTGAGTAATATGTTTTCATGAAAAACATGGGTATTTACCCAATTCTTTGAACTATGTGTATGAATACATAACGTAGAGTAATGTGTTTTGGTGAAAAACATTGTGGTATCAGATCAATGTTGTGTTGTGCAACACAGGGTGTACGAACAGAGCATAGAGTAATACTAATATGTTTTCCAAAAAAGATTGTTTTTGACTCAATGTTGTGAAAGGTGTGTGAGACTACAAAACATAGAGTAAAATGTTTTGGTGAAAAGAGTGTGTTATTCAGTTCAATGTTGTGTTGTGCAGCAAAGGTGTATGAACAGAGCATAAAGTAATATGTTTTGCTGAAAAAAACAGCGGGTTATTTACTCATTTATGAAAAACCCTATTATCATGACCGCTCCAATATGCCTGCTCAAAAGTGTGACAATGCATTTGCTAATTGTATGCTCGATGATGCATATGATTGCATTTGAATTGTTTTTGTGCAGGTGTTGTGTACTATATACTTTTTCTATGTTTCAGAGATATTGTAGTGAGTACTTGAAACTTGCAGCCCTTGGGCATTTCATTGTAATTATTATTGTAATTGAAACTTGAATCTTATGTGAAATCTCAATTCAGCTCCAATTTTATGTATTAAGGTTCTATAATATGTGTGATGAATGCTTTATCAATGTTATCATATGAATATTTGAAATTTCCTATATTTTTATATTTTCCCTTATTTTTTAATAGCCATCCCTGCATCCCCTAAAAAAAGGCCTCCAAAAAAATCCATCCAGAAACACGTCCCCCCGTCCCCTGCCGTCCCCGTCCCGGAAACTTGGTGGAACATAGATTATAAATGATAATAATAACATGAATTACTAATAAAATGATAGTAAAATTAACATAATCGAATAAGATAATTATAGAGGTGAGTTATCGATTAGCGTTATAAGCTTTAACCGGGACCAAATTAAATTTTGAATTTGCGAAATATGGATAGAAATCATTAAAATGATCTTCATATCAGACTTGGGTGTTGGTAGGTGAAACGCCCATTTATTTTTGGGGTGGCTATGTTAATTATTTTTTCTTGAGGATTGGGATGCATGAGTTTTTGTTGTTATCCAAGCACTTTCAACTACTCCATCATTTGAAGCATGCAGGCCTCCAACCCGATCAGGTTACTTTTGCTAGTGCATTTCCAGCGTGTGCCAAGTGGGAGCCTCATGAGACACCATGATTGCAGAGTGTAGAAGATATGGGCATCCTCACACAGCCTTGTTGTTGTTCACCAAATGAAACAAACAAGTCTGCAACCAGATCGGTTCACCTTTACCAACATCCTCCCTGCCCCTGCCTTCTGCTGCCGCCCAGTCTGTGCATAGGTGGAGCTTGGAACTGGGTATGCGCATCAATCGAAATGTAAAGGATGGAGGAAATTATTGTTTGAAGCTGTAACTGCATGCGCCAGGCAGACATGTAAGCAAATGTGGAAGCATGCGCTTGGCAGGGAATGACATTGGCTTTGTTTATTTATTTTTTTGATGGAGCTTTGAATTTTGGGAGCCTAGATTAGGAAAGAACTGTTTGATAAATGCCACGGCTGCAGGATGCATACACTTTGGATATGTTAAAAGGCCTTGGAAACTTTCAAGCAAATGCTAATTGACAGGTGTTAAACCAAATTCCACAACCCTTGTTTGCGTTCTATGTCCATGCAGTCTACAGGTTTGGCGGAAGAGGACTGCATGCACTCAAACACATGGGCAGCCCTTGTTGCATTTCACCTGCAAGTGATCCCTTTGTTTGCATGGTCACCCTTCTTGTCATGCTGGCTATTTTGAGGACAACTCTAAACTTGATCTTTGCGTGCCAATTAAGCTTGTGGTAGTCATGTGGATTTGATAACAGGATATGCACAAAATGGTTTTGAATTGATGACTGCTGCATCAGTTTCCTCTGCTCTGTTTCATTCTGAATCTAGTCTCTCTATTCACCAATGGTGTGTCAATAAGCTTTTTGAATGTCTTGACATTGAAGAGCATGTCAAGGTGTCCAATCAATTGTTGTATAAAGAAGTAACATGATTTGCGGAGGGAGCATGACATTGAAGGTTGGGCAGGTTGTGTGAGGACCTTTATTGAGCTAAGAAATGAATAGATATGTGGTCTCATGTGGATATAGGATTAGGAGTATTTCCAGCCTCAGTGCTTTTGGTTTTAGATCCTAAAAATGGTGCAACCTATGTTCTTCTCTCAAACATCTATTGAGAAGCGGGCAGGTGAGGTGAGGTTCGAATGATTTGGAGAATGTTTGAAAACATACATTTGTTAGATGTGGATCAGAAATAGTGATGACTATGGGTTTGCACAAACGGGCTTTTTGGAAAGGATTTGGAGCTTTCGAGCAAATGCATTTGGAGAGCATGCGGACCGCCTAGAGCCCAGTTTACCCGGTTTGACTACTATCAGGCATGGTTATCTTACCTCTTTCTTGCATGATCTAGCATTTCTAGTTTTCCTATTTGTAATGGTGTTGAAAATCAAATCAAAGAAGATTAACTTTCGGTGAATTAAATGAGACGTAATACCTAATAGCAAATTTACCCCCTTTTTATATGCAACTAGAAAAGTTACTTTGAACATAAACCCAGCTCCCAAATTACCTCTTGAGATGTTATCCGGGAGTGATTTTGAATACGGGTTTATATGTTGCTAATGGTGTCGATGTACCTATTAACTGGAAATGAAATGACCATTTTATAATGTGCTCCTATGTGAAAGTAATGAATATATATTCTTGTGTGCTTACTAAATACTTGGGGAAACTCAGAAGAAAAGAACCAAATCAAAAGGATGACCTTAGAATAAACGCCTGGTTGGGTTCCCCTCATGTGTGATAACCTTCATAACATAGAAAATTGAAATTTAAAAGATGAGCCTAGTTGTTTTTATACTTGTTGGCACCTCCTAGCTTGGAGGAGATAAGATCACCAATTCTAGTTACCGTTTGAACATGTATGCTTATCGACAAAAAGAAAAGAAACCACCTTATATAGGAATGGTTATGGATTGACCACTATTAGGATGTTACTTTAAAAGTTATCTGAATGAACCTAATCTAATGATCCTTGGGATTATTACCCTTTGAGAAATGTGTTATTCTTTTGTCTTTCACTTCAATGGGATTTAAGTGAAATAACAATCTAAGAATGGTTCAAATTGGATGTGTCTTGCTAATGGGTGACTTCTT
Organism: Taxus wallichiana var. yunnanensis; assembly: GCA_018340775.1. Taxonomy (NCBI): domain Eukaryota; kingdom Viridiplantae; phylum Streptophyta; class Pinopsida; order Cupressales; family Taxaceae; genus Taxus; species Taxus wallichiana. Next base: position 618,446,774 of record CM031237.1, read on the forward strand.
TTTAGTAACCAACATTCTCTTGTAGTCTTATAGATTTTAGTGGTACTGTTAATGTAATCATGATTTTTTCCCAAGAACCAAGTAGAGGGTTTTCGTGTATGTGGAAGTTTGTTAGATCACGATGGTTAACGTGATGCAGTGTCACCTTGTGACACAAATGATGTAATGTTTTAACTACGCATTTAAATGGGTGTCTTGAAACTACAATTCTATGGAAGGGCTAAACAATGTAAGTGCATGGGATCATAAAGGCAATTAGGAAATGTACTTTTTACATCTTTGTAATGTGATCAGACAAAATTTGGTGAACCGTAGAGTGTGATGGTTCCCTAACTTTTTACCTCAAAGAGAATCCCAACTCAAATTAAATTCAAACTTTATAATTCTCGTACATGAGTGTTTTGGAGGGTATATGGTGACACAAATAGGAGTTGTTTTATGGAAAGATCTCTTAAGAGGTTGAAAATGATTTTAAATTGCTCTATGTGAATTTAAGCATTTGAATGAACATGAATTCTTCTAGAAAGTAAAACTTATGAAGTGAAAATGTTAATAATGGCCCTAATCAATTATAGATTATAGAAGTTAATTCCTTGCGGAATAGATGGAGCGTACTCGAGTGAGTGAAAGTTTAAATGAAGAAGGAAGAATTGAATGTTGCCCTAGTTTAAGACTTTTATCAGCTTCGGACTACTTTTTGTAAGCTCGAACCATTTCTTGTGTTAGCTCGGGTCATTTCTTATATCAGCTCCAGACCATTTCTTATGTCAGCTCCGGACCATTTCTTTTATCAACTCTGGACCATTTCTTTTGTCAACTCTGGACCATTTCTTTTATCAACTCCAGACCACTTCTTATGTCAGCTCCAAACCATTTCTTTTATCAACTCCGGACCATTTCTTATATCAACTCCGAGCCATTTCTTTTATCAACTCGGACCATTCTTTTTATCAGCTCCGGACCATTTCTTTTAACGGCTCCAGGCCGTTTTTTAAATTCGGCTCCAAACATGGAGTGCATTCTTGATGTTTTAACGTTGTAATGAAGATGGAAAATGAGATTCTGCCATTCTTGGGCCTTATTTCCTTCCCTCTTGATTTCAAGTTAGTTTTCCCTTATGTAATGGAAGTGAAATAGAATGTCAAGTAAATATGTTTTAGGGAGCAAGAACTTCTGGCCGAGATCAAGTATTAGGGTCTCGTATGCTTTTTAAAATGTTCTAACCAACAATAGAGTTATACAAATTAATTGCAATAAGAGAAACAAACCAAATTAAGTGGACTCATTATAAGTTAAATGTAATACGAAATAAAGAAAATGTAGTCTAGAGAATGGGAATATATGCCTTTACATGATAAATGCTCTTTAAACCTATAAGGCTAAACAATGAGAACTTAATTGTAATAAAGAGGTAAACCATGAAAATGATGTGTTGTGGAACATGCCTATCCTTGAGTTCATATTGTGGTTGGGTCATTTTTTTGGTATTCGTCATTTGAGAAAGTAAGACATTGATGTGCATCTTGTGTTATCTTGTTGTATAAGTGGGTTCATGTTTGTACAAGCGTCTCATGTGATGTGGAGTTTTTCTAAGTAAGCCCATGTGTTGTCTTGTAACAAGTAATGAAAGACAAAAAAATATATATCTTGGTTTATTTGGTCTTGTGTTTTGGTCTGTTGTCACTGGAAATTGCACCACCGATAGAGAATGGTGTGTATACTCTCTCTCCTATTGACAAAATTGGAATACCTCAAGGTTGTGGGTAACCTATATCTGAGGTAAACCTCTAGAGAGGGGTGGTTCCCTTGTGAATCACCAAAAAATGAAAACTTTAATGGGGAAAAGGGAAAAGGAATGCGGAAAATGGGAAATAAGGGTGATACACCAAAAGTTTAACACTTGCATGTAACTCTGCACAAAGAATTTGAAGATCAACACACCTACACAACTCTAGACTATTTGCATAATAAATTCAAGGGTTTAGGAAAAAGGACAGTGGTAGAGGGAGTGAAATCCACACTAAGGCAACACAATATCATATCAAACACAATGAATAAAGAGCAGTGTGACAGGGCAAAAATGGATCTTTATTTTATTCGAGAGGTGCAAGTACAAGGCTGAAAATGCCAGGGCAAATCAGCCCAATTGTCTATGTGATTACAATAAAAAATCAGCCTATATCATAAGAGAAGACTGTTGTTTTTTCCCAAAATAGACTGCCCTTTTATTTATTTATTTATTCTCCTCTGCTGCTGGTGCATGGGACAGAAGTTCCCTTTCTTTTATTTATTTAATTCATTCTCATGCAACCCTTGGCGCCAACTTTAGAAGGTAGACTGCTGCATGTGTTTGTTTATCTCATTAACCTTTATCCAACCTTGGCGCATGGGACAACAATTGATTTTTATTTATAAAAATTCCTTCTATTTCTATCCTTGGCGCCAACCTCTAAAAATAGAACAGCAGCATGCTTTTCTTATTTCTTCTATTTCTATTTTATCCTCCTTCATCCAAACTCCTGAGAAAAGTAGCTCCTATTTTTAATTTCTTCATCTTATCCATCTTTGGCGCATGGGCAAGACTGCTGCTATTTTTATCCAATTCCATCTTTATGCTTGGCGCCAAGGACAGCAGTTCTTCTTTTCTTTATTTAATTCTTTCTATGTTTATCCCTCCATAGCGCCAAGTATAGAACAGCAACTCCTTTATTTTATTTATTTATTTCCATGCACCTTCATGCACATTTACCCCTTTGGCGCAGACTTCTATAGGACAGCAGCTTATTTTTATTAAATTTATCCCATGCACCTCCATGCAAAGTCTTCTTTTGGCGCAAATACCTTTGGCTATGAAATATGGTAACAGGTCCTTCATGTGTGGGTGCTACATTGTGTTAAAAAAATGTGTTTATTAAACCTGCAAGGCTTGAGATATATACAATGCATTTGTGTAACTGACATGAATATGAAGTTTTATGTAAAATATGATTGATAAATCTTTGAACCGAATGCTGAAAATTGGATTTTCTGCCAAATCAAAGCCTCCTTGCAATTCTTCTATGTTGAATAGTAAGAAATTTTGTGAGTATTGGAAGCTTAAACTGACATCTCTATAGTAATACCTGAATTCTCTAAAAAGTAAGTAAACTTTCATTGATTTGACCCTGCAAATTGAAAAGAAAGTAGTAAAAAGGGATTAAGGAAAGAGATTTGATAAGCATAATAGTTGGGTTGAGTCATTCTACTTAAGAGTACTTCAAGAACCTATATATAGTCTAAAATTGGACAATTAAACATTGCTAAGATTGGATTAGAAAGGAAAGTTCCTTACATTGTGTCAATCCACGAGGGCAATGTTTGTCTAAAGGAGGGGAGTATGTAACATCTCGCATCCGTAAAGACCACCAAACCAATTTTTAAGGCTTTAAGTCTAACCTTACCCAAAACAAGACTTTTGTGAATGATTTTGAAAGCTAAATGATTAATCATATTTATGAAAGATCATGTTAATGTTTTGGTTAAATTCTTATTTTTCATTATAGAATCTAATTGATTAATGATTTCAATTACAAATGTTACTACTACCTCATGAATTTGTTTTTGCAATGATATACGACACAAAAGATCATATGATAGACCATAAAATGGCACTACCATTGTCATGATGACGACACTGACTAGGACCAGAACTGACGATGGGAGATACATGTGTCCATTTGCGGAATATAGACTTTGTATTGAATGTTTGAGCTTATTTGCACTAATTGTTTCATCTTTTCCTGGTCTTGCTTATGCATAAAATATCGAATTAGTCGGAAAATCATTAATAAAGGGGATTAATGAGGAGGAATTAGTCATTTATGTTTTTGAAATAATGAGTAATTAGAAGTTTACAAAATAGAAATAAAGAAATAAGAAAATAAAAAATAAAGAAAAGAAGAAATTAAAAATAGAGAAGGAAAGCGCAAAAAAGAAGGAGAGAATAGATGGCAAGGAGAAGGGGCGAGTGGCAGGAGAGGACAAATGGCATTCTAACCAAAAATTGATGAGAGTGAGAGGCAGATGGTGGTGTGTTCTAGATTTTTTCAAGCAAAGCAACTCTACATATTTGGAAAGATTTAGGGCCAATCATGGATGCTAACCTGTGCATTTGTGATTTAGATTATAAATGGGACTGTAATATGACTTTTTCAAATATGATTTAGAGCAGTTTGAATGTGTTTTCTTTATATTATGGGTGTTCTTGTATTACCGTAAATGTATGAGTTAGTGATTTGTTGATGCATAGTGTTATATGATTCTATTAGGTTCAACTGATGATAAGCCTTCATCCAAAGTACTTATTTTTAGCTTTTACTTGTTCAATGAACTCTCGTGTCTTAATGTTTGACAATGATCCTATATAGTCAAATACTATAAGACATATGCCTAAGCCACCAATTTTGTGTTCGTGTTTGGCGAGAATGAAATTGAAACAAGTTTGTCATCAATGAAATTCGAAGAAAAAAATCGTCAATAAATTTGAATCATATAAATGTGCATTATAATTATTTTATTTTCAAAATATATAACAAATGTACAATAATGTCAAAATATATCAATGTTCCACGGAGTCTCGGAACGGGACAATGGGATGGGTCTCGGAGACGGAGGAACCAAGGGCCTAGGTTTGGGGACGACAGGGAGATGGGGATGGGGTAGCGGAATGGTGGCACAAATACATATAGTACTTGAAACATTAGTTATAAAAAATGTATAAGGAACAACAAATGAAACTTTGGAATACTAAACACATTGCATTGAACGCTGAAAATGCCAGATATCAATATATTAATATTTATATCCAAAATGATGATTACATTCAAAATTCAAATACAGATTGGCCAATGGCTCAATGCAATGAAGACTTGGCACTTGCTCTAACTCTTGTTGTTACTTGTTGTTAATGTTGTCCCTCTTCCTTGTTAATGCTCTCACTCTTACTTGTTAATGTTATTGCTCTCACTTTTGCTTGTTAATTCTCTCACCCTCTCACTCTTTCTTGTTAATGCTTTCACTCTTTGAATTTTTTATTGTGATTTGGAGTGAGGTGTAACTCTTATTTATAGTTTTTTTTGAGTGCTTAGGGGGTGGGTGGGGCCCATTGAATATTAGGGTTAGGGTTGGGGGCCAAAAACTATAAAATAAAATTATTTTTAAATTAAAATATATATTTTGATAGCGTTATGCCTCCGGGGACAACTTGAAGTCACGGGGCATTTGGTAATCTACGGGACGGGTCGAGAGACTTCTAGAAGCCTTTGAGACATCCCCAAGTCCCCAAAATTAGGGGACATCTCAAAAACATCCCCTCTTTGAGGGAAATGTTTGGGGGCGTCCCCCATACGGCTAGTAGGGGGGGGCGGGACGGCGGGGAGACATTTTCCACCATCCCCAAGTCTCGAAAATGTCCGCGTCTCGAGATGTCGGTTTTGGTGGGGGCGTCTCAGTGGTACACCTTGAAATATATGAATATTATTAAATAGACTTAAAAACTTCGAAAAAATATGTCCAAACTGAAACATATGCATCATGAGAAGTTGATCAAGATCGAACATTACACATTAAATGACAACTCTAAAGAGGGTTTCTATTTTCAAAAAGTTAATCTAGATTCTAAAACATCTATGTTCTAAGACTGTTTTCAAACTTTCAGATTTCTCCTTGCCTTTTACATCATATAAGCTCAAAATCATCAAGAGCACTTGGATGAGATGGTTCAATATCATCATCGAATTCACCACTGAATTCATCTTGTGAAAGCAAGTCAAGATCATTTGCATCTGTTGTGTCTTCTAAAATGGGTTGGAGTTGTGAAGACAAAGTAGATGAGTCTTTTGTTGCTTTCTTCATACACAACTGCAAATTGTTGTGAATATAAACAAGATCTCCCAACCTCCCAGACAACAACTTGTTCCGCTTCTTTGATTGAATGTGGTCAAAGCAACTCCAATTCCTTTCACAAGCTAATGAACTTTCTCCCTGACTCAATACTCTAACAACAAAGCATTGTAGCTCACAAGTATTTGCTCCAAAGTTACTCCACCATCTGTATCCTTCAACATCTAGATGTGACATGTCATACTTGGTTGCTGGTATTCCAAGCATCTTTTCTTCTAACCTGTATGTCCAACATTGATCCCTGATTTTGCTTGCAACTTGTGGATCTAGTTCAAACCTCCCTATGGCTTCGTGAAGCCCACTCATGATTTCACTGTCACTCTGTTTGTCTATATGGAAGAGTTTTGGCTCCAAATAGCAAGTTGTTGCATGCAAGGGGTGTGCATCATTTTCCACCTTGAATCAATTGTTTCCCATATCTCAATATAGTTTGCTTCCACATTATTGAATGGTTTCCTTGCAATGGTCCATGCTTTCATAAAGCATACCAAGACAAGGTTTATCGCCATCAACCATATGAAGCACTTCAACAATCGGTTCACACACTTTTAAAACCTTTGTCGCACTTTCCCAAAAATTGTTGTTTAGAATTATTTGCTCTATGTTCTTTCCTTTTGCACCTTTAGAAAGAACTGAATTTTCCCAATCAATTGAACAAATAATTAGCCTTAATGTTGCTTTCTCTTCAACCACTCTTTTCAAAGTGATATAAAATGAGGCAAATCTTGTTTCACAAGGCCTCAACAACTCTCTGGATGCATGTTGCCTATAAATGTTCAATGTGAGGTGGTGGTTTTTGATGAAATTTGCAATTGTTTTCCCTTTGTGAATTGTTTCATGCACCCATGGAAATTTAGCCAAGTCATGAAGCAACAAATCAAGGCAATGTGTTGCACAAGGACTCCAAAATATATGTGGGTACTTCTCCATAATCAACTTCCCAAAGTGCCCACACAATTTGCAGCACTATCAGTTACAACTTGAACCACATTCTCTATACCCACTTCAAGAATGGCTTCCTCTAAGATTTTGAAAATATACTCAGAGGTTTTCTTATGGTTCATGGCATCAACTACCTTCAAGAAAACTATGCCCGAGGCGCAAGCCACCAAAACATTAATCAATGGCCTTTGACACATGTCTAACCATCCATCACTCAATAGAGTGCAACCTGTTACACTCCAAGAGGCTTTGACCGCTGCCAATTTTTCAGTCACCCTTTCTTTTGATTTCTTCAAAAGAGTTGTTCTAAGAGCCTCTGAAGTAGGAGGTGTATACCCTTTGCCAAACTCTACAATTTTTGAATTGCATTCTTAAAATGCGGATTTCTGGCAACATTGAATGGAATTGCACTTGAATAAAACAAATCAGCCAATGCATCGTCCACATGTTGTTTCTCCACTGGTTTCCAAAGGTTGTTCAAAGTTCCACTCTCTAATCCCCTTGTTGCACCACCGGACGAGGGAATGTTTGAAGCAGAAGACATAATTTGTGGTGAACCTAGATATTTCTGCTTGAATTCTCTTCTTTTGTGCTGATTTCTGCTTTCCTACGGACGAAGAGGCTTGGTCTTTCTCTAAAGCAGCTTTGATCTTTGGAGTTACATTTGGGCATGCACTAACACCCCCTCCTACACCAACTGAGATGCCAAGTAGGTGGTCCGTTACCCTTGTGACACTCCCAACAAATGAATGACCACACAAATCACATTTGATATTATTGTCGTCGTGTGTTATGTATTTCCATCCCTCAACTTTCGATTTCGGGGGTGCCATTGAATTTTGTTTATGAACCTACATGTTTTAGAGAAGATGAGATTATAATACCTATATAACTTTAATACCAAGTAAATATCAACAAAAATTCATAATAATCGATTAATTGTTAAAAGCCTTCTAAAATTTAAGATAAGAACATTGAAATCAATACTAATAGATGTATTTGATGTGCGTTAGTTTATATTTCGAACTCAAAATAAATTAAAAACCTAAAATTAATTAATAAATATTAAATAATAAACTATGTTTATAAATTTCTAATTTTATCGATCTAATTAATTAAATAATTTCTAACTATTAATACATAATTAACAATATATTACTAATTTATATTAAATATCAAAATTAATAAATTTCTAATTCTAAATTTCCAACTATTAATAATTTAATATTAAATAATAGTGTTTCTACTTTAAAAATACTAATAATTAAAACCTAAAGAATGAAAATTTCTAGAACCTAAAAAATAATAGTAAAACACCAAAAAAATTGAAATCCTATTAACTTACGAATTTATTGAGTAAATATTAAACTTAATAACTTAATTTAATAGATTTGTGAACACCTAACAATAATACCTAATCCATAATACATAATTCATAGTAGCTAATAATAACTAATCATAATGCATAATTCCTAACTAATGGCTAGTTGTAATGTATATAATATTATACCTAACCTAATGGCTCAGGCCAACTTGAATGCTTAGCTAACCTGTAAGTTATGCCGACGGTGGGCTATATCGGCGGTGGGTAGTGCTAAGCGATCTTGTTTGTGTTGGTTGGTGTAATGTTGACATCAATACAACTCCACAAACTTAGCAAACTTAAGAGTTAGCGAGGTTGACATCAATATAGAGTTCACAAACTTAGCAATTAACAATTGAGTTTCACAAATTCGCAATTCACAACTTCACAAAGATTCGACCTTCGATGGCATTTCAAATAGAGTCCAAAGTGACCGCGTGCAACATTTAGTAACTCAATGGGATTCACAAATTAGGGCTTCAATGATGCTTTCTAGTTATAATGCAAACATGAAGTGCATTATATAGAAAATGAAACCCTAACCCTTATGTCGCATAAAGCAACACTAAAAATGAGGACTTCTCAATGATTTTTTTATTTAGGTCGCCGAATCCACAATTTTTTTGGCCTGCATTAAAATCGAATAAAAACTCAAATATTCGATTTTTCCCGAATTCCAACGATTTTTGCAATTTTGTTTAAATTCGTCAAATTTTGAATTTTACTTTGCCAAAATTCTGTGAATTCCGACTTAGAGACATGCTATAAATAAATCTATTAATGACAAGCATGACTAAATTAGATCATATTGATTTAGCAGCCAAAGGATGCTCTTACGAGTAAATGTTAGCTTAAGGTATGAAGAATGATAAGAAAAGTATGTGTTTTATATGTACCTCTTGCCTAGTTTATTAAACAAGACAAAGGCATGTAACAGGGAAAATTTTAGTGGCAAATCTTCGTTAATTCACAAATATTTGGGTTTTTGAAATTTGGATTTAGCGAATTTTGAGGAGTCGGCTCACTTGCTATTTTGCCTAAATTTTCTAGGTACAAGTTACTTTTTTGGGTCGGTTCGCCTAGCGTTTACACTAATAGCCGATTGTTTATATTCAAATCACCTTTACCACGAAAGAGAAATTTGCCACATTCGCCTTCATATATATATATATATATATATATATATATATATATATATATATATATATATATATACGATTCCGATATTAAACATCAAATTCCACTCACAATTCCTATACCCGAGGGCATTGACGATCATTGCATATTGCAAGTTTCGACCCTATGATAACATATTTGAACGATCGGTAGTATATCACTACCATATAACAAACATTAGGTATTTTAACTTCCATTTATCATAGGGTTGGTAGCATATATATTTATACTACTCTTGGTGGTAGCATGTGCTACCGATCTATAGACCGTACCCATGTTTCCAATTGTTTACATTTGCTCGTTAAAATCTGATCCATAGGTAAATTACACTTGGATTGGTCATAGGTACAACGGCCTCTGGTGATAATAACAAGAAGGCAGACCAATTAAAAAGGAAAAACAACATATTAAATTATTTTAGGCAGCCAAAAATATCGTGCACATAGCTTGCATCCACTCAAACACAGGTAAGAGATTATTTTTATTTATTTTTTGTTAGTTTAATTTAAAGTTTCAAGATCATAATCAAACCATTGTCCCTTTTGAATGCGAAACCCCCACTGATAATTGTATTCCACATGAAACAATTAATGAGAATAACATGTCACCACATGAAACAATTAATCAAAATAACATGTCACCACATGAAGATATTATTGATGATGACATGTCGGAGCTAGAAGATAATGTCGGAGCTTCCCACTATGAAATGCCTCCAATGGAAGACATTCTTGATGATGAGATGCAACTAGTAGAAGATATTCCTAGTTCTCATGAAACACAAACTCCAATTGAAAATTCTAAACAGAAATTTGTGCAAAGGAAGAGAACTAGTTGGAAAATTGGGAGGTCTTTTAAGGTAGACTAGGCAGCAAAATATAAATTCATTGAACCTATAGAGCCAGAAAATGGTATTGATACTCCAACAGAATGTAGAAGTACAATATGTAGTTGGAAACTAGGAAAGGACCACAGAATGCAACTAAAGTTGGACAAAATTGACAAACATTTGTGGCCAAAATATATATGATAGTCAAGGACAACGATGGAAAAATAACAAAGACACATAGATGGAAAACTTCAAAAGAATCCATGCATATTAGATATGCAGAGGAGTATGAAAATAAGCAAAAATGAGGACAACATCTTATTGAGAAAGGGGGAACAATTAAAGAAAAATTTGGAAAAGTTATGAATGTCAATCTCTTTGGAAAAAAAGCGTTGAGTTCTCTTTTGTATTTCACATTCTAAAAAAGGGTAGACCAATTTCAGATTTTTTGGAATTTAAGATTTTGTATCAATATAATGGGTTTCATAACCTTCCACAATCACATTGGTCTAATAGCAGTGCTAGAAAATGGAAAAATGTCTATCAATGATAGAAAAGGAGGATTTGAAAGAAAAATTAAAAATGCAAGGTTTATCTCTCTTTATCCATTAATGAGGTCACAATAATCGACAACACATCTTGGGTTTGCATGCATGTATATACTTTTGAGAACCACTCAAGGCAACCTCATCTATTAGCACTTCATAAAATGGTGGAAAATTGTAATGTTAAAAACCTATGCAAATTGGTTATTTCCAATTTGAAGGATATAGTTGGGATGGATGATAATGCAATAGCTACTAAGTTGGTGTGTTGGTGTTGATGGTGCATCAAGTAATGTAGGTCATAGAAGTGGTCTTTGTGTTCACCTACAAACATCAGTTGCCCCATATATGATTCCAATTCATTGCATGGCTCATTGGATGAATCTTGCTTACAAAATGTTAACACATTTGAAAATGTTGCAAAAGTGGAAGAGCTTATCCATGACTTGCACGCGTATATGTCAAATAGTCCAAAAACATATTTAGAGTTTAAAAAATTTCAATTGGAGTGACAAATGGTAAAAAGCTTCTAAAAGATGTTGATACAAGATGGATTTCCATGTATGAGCCCTTGCATGTAGAATTTTTTTGAGGAATATCCATCCTTGGTTTTATGTTTAAATACCCCAGGGAAGTTGATAAGGCAAAAGATTTGTGTACCGTTTAATAGATATGGAAACTTTATTGACACTCTATGTATTTTCCCCATGTTGAATGAAATCAATTACTTAACGAAACATGCTCAAGAAAGATCCATATATATTGTTGACTTCATAAGGTTGAGAAAACATGTATGTCTAACTCTAGATATGTTATACAACTCTGTAGAATGTTTTCAGGGACTTGTATTCAATAGTTGGAAAACTTTGACAGATATAAAGGATCCTAAAAGCTATTTCAAATTCAATATCTGTGGTAATCTTTGTATCGTAGTTAATGGGAAGGAGATTCAAATGCACACTTTCGAAATAAGAATGGATATTATAGGAACAGAAATGGAAGTTCTTGTAACACGAAATTTATACAATAGTCTTATATTTGAAACACAAATAAAATTGAAAAAGATTTTGCAAAGCTTATCCTCTGAGATCAGAGAACGCTTTAAAAAGGATGAGATTCTTGAGGCCATGGGAATGGTCAATCCAATTTTTAGAATATTAATTTTGGTAAAAAACTTATAAGTGATTTATTTCAAAAACACATGGCTACTCTCATTACGCATTTCAGTAAATCAATAGAGTTCAACAAGGTTGAAATTGAAGGTCTTTTGAAAAAGGAATTACTAAAGAATCAATCATCTCATTTCGCACTCACAATGATTGATCAATATAATTCTCTAATTGAATCAACAGAAAAATGGTGTTATTACACATCTATGGAAAAAATGTATCCTAGTAGCATCCTACAGAAAATATTAGTGAATATTTCAAATTATATGAATTGTGTCAAACAATGATATTGGGCTCAGTGGAAGATGAAAGGGTATTTAGTGCATTAGCATTTGTTAAGTCAAAACTTCAAAACAGATTGGATAAAAATCTAGAGACTTGTTTGAGAATCTATGTTTCACAATATGTTGTGGACACATTTCCTTGTGAAAGAGCATTGGCAGTATGGAGTTCATCTTACATACGAAAGGCGAGGGATTTGTAATACATCAACATAAGAAAAATATATGAACATTGAAACTGAACATGCCAATGAGACTTTAAATACGAGCGTGAGTTATGAAGGAGTTAATGAAGGATTGTTTCAGCTACCTGATTTTGACTAAAGATTTATGAACACTCTATTTCTATAACTCAAATTTCATATCACATAGTTATATACTTGTGTTCTTTTTTTAAAAATAGTTTAAGAATTGTTGTTTAATGTTTTTGATTTACAAATCTACAATTTATTTTTCTATTGTATTTCATATATAAACTATAACAGATTGTCAAAGAAACATTTGTCTTAATAAATATTTGCAAAACAATTACAGAGTTCAACACTCATATTTCATTTTATCCTAAAAATGCAAAGACATGTTTATTACGATAATTGTGAAGAGTTTGTTATATGTTGGTATCCATTTTTGCCATTGGAACAAGTATTTAAATTTTACACTATGCAAAAAAAATTAGGTGAAAAAAGAGGGTTTTAAAGACCCTCACAACCTTTTACAATGCACAAGATATATCACTTAGGCTAATAGTTACATACCAAAAAATTGTTAATAAGGCCCATAAGTAATAGATCTCTACTAGAGAGAGGCAAGATTCATAAAACAAAGCAGGATGTCAGGAAAAGAAATTTTTTACAATCAAGATTGTATCCCAATAGTTTTTCCTTAGTACAAACTACAAAAGAAATATTTTTCTCAATTTTATTTTATGTAGCTTTTTCCTACTCCCGACTCGAACCTTCCTTAAAGATTCCTGATTGAACTAGATCCATTGCAGCAGTATTTAAATTGGAAAGTATTTCCCATTCTGTATTCGTTGCATCTCCTGCTGATTCTAGAATAGGATCTGCTTTAGTTTTCTTCTTCAACAAAATGTGGGATTATTCCGTTCTCCTTAATAATCCTTCTTAGTGTATTATTATTGCTTGTTTAATAGAACAAGTTTTTCCTTCAATTTTATAGATGCAATTAAACTCTTCTTTGCGGTTTTCAAATAAACCTCAAACATCGTCACCTCATTCCTCAGATTCTAATAATTTGATTGCATTTTAAAAATAAACAAAAAATTAAAAAATAACTATCATAAATCAACTTTTCAAAAAAATTATAACTTACCAAAGCCTTTTCTTTCTCTGCATTTGCAATACTAACAAGGCTCTTGTCTCTTGACCATTTATTATAATAGGCTTGGGCTTCCGCATTCAAATTTTCTAATCTATTTAACATAATATCTAAAACATCATCATTGTATGAATTGGAAACATGAATAGTACCCAATACAACTTGATTCATTAAAATATCAAGCTTTGTTGGTTCATTTTGTACAATAGGATATAAAGAATTTCTTTGGGAGTGGTTGTGAAAACGGGCATTAATTTCTTTAATCAATGTTTTTGCCCAAAACTCCCACATCTTCAAATTTTCAATATCATTCGAGACAATACTTGAAACAATGGCTAAAAAACTGTCATCCAAAAGAATCTCCAATGAAAAACTTGTTTTCTCATCATCAATCAATGCAGTTTCCCTCGAAGGTGTGTTAGATGTTTGTTGTTGTTTTGGAGAATTATGCCTTAAAAAGTGAATCATATCTTGACGATTGAATGTTCTAGTTGCCTCCCCCACTTTCAATCCCAATATATTCTTTGTCCAAATCAATTTGATGCAGAACAAAGCTCCTTGCACTCTGTACACCCCTGAATGACAAATTGGGGAACTTGGTAGTAGATAAATGGAGGGTTCCCCTACTGGCTGTTGGAAATGAATTTTTTTACCCAAGACCCCATGTCCGAACATTTTGGGGTGGTGGTGGCGGTGGCGGTGGCGGTGGCATTGACATCTGTTGTCTAAAACCACCAGATGTTGGAGGCACTGCAATTGGACATCATATCATAATTGAGGAACATAAAAAGAGTGGAATAATTGAAAATGAAATACAATTTTGGAAAGAAACATTACTTAAATGTGGAGAATGTAGTTTGCAATGGTGTATGCCACTGTGTATGACGAGGAGTGCAAAGGGAATGGGAGATGACATCAACATCTAATTAACCATAAAATTAATCAGGAGCTTCATTCCAAAAAAAAAATCAAACCACAAAATATTGAAATGTAAAATTTAAGTAGAAAGTTAGAAACATACCTTTATTAGCAAACCGGTTGTCCTAATCCTGCCTAGGTTGCATTTCTTTAATTTCATATCTTGAGCCTGTGGTGCCAAAGGTGGCTGCAAATTTACAATATCAAATAATTACATTAAAAATATATGTAAAAAACTAACATTTAATTCAAATTATGTTTATCTTGGATTCATTACTACAAATTGAATTGTCATAGACCTGCAATAAGGGGCATGTTTCTTGTTTCCATTTAACGAGTAAGAAAACTCCTCACGCATTTAGAATTTTAGGTTGATTGAGGCATTGATTCCTCTTGCTCCCCAATAATATCTCCAAAGCCCTCAGCGGGGTGAAGTCCTTTTAGAGTCACTTCTCTTCGTTGGGCAGCTGCTATGGCAATGTTATGTAAAATTAAACAGAATATTAATAGTTAATATAAATTACAATAAAATAAGAAAATGACAGTAGTTTGAACTTTGAATCAATGAATTGAGCAATATTAAAATTTCAACTCGCCTCCAACTCTTCAAGGGGCAAGGACAAAGAGCTAAGTTTTGTGTGGAGCACGGTGGGAACTGCAATGTTGCGCAAACTGTGTAAAGCTTCATAATATAAACAAAGTATATAATTTGAGCAAGTAACGATAGTGGTGTCATTCACAAGAGCATTATTCAAGGTCACCCGTTATCTTGGAGGATAAGTAGGTGCACCAATAATAGTTTTGAACGCCAAGGATACGGACGATGTAAACCAAGACCTAGTTTGGAATATTTGTATATTTGCCCTGCAAAACAATTGGACAAGGAAAATTTCACTAGTGCATGCAAAAACAAGATTGTGAAGTCTTGATTGTTAATTCCCCTCTTAAAACGATTTGGGGAAGCTAAAATCAAAACTAAAAATTCTAAATTATTTAATCATGACTAAAAACCAAATAAGAATATGTTGCAATAAGATTCTTAAAAAACTTACCAATAGCTAGATCGATTGACAGGTTGTAATGAGACTCCAGATACTTTACATAATTGTCTGTCAATAATGCTTTAGTGGTGACAGGATCCACATCTTTATGGGGAATCCCAATTAAAGCAGTAGATGTCTTCCGGGGACGTGTCAATGGAGAGAGTGTGAGAGGGGAGTTGAACGTGAAAAACACCATTTGAACTGTCGTAACTGGAAAGCAAGTAGTTTAGTTGCTAGTGTCCATTTCAAATTGAGGCATGTAGAAAAGCCCATTGAAACTACTTGTTTCGACCCACTGTGAAAAGGAATTAGGATCTGACAAAATCCTGATTAACTGTGGAAAGACCAGGTTTCTGTAGGTGAATTTGCAGAATGTTGTGGTAAGGGTTTTGTTTTTCCTTTGTCGAGGCATTTCGGCAAAGATAAGTAACTGTAAAGGATACTCTGTAGACTGTGAATAATAATTTGTGTGGCTTTTGGGCAACTACAAGAGGCCTAGTTTTTTGGCTGTGGGCGAGAGGTTCTACAAAAAGTGAAAAAAAGTGTAATTGCTCTATTTATAGAGGACAAGGAACCTAGCCACGTGATGGACCCATGCCACCAACAGGTAGGATGTTCCAAAATCCATGTACTGCCATATGTTGTCCGTCAATGGCACATGCTGCTGGTCGGTAGCATGTTTTATGCTACCAGTCAATAGCAATAAAAGAATGCAACCCGCCAACAGCTACTACCAATCGGTAACAATAAAAGAATGTTACCGACTGACAGCTACTACCGATAAATGGCGAGGTATACGACTTTTGCCAACCATGCGAAACAATTCTCCCTTAGAATCACCATACTTTTGAATGTCATTTTTATATATTCACCAAACAATATCTATAGGTTTTTTTTTTGGGAGGTCTTAAAATTTACCCTAGCATGTAACTACTTGGCAATCTTTTTGTAGGACAGCAATAAAGCTTAATGTGTGTTTAAATCATGCACCTAATTCTGTGAACTAAGAACGATTGTTTTGATTTTATACCTTGTGAAATGATGTTGCTTGTGATAAGTGGTGGTTGTTACCATTTTCGTGTATGTAATCATATGGTGTTCTCTTGAAATGATAAAATGTAGACTTTTGTGCTTGTGAGTATTTTGTGTTATAGTATGCATGTGATTATATGTTCCTAAATTCATATGGCATATGATTCCTTTGGAGTTCGTGATCCTGATCATCGAGGTGAGGTGTGTAGGATTGGGCATACATTGCCATGGTTGGGTCTTTGGCCTTTCATGCCACTACACCCATTAAGGGATCATCATGTCAATCAATGCACTACAACAATCTAAAGACTTGTATTGATCATCTCTTCTATCCCATATTCTTCTTCTGATATGTAACTCCTATGAAAGAATATAACAATCTATTTTATACTTCCAACTGAGTTGATATATTGCAACTTAATTTGTGACAGTATTGTACTTGATGATTAATTAAAATTCAGATGCTTATGAGTTAAATAATATTTTATAAGTAATATCTTTTAATTTCTCATTTATGTGATTGTGTGTATAATGTAATGTTGTGATGTTATAAAATTAAAAAAATTGTGGGACCACATTATCAGGTTGCCACAAGATACTAGAGAAGACATGGTTGCAGAAGAAAGGAGACTACTTAGAGCCATTTCCAAGATGGATAGAAGCATGCAAATGAAAGTGCCAAGTTATTCTAGGTCCTTGTATCTAGAGGAGCTCATGGATTGGATAACTAATATTGAAGAATATTTTGAGTTTGAGAAGATTAAAAACCTAATAGAGTGAAGTATCCCCAAACAAAGCTAAAAGGAATAGCATCCCTATGGTTTAGACAACTATTGATGGAGAGCAGAAGAAGAGGAAAAGTAAAAATTAACAAAATGGAACAAAATGTCAAAGCTCAAATGTAAATTTTTTCCTAAACAAGCTATAAAATTTAAGGCAAAAGGAGAAATCAGCAAAGATTATACGAAGGAGTTCTATGTGCTAACAATCAAGTCTGCACGTGTTAATTTAGACAATGAGATGGGAGCTAGATACATAAATGGGCTCAAGCTAATCGTTCAAGATTAATTTTGCATGGTTAAGTTGCACACCATTGAAGAGGTGTACCAGTATGCCTTGAATGCAGAAGAGAAATTGAGAAGGAAGCAGTCCAAGAATGTGAAGACTAGTATGAGAGTGGTGGCAGCAGCAAGCAAGGGAGAGTTTTCTTGCATAATGGTGATGAGGAGTATGAGGTTGTAAGTACCTCATGGGAGGATGTAGGAGAAGAAGTAAATGAGGAAGCTCATGGGAGAGACCAATACTTCATATGAAGTTGGAGTGCCTAAAGAGGCAAATAGCAAATACACCTTTGAGAATGAATGTTTGAAGCGTGGAGCATATGGCGTAGAGTCTTTGAAAGTGCCCTCACGAAAGGAAAAGCACAAGTTATATAAGGAAGAGTCAACCAACAGCATATTCATGTTATAAATCAGCCATGGAAGAGTGTGAAGAGTATGAGAAAGTATATTCAGCAAGCTCAAGTACAGTGAAGAGGCCAAGAATAATCCTGATGACCAATACGAAGAGCATGAAGACAGCAAAGAAGCAAGAAGGGCCATGGTGGAGGAGGAGCATCTTCAAAAACCAGGTGCAAGGTACAAGATAAGTGTCTTAATGTGATAATTGATAGTGGCAGTACAGGCGATTTAGTGTTTAGAGAGGCTGTAACAAGCTCAAATTTGGGTGGAAACCACACCCAAAACCATATAAGGTGTCTTGGTTGACCAATGATTGTAATGTCAATGTTTGGGAGCAATGTGAGGTTGACATGAAGAATGGAAGGTGCAAAGACAGGGTGTTATGTGATGTATTGACTATAGATGCATGCCATTTGGTGTTAGGGAGACCATGGCAATTTGATAACAAGGTTATCTATGATGGAGAGAAAAATGTTGGTTCAGTCTTAAGGATAGCAAGAGAGGAGAATTGAGTCCCTTGAGAGACGATGGTGAGTAATAAACACCAAAATAGATGGTTTTGCTTAGTAATCTGCATGAGAACAGTGAAGAGAAGATGACAGCTACAGGGGGTGCCATGACTAAATTTGTGGCAGGGGATTCAAAGAAGCAAGAGGACGGATCTCAAACTGAGTTGGATAAGTTGGAGACATTGTTTGCATTGGCAATGGAATCCAAGAAAGAAGGAGATGTGAATACCTATCTAGATGCAGCAGCAAGAGTTATTGCCACAGCATGTGCGCAAGAATTGGAGAAAAAAGAGACACTTGACTACCGTGAGTGCAAAGACCATGCTACAAGGAGCCACACATATGAAGACGGGGAGAAGCTTGAGACAAGAGGTGTCCTTGCAAAGGAGCCCCAAGAAGAGAATGCAGAGACAACAATTTAAGAGGTTTGAAGCCAAGAACAGTCTTGAGAAAGTTGGAGCTGAGGACATCTGTTATGATAAATGAATGTGAAGAACGTGAGCATGGAGACCTGCCAAGGACACTAGGGATCATGAAATGCACGTAAAAGAATACTGCAGGCAGCATTAAAGACTTAGAGAGCTCCTGTAAAACCTTGAACAACCAAGGAGAAGAAAGAGAGAAACCAAAGGGGCTGAAACAGCCCACAATGTTCATTTTAACTATGTATGCGGTGCTGTGTGTGGTAGGCACAGCTGAAACAGACATTCCCAAAGAACCATGCAGGAGAAGAAAACAAAGTGCAAGCATATGGACTAGAAGAGAATAATAGAGGAACAATAAATGTAGATAGTTTCGACAGTCATCTTTTCAAAAGACATTGGCAAAGAGGTGCTGAAAATGCATCCATATGCACATGGCAAAGTAGAGAATGGTAAAGAGATTGTCAGCAATGAGCAAATTAAGTTCATTGACCAGGAAGAGGTGAAGGGAGGAGAAGCTAGTGAACAAAATTGAAAGTATAGTACAGAGACAAGGAGGTAAGGAACACAAGTTTGTGAATTTAACTCAATTTTGCAGGAGCTGAAGAAGAAAGGGGTCGCATTAAATGCATAAAGTGAAAGGAGAAGAAGAAAAGATAAGAGGAAGAGAGGAAGTGAAGGAGACACCAAGAGGGGCTGCTAAGCCTCATGTTTTTAATTTAATCCATGTTTGTGCGCGTTCTCAAACAGAGGGAAACAAGGCTGAATTAGATTGGTCACATGAGGAGCTCTTAGAGAAAAAATAGACTACATTGAGAGCCATGTCTGTGTGGCACTAGGGGTTAGCAGCAGGAAAGAGAAATAATCTGTTCAAGCTCGTCAAATGTGAAGTAGAGAAAGAGTTAGAAAATCTTTATAAAGCTCTTGTAAACAAAGGGGTTAAAACAAAGTATGAACATGCAGAAGAGAAAGTAGGGACACATATTACACCTGAAATAATGAAGGAGATCACAACTAGCGTAGTGAAAGAGGTGTTGCAAGTTAATGATGTAGAAAATTGGTAAGCGACTCAACTACAAGTTGGACAAGTGATGGACATAGCAACAAAGGCTTTTGGAGGAGGTCAGGCCATGGTGGGTCAAATCCCGCAAAGAGAGAAACAGAAGGAGAAAGGTGGAAATTGGAAAGAGTAGAGCTTAGAGGAGTATGGAAGCAACGGAAAAAGTGCACAAGTTACAGAAGCACATGGTTATTTGAAAGGGAAAACTATGCAAAAGAGTGTTTTTAACACTTACCCTACACTTTTGAGAAAAAGCTCAAATCTCAAAAAACCTCGAGTGTCCGATGTAGGAGTATATGAGGCGTAAGAGACAATCCTACATCAACAAAAACAGTTTTTTATTTTGGTCATGGGGAGTCACAGTGGTTGCAGATTTAAGGGTGGTCACTTAGGAGTTTTTAAATACACAACAGAGTCCCAAGTATTCATTAAGTGTCTAAAGGCGGGCCCTTAGGTTCCAATGTTTAGCGGAGCTCTTAAAGGATTCAATAAATCCTTGGTCAAGAAATAAACTAAGAGCACGGGGACACTTTATATATTAAAATTCATGGGGCCCAAATGTTTTCTAAGTCTTGGGGTCACTTTATTATCTAAACTTATGTCACAAGGTTCACCGAATTTTTCAACTAAAGAAAAATTCAGCTGCCAAAAAATCGCCTAAATTCATCAATTGTTTTGGTCTCAATTTCTCTGAGCATTTGTATCCATAGTGGATCTTCATTTCCAAGACCAGGTGACCCTGTTGAAGCAAGGATTTGTGAGGTGAAGGATATGGGTTTGTTGCAGTTAGGGTTTGTGTCAAGATCGCAAGATATGTCCCTCCCCTTACATGAAGTGTTGGCAGTGGAAGGAAAGGACTGTAATGAGCAGTAGTGTTCGTTGTTATTGTGTTGAGCGTCCTGCAGCCTACAACCTACAACCTGCGTGAAGCGTTGACAAGAAGGATCAAGTCTCAACTATGTTTATTGTAGTTTGCTTTTAGTTTTAGGTTTGTGTTTATATTTTTTATTATTTTAAATTTTAGGTTTTAGCTTAGGCTTTTATTTTATGTTTTTAAATAAAAATATATAAAGTTGATTGCATGTTAAAATAATAAAAACATTAATTGATTTTAAGTTAGATGTTATTTATATATATTTTGTTTTTACTTTTTTATGTATGTTTTTATTGTTAGTTTTATTATATATTTTTATTTTTAAGAATTTAGAAATTAATATGATTTGATTTTGTAATTACTATTTTCAAATTATTAATAGTCTACGCCACGTTACTAATAAAATAAAAATTCAAGTTTTTAGAAAACGTAATGTCCCTAAGCAGACATTTTTAAATAATTCCAGATTTACCAGAAACCCTTATGCCAAAATTAATAAAAATGATTTTTATTGCAAAACAGGTCATTTATGAAGTTGATTTCTAATATAAACAGATCTGAAGCGCATATGTAGTCCCTGGATGGAGCCACCAAACAAAACCTAAGAGTTTTCGTCCCCAAGTATTTTCCACCGAAGGGTTTTCGTCCTCTAATGCTCCACAAGAGGGTTTTCGTCCTCTGAGGCTAAAAGTTGAAGCAGAATGCTCAAACTCACAAAATAAAAATAGTTGATTGAAAAATGATGCCAAAAGATCCCAAGCACCCCACTTTTATAATTTTACTTTCACGTTTTTCAAGGAAAAGCAACCAAAAACAACCTCCTTTTCTTTTATTTTTACTTTCCCTTTTCTCACCCTTTTCTTTTATTTCTAATAATAATAAAGTAATATTAAGTTGTCATTTCTTCTTTTTTAATAAAATAAAAAGTAAGTCACTTAGACAACTTAAAATATTAACTTTATTATTTTTTCTTTATTTAAAAAAAGGGACATGACAGTCCGCCCTTCCCAAAAATTGTTTGTCCTCAAGCAATGTTGGTTCAACTTTTACTTCTCCACTCTAATCCTTTTCTATCAATGCCAAGATCCCAAATCAATCTCAGGAACTCTTCACCATGTTTTTGTCTGCACCATTCTGATACAACTGGAAGTTGAAAAGCCTGGATCCCAAATCATCCTTGGGAATTGGTGTGACCAATTGCCCAAATTTTCAAACTGTGGGAAGACTTCAGCAAACTCTTCCATTCTGAAAATTTCAAACTTAATCAGAAGTTGTTGAAAGTAGCAAGTAGGACCACCATCATGCTTACATTGTGCTTCTCTGATACAAGTAGAAGTCGGTAATCCTTTATCCTCCTTAATGTTGTTAAGCACTCCTCTTCCACATAGATTCAACTTATTACAAATGGCAGTTACCATTCCATGAATCAACATCAATATAAGAAGAGAAAACTGATGTTGCCCTTTCTAGCAAACAACTAATCTTGTAAGGAGGACAGCCCTCTACCAACTTACTGCTATTCACAAGGTCATATGAAAACATAGTTTGGATGATTGCATTCCAAACTTCATATTTGTAACCCACCTGAAAGCTTTGACTTGCTTCCAAAAGAGAGTTCAAATCACCTTGTGTAAGGGCTGGAAATAAGTTAGAACCGCCACAATTCCCTAGAATCTCTCCCCATTCAGTACCAGGTGGCTGCAATGATGATTCTCTTCAGCTGAAACCTTTCTCCAACCTTTTCTATCAAGGATATTCCCTTAAATTGTGCAAACTTGCAGCTGTTCATGACTGATAACAGTAGTTCCACACCTGATATTTTCAAGATCAGCAACATGACAATGGTATAACAGCTGCAAAACTGAAACTTCCTTGTAAAAAACAAAAATGTGAGCAATGTAGAGGCTGAGAACCACCATACAAGGACTGAAAATACTCCATTAACAGTCACAAACTGAAAAGTCCTCCTTCCCATGACTGGAAACACCTGTAACCCATTCGTATGAGTGCAAATGAAGTGATATGGTGGCTGATAATGGTGGTGACAGCAGCATCAAGGCTGACAATCAAACTCGTAGCTGTCTTAAGTGTGTTCCCCTATCATTTGATGGTAGGATACTATCACTACTTGCTCCCTTCATACTTCTTTGGTGGTCCTTTGGATTTGATCCTTTGCACAAATATCCTTAGATTTGTGGTGCTCATAAATTCCTTAATAGGAAGGATATGTCCAACACAATTTATCCTTATCCTTTGCACAAATATCTAGATTTGGAGTTACCCCACCATGCTTATGTTACGCTACTCTAGTATTCATTTGAACTTCTCCTTGAGATCTTTTTGTGGGTGCTCATAAATTCCTTCAATAGGAAGGATATGTCCAACACAATTTTTCCTTAACTCTGGATGGTATTCTTTACTCAATCCGTAACTGACAACACCTGTGTGGCTGCAAATGATGCCATGTAATAGCTGGGAATGATGATGATAGCAAACCCAAAGCTGGACATTATGTGGACAACAGTCTTTGTCATGTTTCTTGTGCAACATAGTTGCAAAATGTGAGCATCATTTCTTCCTCTTATACCTGGTTTGTATTCTTGTGAAAATGAATCTGAATTTGAGCTTCTTTCATCAAACTCCTTGACATCCTTGAAGTGCCTTTGTGTTGTGTCAACAGCTTCCTCTATATGAAAGATGCCTTGAAACACTACCTCCTTTTCCTTGGACTGTGACCATGACATGCTCAAAATTATGCTCATTGCTTCTAGATTGCTGCCATAATACTTACCTTGTGTTCCAAAGATTCTTACCCTGACACCCCAAGTTGTACCTTTTGGCAAATAACATGGATCAGATTGTATGTGGGCTGTAAAATGACTGTAACAGTCATATGTTGCTCGAAATTTCTCTCTAAACAGCAATGTGTAGGCTGGAATACTTGCACTTAGTGATCCCAATAGGTGAGACCTCCTACACACAACATCCAACAAAGAAATTTTCCTCATAACTGTAGATCTATAGCTGCTCATGAAAGATATCATCAATCCAAAACATGAATTTATCAAAATGATCAGTAGAAACATAGTACCTTGGCTGCAAAACTGAGTCCTTTATTCCAAAAAAAAAATGTAAAGACTGGAAACCGCCCTGTACTAGCTGAGAACGCTTCAACAAGGGTAATGGGATGAAAACTCCTCCACCATGTGACCAAAAACCCTTCTATGACTGCAAAGAAAGTATGGAAGAGGCTGGAAATATTGAGAACAGATCTAAGGTTGGAAACCATTCATATTGGCCCTTGGTTCATGTTTCTTGCAGCCAACACTTATCCCTACCATGTATAGTTGGTGACTTCCAACAAGAAAACCCCATTTTGCAAATATCTCATTTGGTGGCCACCTTAGGAGTGTAATATTGAGTATATCCAAAACAAACCAAACATTATCATATTGAAGTATCTTACCTAAGGATAGACCCTCAGTTGTCTCTATGCATTGAGTGGCTCGAGCCACTTGGTTTCTCTGAAAATATACCTCATATGGTAATGACTCAAACTTTTCAATACTTGGAAGATTGATAGGTGCTTCTTGGGCTGAATCAACTTCAATTTTGGGCACTTGGCATTCAACATGTAATGCATGTTCTTCCTTTGCATTATTAATACAAACATTTTGTTTATCAAGAGTCGTACCTTTTTCTATTGAAGACCCTTCACCTTCAACTTGCATGGTGGATTCCTCTATGGGTTGCTCACTAACTTCTTTTGGATCTGAATTAGATTGTTCTTCTTGCTTCCTGATTACAATGGGGAAATTATTTTCCTTAATTTTTGTAGGTGTTGCTTTGCTTGAGTGGCTATCGACTTAGCTTCCTTAGCTCTTCTTAGCCATTCATCACACCTTTTTGGGTCCTCATTAAATCCTTTGCGCTTGTGTGCAATGTGGTTAGTTTTTTTTCAACCACATTCTTGGTTCTTTTCTTCCTTCAAGAGAAATGCTTTTGGTTTTGGCTCTTTGGCAAATTCTTGAGGTTTCCTTCTTTATTTCTATCTCCATCCATGCCTTTAAGATCCTTCTAATATTTTTGCAAAGCTTGCAACATTTCTAATATAGATTCTTGCACTGTCCTTAGGATTCACAGGCTGGCAAGGACACAACTCTTATACCACTGTAGTGTCCCTAAGTGGACATTTTTAAATAATTCAGGATTTACCAAAAACCCTTAGGTCAGGATAAATAAAAGCTGATTTTTATTGCAAAACCCTTATGGAAAAATTTACAAATGATGGAGATAATTTCTAAACCCTAGGAAAAATCCAAATTTGTTGCATATAATGACAGTCGTAACATAAATACTGAAATCATATTATTATTTTATTTTTCAACACTGAAAATCAGAAAATACAATTGACCGTATAGATGAGATTTTTGTCAAATCTAATAGCAATCTTTAGCCACACTAAAACTGGAATTTAATCCTCTACAAGCTGAAATCTTCCATAATTTATTGTAGTGACATTGTAGCAAGTTGAAAATGACTTCAATCTTCCCTAATTTACTGTAGCGACATTGTAGCAAGCTGAAAATGACTTCTGAAGCTGATTATTTGATGAAGTTGATTTCTGATATAGACAGATCTGAAGTGCATATGTAGTCCCTAGATGGAACCACCACACAAAACCTAAGGGTTTTCGTCCCCAAGTCTTTTCCACTGGAGGGTTTTCGTCTTCTAATGCTCCACAAGAGGGTTTTCGTCCTCTATAAGGCTAAAAGTTGAATGGAATGCTCAAACTCACAAAATAAGAATAGTTGATTGAAAAGTGATGCCAAAAGACCCCAAGCACCCCACTTTTATAATTTTACTTTCACGCTTTTCAAGGAAAAGCAACCAAAAACATCCTTTTCTTTTATTTTTACTTTTCCCTTTTCTCACCCTTTTCTTTTATTTCTAATAATAATAAAGTAATATTAAGTTGTCACTTTTTTAATAAAATAAAAGTCATTTAGACAACTTAAAATATTAACTTTATTATTTGTGCCTTTATTTAAAAAAGGGACATGACAAAACAATTATACGATTTGTCTTTTTATGTTCTAAATTTTAATTACATTTTTATTTTATTTATATTTTTATTAATATTTTATCTATTGGTCAAATATAATGGCAATTTTTTTCAAACTTTATCCAAGTTGTTGAACTTGAATTGAGTTTTATCCTCATTGAACTAAAACCTTGTGACATAGATCTAAAGGACACAATGTCTACAGGAGCCTACCTAATACTTGATCCCACATAATCTATATAGAGCACAAGAGCACGAGTTGATGTGAATGTGACAAGTGTCACATTTGGAGCCCACGGAGATCACAAAGACTAGAGTGCCCGAGTGGATGCGAGGGGACAAGTGGCATTCGATCTCTATCCACTTGGCAAATGCGGAGCCTAGTCTTTCTTGGTCGTAGTGCCCGATTAAAAGGTGGATGCGAGGAGCTCATTAAACCATGGGACATAAAGTCACAAGTCCATGCCTCGCACATAGTTCCCAAATGCCACGAAGAGACCATTAAACCCATGAACACAAGCACCCCATGATCGTGACACATGTCACGATCTACGAGGGTTCCTAAACCTAATTGTTCTCAACAATAGTAATGACACAAAAATTTCAAAGGGGCATAGTTTCTATAAGAAGGCAAGAGAGGGCATTATCGAGAGCTTTCCAATTGAGGTGAGCTCGAGTCGTTAGACATGTGTGGGCCCAATAAGCATGTGAAGGCCCGAGATGCCATTTAAACAATTCATAGTGCTTCAAATGGGAGCCAAAATGTTTGGGACACGCAAAGATCAAAGAAAATAGAGAGCACAATTGTTTGCATGGGTCCTTAAGCCATGTCAAAACCAAAGGGAACTATCTAGGACCTTCAGATGGCTTGGACTGACATGCAAAGGATTGATGATATCGTAAACATCATTTTGGTAATTGTTGACTTGCAAAAAGCACAAATTGTACAACACTTGCACTAGTCCATATTTGCTCAATTTGACCAATTATCATATTCCTAGCTATATCTCACGCATTCTTGCTTGTACATACTGACCTACTCGTTTGCATAACGGTCATATTAATCCACCAAATCAAGGTATACCCTCGCACATTGCAATTCCAATTCCTAGATCATTCGCACATGCATCTAGGACCAAAGCGCCTAGAAAGGGCCATAACATCCATACACTATGGACCCACCTAGCCGCTTTGGTCCCTTTCCCTCCAACGGCAATTTTCTTGATTTCAATCTCTTTGGTACACTTCTAGTCGACCTTTCCGCGTTTTCCAAATCCGGAACACATATATAAACAAGTTATTTATCTCCCATTAAGAAGGGCATTCATTCTACTTGGCATTTAGCATTCCAATGAGCAAACACAACAAGCAATCACAAGAAAAGCTACTCAGGACTCCCTTGAGCTCCACATACTCTGCATACTCATTCTATAGCGAGTCATCCACTCATATTTGCAAGTACAAAAGGCACATTACCAAAGTCAAGTCAAGTTAGGGCAAGTATCAAGTACAATCCCATTGTTGTAAGGTCATGGTTATCAATTTGGTTGCATATATTCTAGATATCACATGCTAGGCAAGAACAAGGTGCGGTTTGAGCCCTCTTCGGAATAGCGGCGCGTCGGTGGGTGCATGGGGTGCCCATAACCCACCTAATGTTTGTTTTACAGGACTCTCTCACCATCTAGGGTTTTGAAGATAGTATCGGTTGCAAGCAGTGAGCATCGCACAATATCGCAGTCTAGATTCCAGGACAAGCGAGAACAAGAAGCGCGAATAAGTGCACAAGAAGTTACAGAGGTTAAAAGTATAGAGGGACCAAAGCGTACGAAAGGGTTGTCGCGGGGGTACACTTTGGGCCCTACCATACGCTTTGAGTCGGGCGGCTATTGAGGTCACAGTTTTAGTAGCAAGGCTTTGTCAGATCATTTCCATCCTTTTCAGTCATCAGACCAACCCAAATTAGCACAGTTCAGGATATCAGCTAAGTCCTCTTCTCCTCTTCATTGTTAGTACTTCATTTCATCTATCTATCATTGTCTATCTTATTTCAGGTATTATCCTAATATTACTGCAATTAGCTTTGGAAACTAGTTGATTAGGATAATATTTAATTGGCTACTACACCCTAAGAATTAACCATTTAGGTTAAATCAAATACAAAAAAATCAAAGCACCGGAGGTAAGGAAACGCCAAGTCAAAAAGGGATGCAAAAGCGTCGAAAAGCTCAAGTAAAAAGCAGAGAGCACAAGGAAGAAGCAGAAAGTGTAGAGAGAGCTCAAAAAGTAGTTGTAGAGTCCTAATTAGATGAAAGTGTCTGTAAAATTTATGAACTTGTAGATGCCTTATGGCCTTACATTTATAAAAATAATTAGTTCTCTCTTAGATTTAGTCTCAATGGGTGTCTAGTGTTAGGTTTCTCGTGTACTCTCTATTGCTAATTGGTTCGGCACTTTTTAAGCATGTTCCCAACCTTGGTTGCATCATAATGAAAGAAAAAGTATACACATTATTTAAAATACTTTTCAATTTGTGGCTCTCTCACATGGAGCATTCTCAAAATACATGGAATGTGAGCGAGAGAAATAATGAAGAGGGATCAAAATACACCCATCATAGATTGTGTCTTTCATTTTATTATGCAAGAGCGTTATAAATGAACATTTGTAATACATAACTAATAGTGACTTAATCACAAAGGTAAGCCTAATATTTTAATATCCCCTCTCAAGGCTTATAGTACAAAAACCAAAAATAAACATTGAGAAAAACTTAAAACAGTAGAACCACGCATTCTTCAAAAGATCTCTTTGAAAACAAATATTGGACCCAAGTAGAACTCCATCAAGTTGCCTCATAGCCCTTATAAAGATGCGGTTCCCAAGCCAAGAGAGCTGAAATCATATCTTCTAGAGATTGAGAATGTAATTGGCTAAGAGTAAAAATGGCATTGTTATATTTAGAAAATAGATTGTTTAACAAAATGGCTTTGGCATCCTCATCATCTACTGTAGCTTTGACTTCTACTAGTTGTCGATGAGAGACCTCAAATTGCTTATGTGGCTAGACATAGTGACTCCATCATCCATCTTGAATTTGAATAGCTGAAGCTTTAGAGAAAACTTTGCATTAACCGCTTTTGCTCCAAACAATTTATTCAAATTATCCCATATTTCCTTGGATGATTTTTCTAGATCTACATGATGTAACTCAAAATTGGAGAGAGCAAGACCAATAATGGCTTTGGCTTTATCATCTCTACTCTGCCAATCTAAGAATTTATTGGCATTTGTAGGTGGTTTCTCATTCCCATTTACTATTCCCCATAAATTCTTGTTCATCGGTTGCATCTGGATTTTTTTACTAAAAAGTGTCTCTCTATTAACAATACATAAAAATACAGAGCTAATCATATAAAAATTAAGGACATAATATTTGTCTAATGGAATTTCCATTCTTAGAAAACAAAAAAAAACCTTTGAAATCTATGCAAAAGTTTTGATCTGAAAATTAATAAAACAAAACAAAAGTATTGTATGTGGATTTTTACCTAGAAATCAATGCAAATAATTTCTACCTTTAAAAACACTCAAAAATCACAACCTTTAAAACACGGATTCTGCACAATCTGTTTTCCTTGTGTTTTAATAGCATCCATGCCATCACAATTATAATGTTTGTTCCTCCTTCAGATATGACTTCATTTTTATCTTCATAGCCATCTCCTCACTTGTTCATACTCGATTTCATGAGCTTCCTCGAACCTATCGAGCAAGATGGCCCTATCGAAGCACCAATGGCATTTTATTATTAAGAGATACCAATGTTAAAAGACACGAACAAAGAAATAATGAAGAGGCATCGGATAGAAAAACAAGTGCACATCATCAGAAAATGAAATAACTGTGTGCAAAAAATAACTCAAAAGGCAATCATTTTATTATGTAAGAGATAGATACAAAGTGGTTAAGGAGGTTCAAACCAAACATTAGTTAATACAAAACTAATAGTGCCTATAATGGGGTATCTCTCAAGAATGCTGATAGAAAAACAAGTGCACATGTTATTTTATAAAGCAACTTATAATAATGTCACTTAAAGTGATTAAGAGGAAAAAGGTAAAAGTCAATGAAGAAAAGAAATAAGTCATAAAGATTAAACATAAATCATAATGGGGCGAACTCCTCCTGAGGTTAAAGTGCAAACATAAGGCCCAAAGGAAGGGGGCGAACCATATGGGTGCCTTTCTTTGGGATTTGTGACAGAAAAAAAGATAAATAGAGGTGTGGGGAGCCATGGGGGTCATCTTTTGCCAATCTATTTTCTCTCATTGCATGTTAAGCTATTTTGCTTGCATCAATTCTTCTAAGGATGAAAAACCCTTAAGGAGAAGAAGCTTTGGGGACGAAAACCTCCAAGGTTTGAAGGTTGGGGAACGAAAACTCCTCAACTTTGTGAGGTGGATCCACCCGGGGTTCACTATTGTGCTACACTTCAGATTTTCAGTTATTGGAAGGTTGTGTTTCAGATCTAGGGCACGTTTTGGGGCTGTTTTCACTTCATATCAGTTGGGCTTCAATTCAGATCTGAATTTGTGAATTTTTTGGGGTTTGGATCAGCCAAACCATTATTATCTCAAGGAATTTTGCAGCTGGAACAATTTTTGGGCACTTTTTGGCTAAAAGCGACCACCTAGGAGAGTGGTGCGACCCCTTTTGGAAGGGTATTTCATTGTTGTATGGACTGTAGGTGATTGGGGACTCTTTTGGCATCATTGAAGGCAATTTTGACATCATTTTCCAGCCCTCTATTGGTACATTTTCAATAATAATCACTGCTGTTATTTTCTACACTGTTCCAGCCCTTAAATTATTTTTGTAAATTCATATAAGTGTAGAAAAATTCAGATTTCACTTGTGGGTTGTTCTTAGACCCCAAGTTGCCATTTTGGGCCTTGTGGGTATCTTGGAAAGTGATTATTTGAATAAATAAAAGCTATTTTCAGTCTATTGTTCATTATTGTTTTTATTGGCAGTTTGATATCATTTTAGAATCATTTTTGTGGAGTTTTCAGTTTTATATAATTCAGATTTAAAAAGGGATATTACAGTGGTATCAGAGTTGTGATTCTCCCAGCCTGTGAAGGAGAAGATCAGTTTTGCATGGACAAGGTGAAGAGGGTTTTAGATATCACTACTCAAGAAGAACTCTAGGAAAGGAAGGTATGGGTGATAGAGAAAGGCCTCCACCAACAAGATGAGATGAGCTATTTGAATGAAATGTTCACTAGAGGTAACAGAGAATTGCAAAACCGTTTGTTGGATGCTCAGAGGGATCTAAGAGACTCCTTTGTAGGAGCTATTGCTGATTTGAGTCGATCTATACATGGGCTAAGCACTACCAGACCAAATCCCAAGGAAATCAAGGTAATCATGGTGAAGGAAGCTCTTCTACCAATCATGGAGAAAGGGTCTCAAGCAAGACCCCCTCTAAATTCTTCCGTGCCAAATTCCTACAAAGAGAAGAGCCACAAGTGGAGTTAGAACAACCACAAGCACTTGGAGTTGTTGATGAATGGGATCTATATGGGGAAGAATATGCATCCTTGAGCAACAACACAAGAGATTTGCTTTCTTTCAGAGATTTTTGCCAACTAAGGAGAAGTGAAGGACCAAAGAAAAATAAGGTGAGTCATCAAGATCAAAGAAGAGATATCCAACATAGATTGGGTAAGATTACTCTTCCTACATATGATGGTATTGATAAATGTTCAGCTAGGGCTTGGTTACAAAAATTGGACACTTATTTGTCATTAAACCCCATGTATGAAGAAGAGGCCCTCAAATTTGTTACTTTGCATTTAGAGGGTGTGGCTCATGAATGGTGGTATCATGGCATAATTACACAAGGACATGGTTCTATTACCACTCTTGATGAGTTCAATCAAAGGCTAATAGAAAGGTTTGATAGAAAGGATCCGGAAGTGCATTTTAGAGAGTTGGCACAACTCAAACAAGAGACTTCAGATAGATAAGTATGTTGCTGATTTTCAGAAACTTGCAGTCATGGTTTCGGATGTGAGTGAAAGAAGGTTGGTTGTTTTGTTCATAGAAGGCTTGACCGAACCTCTTAGGGGCTTGGTGAAGGCTTTTGAGCCTCTTCTCTTCAAGATGCCATCAAGAGATTGCTGAATTTGGAATCTTCAGCTGTTAAGAGTAGAAATCTGCCCTTTGGACAGCCAAGAGGGACTTCATTGGGGCAGCCTAGACCCCCATTTCAAGGGCAGCCAAGAACAGCCCCTATTAGCCAAGCAAGGAAGCCATTTCAGCAGGGGATGACACCACAAAGAGAGCCTCCAAGGAACAACAAAGAAGCTGATAATACAAGGAATGAATTAAGAAGAAAAAATCTTTGTTTTTCATGCAAAGATCCCTGGACTCCCGCCATCGTTGCTTGGGCAAGGGACAAGTGCACTACATAGAGGTAATTTCAGATGGGGAGGAAGAAGTAGAAGAAAAAGAGGAAGAGTCCCATGAAGATGGAAACCAAGAGAAAGAAGAAGTTGACCACTTGGATAGTACTCTTGCTACACTATCCGGAGCTCCAAGGTACCACCCCTTCCGTGTAAGAGGAGAATTAAAAGGTAAGAGAGTTATTGTTTTGATAGATAGTGGTGCAACTCATAATTTCATAGATGCTGATTTGGTTAAGAGATTGGGGCTGCCATTAGAAGATTTCAAAGGTTTCAATGTCACGGTAGTAGCGGATGGCTTCACCATCCCTTGTACCAAGAAGATACACAACTGAAAATCACTCTTGGTAAGCATAAGGTGATAGATGATTTTTATGTGGTTGGTATTGGAGAAACTGATTTGGTTTTGGGTGTGCAATGGTTGCACTCTCTTGGAGAATTTACACAAAATTATCAAACAATGGAGCTGAAATTCAAATCAGCAGACCAAGAGATAGTGTTACATGGTATGGCAAATGGAGCACCCATGGTTGTAACTGCAAAAAGGATGGAAAGAGCATTTCATAGAGGGCAGATTGCTTGGGCAGCTGAGTGTTTAGTAACCTCTACAGATCAGATTTTGGAACAACAACAGTATAACAAAGATATTCAGGCCATCCGTGACAAGCATGCCAAGGTTTTTGACAATCTTCCTCATGGGTTACCACCGGATAGAGGGTTTGAGCACACTATTGAGTTGGAACCCGGCACTAAGGCGGTAATTACTACTCCATACCATCATCCTAGAGTCTACAAAGAAGAAATTGAGAAGGCCATCAAAGAGCTCTTGGAGATGGGTCACATAAGGCCTAGTTCTAGTCCTTTTGCATCCTCGGTTGTTCTTGTAAAAAAAAGAAGGATGGGACTATGAGAATGTGCATTGATTACCGCTTATTGAACAAGAGGACCATCAAAAATAGGTATCCCATACCTAGGATTGATGAACTAATTGATGAGCTACATGGAGCTACATATTTCTCCAAGATAGATTTGAGATCCGGGTACCATCAAATCCGGGTAAAGAAGAAGATGTTTACAAAACTGCTTTTAGATGTCATTTTGGGCATTTTGAGTTTCTTGTGATGCCTTTTGGTTTGACTAATGCACAGCTACATTCCAATCTTGTATGAATCATGTGTTTAGTCAACATTTGAGGAAGTTTGTTCTTGTCTTCTTTGATGATATATTGGTTTATAGCAAAACATGGGAGGAGCATCTCCAACACTTGGATATGGTGTTGGGAATTTTGGAGCAGCAGTCACTTTATGCCAAGGAATCAAAGTGTGAATTTGGTGTGACTGAAATTTTATATTTGGGGCATGTTATCAATGCCAAAGGTGTCCATGTGGATCAACAAAAGATCCTAGCCATCTTGGATTGGCCTCCACCCACCACTATGACACATTTGAGGGGATTTTGGGATTATGCATACTACTATAGGAGATTTGTCAAAGGTTTTTCCCAACTTGCTGCCCCTTTGACTGATTTAACCAAGAAAGGAGCTTTCAGTTGGTCAGAACAGCCCAAGCTACATTTGACAACTTGAAAAAGGTAATGAGCACATGTCTTGTACTTGTTGTTCCAGATTTTCTATTCCTTTTGTACTTGAGTGTGATGCTTCAGGAGAAGGAATAGGAGTTGTTTTGATGCAAAGGGGACACCCCATTGCTTTTGAAAGTAGAAAGCTTAAGGAAGTGGAAAAAATTTTCAATCTATGACAAAGAAATGTTGGCTATCATGCATGCCTTGACTAAATTTAGACAATATTTGGTATGTGGAAGATTTGTGGTCAAATCTGATCACAATAGTTTGAGATACTTTTTGGGGCAAAAGGATTTGAATGATAGACAACAAAAATGGGTAAGTAAGCTCCAAGCCTATGATTTTGACATTGAGTTTGTTAAAGGGAAAAACAACATAGTTGTTGATGCTTTGTCTAGAAAGCCCATGTTGTGTTCTCTAACAGAAATTGCAGCGGAATGGAAGGCTCACATCATAGCGGAATATGCCAAGAATGAGTTCACAACCGCCATAATTGAAGGTACATTGAATGATGAAAAATACAAAGTAGTGGATGGGCTGATTTTGTATAAGAATAGTCTTTTTAGTACAAGATTCCAAGGTGAAACACAAAATTTTGAGGCTGTCCATGATTCACCTTTGGCAGGGCACCAAGGCTTCTTCAAGACCTACAAGCAAGCAAGAGAGAGGTATTTTTGGAAGGGCCTCAAAGATGAAGTATTGCAGCATATTAGAGAGTGTCTTACATGCCAAAGAAATAAGGTAGAGCATGTGTTTCCAGCTGGTTTATTGCAGCCACTACCCATTCCCAATCAAAAATGGGAAAGCATATCCATGGACTTCATCACGGGGCTGCCCTTAGTCCAAGGTAAGAGTTGTTTGTTTGTAGTGGTTGATAGACTCACAAAATTTGCTCATTTCATGCCACTTCCAACTAAGTATGATGCTCCATTGGTGGCTGATATATTTTTTCAAAGAAGTGTTTAGATTGCATGGGCTACCAAAGAATATTGTGAGTGATAGGGACAACAGGTTTTTGAGTCAATTTTGGCAAGAAATTTTCAGATTGGTAGGTACAAAGTTGACTCCAAGCACTAGCTATCATCCACAAACAGATGGGCAAACCGAAGCAGTCAATAAATGGGTGGAAGGGTACTTGAGAAGCTTCATTTCAGGGCAGCAGTTCTCATGGATAAAATGGCTCTATATGTGTGAGTATTGCTACAACACTTCTCATCACATGTCTATTGGCATGACTCCTTTCAAGGCTCTATATGGGTATGATGCTTTTTCATTCATAGATGTGGTTCTAATGGATAGTAGAGTGCCCGGGGCACAAGATTTGGTACAACAATGTCAAGAAGTGTTACAAATGTGCAAAGAGAACCTCCAACATGCCCAAAATCAGCAGAAACTCTATGCAGATCAGCAAGCGTGTAGAGAGGAGTTTTGAGGTGGATGACATGGTTTTTTGAGGCTGCAGCCTTATAGGCAATCTTCTATCAAGCAAAGTGGTAAGGAGAAGCTCAAGCCACGTTTTTATGGGCCCTACAAAGTGCTAAGAAGAGTTGGTGAGGTAGCATATGAGCTAGAGCTACCGGAACATAGCAAGATCCATAATGTGTTCCATGTTTCATGCCTTAAAAGAGCACTTGGCCAGCATATAGTTCCTTCTCCAGATTTGCCACCCATGGATGATGAAGGCAAACTCATTTTGGTTCCGGAAGCTATCATTGATGTAAGAGAGAAAAGATTGAGAAACAAGAGCATAAAAGAGTATTTAGTTTGTTGGAAGGATTTGCCAATGGAGGATGCCACTTGGGAAGGTGCAACAATTTTGGAGCATCCCAACTACAATTGCTTGTGGGCAAGCAATTTTGGGAGGGGAGGACTGTAATGTCCCCTTCTCGATATTAATCCTATGAAGACCCTTAGCCCAATTCTCTTCCCGGGGGCTTAAGGGGTGTGAAAAAGGGGAGAAAGGTGGTGACTTTTATTTTAAGTTGCTAAAGTCATTTCTTATGTTTATTTTATAAAGCAACTTATAATAATGTCACTTAAAGTGATTAAGAGGAAAAAGGTAAAAGTCAATGAAGAAATAGAGTTGGCAAGTCATAAAGATTAAACATAAAGTGTTGTCATAATGGGGTGAACTCCTCCTAGAGGTTAAAGTGCAAACATAAGACCCAAAGGAAGGGGGCAAACCATATGGGTGCCTTTCTTTGGGGATTTGTGACAGAAAAAAGATAAATAGAGGTGTGGGGAGCCATGGGGATCATCTTTTGCCAATCTATTTTCTCTCATTGCATGTTAAGCTATTTTGCTTGCATCAATTCTTCTAAGGACGAAAACCCTTAAGGAGAAGAAGCTTTGGGGACGAAAACCTCCAAGGTTTGAAGGTTGGGGAACGAAAACTCCTCAACTTTGTGAGGTGGATCCACCGGGGTTCACTATTGTGCTACACTTCAGATTTTCAGTTATTGGAAGGTTGTGTTTCAAGATCTAGGGCACGTTTTGGGCTGTTTTCACTCCATATCAGTTGGGCTTCAATTTCAGATCTGAATTTGTGAATTTTGTGGGGTTTGGATCAGCCAAACCATTGTTATCTCCAAGTATTTTGCAGCTGGGAATTTCTGGGCACTTTTTGGCTAAAAGTGACCACCTAAGAGAGTGGTGTGACCCCTTTTGGAAGGGTATTTCACTGTTGTACG
Organism: Taxus wallichiana var. yunnanensis; assembly: GCA_018340775.1. Classification (NCBI taxonomy): domain Eukaryota; kingdom Viridiplantae; phylum Streptophyta; class Pinopsida; order Cupressales; family Taxaceae; genus Taxus; species Taxus wallichiana. Next base: position 618,483,484 of record CM031237.1, read on the forward strand.
GACTGTAGGTGATTGGGGACTTTTGGCATCATTGAAGGCAATTTTGACATCATTTTCCAGCCCTCTATTGGTACATTTTCAATAATAATCACTGCTGTTATTTTCTACATTGTTCCAGCCCTTAAATTATTTTTTTTTGTAAATTCATATAAGTGTAGAAAAATTCAGATTTCACTTGTGGGTTGTTCTTAGACCCCAAATCGCCATTTTTGGCCTTGTGGGTATCTTGGAAAGTGATTATTTGAATATCGAGTGAGATGGCTGAAAATTTTTGAAAGACAACAATGGTGATGGGCCAACTATTACACAACTTCCGAAAACTAATCACCAATGAAGAATGTTGTCAAGGATGGCATAATAGTAGAAGATACACCACAAGGATTTCGTTGTCGTTGTTGTGAAAGCCATCACTTGGATTCCAAAACAAGATGATCAATGGAATATGAGTTGGAACATAGGCAACCACATGGGTGGCTTAAACAAAATGCAACTCATGGTTTGGTAGGTCACTGATCTAAAAGTGCATCACGTGGATGCATACTTATGTCTAAAATAACAACGGGAGGTGGACTAGGTGCGATGTAAGTTGGGAGTCCGCGTGAGTAAGTTGTTGCTACAACAACACAACAATGTCTTGTAATGTTTGAATGAGTGCAATTTTGTCTATTAATTGTGCGACATAAGGAGTTGTCTTTTTTAGTGTCATACTCTCTTTAACAAATTTTAGCATGTCCTCAAAAGAGAGATACCTAAACGAACACATCGGTTTGTGACTAAAAGTTATTATTTGCTTGTGTGAGTGAATGAAGATCGTTGCATGAAGCCATTACAAATGGTCAAGGCAACTTAATGCCACAAAAATATCCTCACAAGGAAACAACTTAGTTAAAGAAAGCAAAAAGCATCCCCTAATGTGTATAATTGTGCAATGTACAACAATATGCCCTTGATTACAAATGATTGAAAATGGGAAACATAACAAAACTATGTTTTAGTTTAGTCTCGAAGGAGATCTGATTACATATTGGATTCTTCATCAAAAATGGCAGGGGACTAAAAACCTACATCAAGTTTTTAGCCACGGTTTACTAGATATGGCTCTGTTGAAAACTAACACCTAAAGGTGCATGGAAAACCTATGTGCTGAAAGTCATGATTTAGTAAAGGTTAGGATCCTAAAGATGAAAAATCTGGAATCTTCACGAGAAATCATGCACTTTCAAACAAAACAAAACAGCATGAGATTCAATACACGGTTTGCAAGATATCAATTGTCGAAGAATGGAGGGCTCTATAGGAGGCCATTGTGCGTGTCGGTAAAATGTATGCTTTTACAAGGGGCATGACCTCTTGCTGGGTCAAACCCATTTTCCAATCTTCATGTGAGGCCATAGAAAAGCCTTGACAAATCTTCAAGTGAATGGATACGGTTGCGAAGGTAAAGGGTGCCCAAGTAGCTTAAAAAGTGAAGGGGCTGATAAAAAAGGAAGCCCTGGCTAGAGAAGATTGGGCTAGGTCAAGGGGACTTGGGTTTAAAACTTGAGTCATTGAGCATGGGAGCTCGGGTGGCGTGGAAGCGACAAATCAACGATAGTAGTTAGACAAGCAACGGCGGGGTTTCTCATGGCACAAGTCGCATAAGGGAAGAAAGGCGGGCAGAGGGCGAGAGGGGCTCAAGCGGGAGGGACACCAACGGAAGCAAGAGAAGGCGAGTGACGCCTTGTATTTATAAACAGAGGCCATGTCGGGAGCTTGGGCTCGCCAAGCAAGGCAACAAGCAAGTTGCAAAGGATGCGGCGGGGCTTTTGGGCAACTCCACCTTGTATGAAAAATTAATCCTCAAAATCGGAATTGTTGGAAAATCCAAATTTTCAAAAATCCTTAATAAACTAACAAAAATAAAATTGAGGAATTTGTGCAAAAATGACTTAAAACTAACTAAAAGCCCGAGACCCCTATGGACTATTTGAAACAAGCAATCTTGCGGGAACTTTTAAAAATCACATGTAAACCCTAAAACTCTAGAAAAAATTTGCAAGGTCCGCAAAAATGTAGAGAATATTGTAAAATTACTTGTCCAACCTAGAAAAATGCTTGGGATCCCCAAAAATTGTGAAAAAAAAAAATACAAAAAAATCATGAATCACTTGTAAATGACCTGAAAATAAAACCCACAAATTTCTTGCAATACCTACTGACCCCTAATTAGTTTTCAAAGTTTGTCAAGCCTAATTGCCCAACAAAAATTCACAACCCCGAATCCAAAATTTGCTCAAAAACAACTCGAACTGGAGGAGGGAAAGAGAGGATTTTTGTGAGAAATAGACAGAGATGACAAAGACCACAAGAGTGCCACAAGCACAAGTCCTCTCACCCTAAAACCCCGCCAAAGAAGGATTGCAAATGGAGGCTATGATGCCATAAAGAACATGAAAGATTTAAATTGTTCTTACCCAAAATCCAAATGCAAAAACCACATCACATCTTCAATATGCTAAAAACTATAACATAGCAAATAGAAGAAAAATTATCTACATATATAAAACTCTTCAATTTGAAGTTCTTGCATGGAGCTCTCTCGGAATGATTGGATAGCTCCTTGGAATCAGCCAAACAGTGGAGATAGCTGAAAACTTATAGGAAACCTAAGGTTCGCTTCCCTTTTTACCGATTGGCAAGAAATTAGTCAATCTTATTTGCCCGAGAAAAGGTGGAATCTGATTGGCTAGACAAAACATAAGGCTTTTTTCCTATTATCTAAATAACTACAAAATATGAAATATAAAAACTTAGGCTAAACACTAACCCTAAGTAAACTAAACCTATGTGCAACAAAATGCCCGTAATAATGAGCATAACCACAAAAAAATGCTACAAACTCTAATTCCGGTACCATTCTTTACGTAAATAAAAGGCATAACGGCCAAAACCCGCCACACTCTCATTGTAAAACTATCTTTACATAAATACTATGTTGCCAGAAAGCGGAAAGCGGAAATGGGTGCGAAACGCGAAAGCGGCAATTTTCAAAAAACCTTGGATACGAAACGTCCGATAAGCGGAAGTCCGTAAAATATATTATTAAAAAAATAAATATATATATATATATGCATAGTACTCATTTTATAATTGTAGACCATAAGAGATAATTGATAAAGCACTCAAAATATTTTGAATTCATTGAAATTTGAACTTCTAAGTTCTAAAGAGTCATCATTCAACATGGTTACAATTTCAATGATTCACATATACATAATAATAATCTAGATTCTAGAATATATCATCTAGATTTCCTCATAGTCATAATCATCTCCATGAACACCACTAGCACCGACATTTCCACTCCCACTAGCTCCACTCTCCCTCCCTTCTGCAAAAGATCCCGATTCTTCTTCATCAATACCAAGCAGTGAAAGTTGGCTAAGAGTTGCAGCAGAAGCATCAAAGTCGCTAGTCTCAAGATCAATATCCCAAAGTTTGTTGGGACCTCTAACATAGGCTTCACTCTTGTGTGATAGAATGCGCAAATTGGAATGCACATACACTAAATCCTCGGCCTTCTTGGATGCTAACTTGTTCCGTTTGGTGAGTGGATGAAGGAATATGTACTCAATTCCGTTCTATTGAGGAATTGCTAGCCACCATTCTACAAAAAGAAGTTAGAAATTTTCAATTAGTAATACTATAATATTAATTTACTAAGAAGTAAGAACATACATTTTTAATTAATAAACAAACTTTTGATTTCATTTTAATATTTGATACCTGTGAAAGGATTTTAATGGCAACAGGTCGCAACCACTTGGCATCATGGCCATGTGCACACCACCACATGCATGGGGTCATCTTGTACCTGTCAAGTGTTGCATCTATTTCACCCATGCTACTATTAGATGAAGAGACAAAGAGCGTCATTTCACAACGGACTGCACTAGTTACATCTGGATCAGGAAAAAGCCTCCGAATGCTGCCTTAGCTCCACTTGCAACTTCATGGTCATCATATGGTTTTTGCCTACCAGGTAGTGCAAGTATTTCACTACTATAAAATTTGGGATTCAGGGCATAGGCTAGGAGATGCAATGGGGTGGTCATTTTATTCCACCTTCTCATGATCACATTCTTAACTTCATTGTAGAATTTTTCTTCAGGATCCTGCTCTTTTTGTTGTATGATGTCTCTAATTTTTTCAAGCATAGAGTCAATGCCATCATAGATCTCCCCTATGCAAGCATTATCCGTGTCTGTCTCTGCATATCTAATCATAGATAAAATAGGCTCAGTAAAACTAAGCAAGTATGCAACCTTTGCCCACCAAATATCATCAAGTATCACTGATTTTATTTTGATGGCTCTTTCTGTGTTTGATTGCCTCCACACGGACCAAACATCATCAATCACCATAAGCTTTAAGGCTTGCTTTACCTTCACAAGTCGTCTCAAGACGAGCGTGTGAGAGGCAAATCTTGTTTCAGCAACCTATTAAAATAAATTAAAGCAAGTTAATTAAAAAAAAAAAATTAAAAGGAATTCAATTGATAATTTGATATTTCATAAAAAGTTAGCAAATAAAAATTAGAAACTAGGAAATTGTTTGGTTACCTTCAGCAACTCCAATGTCGAGAACCTCCTAAAGATAGCCTGGGACATATGATGATTTGTGATAAACATTTGGATCTCATTTGCCTCTGTATAAACTTCCTCAATCCATGGTATTTTTCCAATCTTCTGCAACATCAAATTCAAGGAGTGTACTGCACAAGGTGTCCAAAAAATGTGCTCATATCTCCCCTCAACAATCAGCCCTGCTGCTCTACAATTTTTGGCATTGTCCGTGATGACTTGGACAACGTTTGCAGGGCCCACTGACTCAATAGCCTCAATCAAAATATTAGCAATAAATTGAGCATCTTTCACTTCACCCTCACAATCAACAACCCTTAAGAACATTGCCCCTTTAGGGCACACTGCAACAATGTTGATTAGGGGTCTATTTCGGGCATCTTTCCATCCATCTGAAATGATAGATACCCCTGAGTCCTTCCATGAGTCCTTAATTGGCTGCAAAAAAGTATGTACATGGGCCACTTCTTTCGCCAACAATGTGGTTCTGACCTTCTCATAACTAGGGCTTTTATACCCTTTCGGTGCATCATTAATACCTCTCACCATTTGTTGCCAATAAGGTGAGCGCAACACATTGAAGGGCAGCCCACATGCATAAATGCATCGAGCAACCAACTCATCAGCAACATCCCTTTTCTCATTTGCAAATGCTTGCTCTAATGGGCCTTTGGAAATTCTCTTTCGTGACAAATACTCTCCCTCTGTTGGAGTTTCAACTGCAACTTGGATAAAAGGATGGTTTGATGGGTTGGGTGGTTTTTGTGAACCCCTATTTTGCAAAGGAGCTGTTTTAAATCTAGCTCTTGAAGCTTCCATATCAGCGTCCTCTTGCTCTTTCATATATGCCAATATATGTTTATGTTCAACCTTGTTACATTTTCTAATCCCCGTTCCTGATTTCCCCATTAAATGAGCTTTGAGTCGGGTATAAGAGGATTTGTATTGTATATTGCAATGATTGCATACCCAAACTCGAGAGCCACCGCCAACAAGGTTCTCCACAATTTGCACATGTCTCCAAAGAGGAGCTCTAGGATCCACACCCCCACTTTGGCTTTCTTCCCCTTCCCCATGCCCTCCCACTGAAGTTGAACTAGATGCCATTGAATCAAACCTTCATTGAAAAATAAAAACATAAACTTAGATAACAATAAATTATTAAATAGAACCACACCCTACATATCCTATTCTGCTTTTGATCACCAAGTTCACCGTTTAGGCGCGAGGTGAGAGCATACACAGAGTTCGGATTTTTTAATTTAAAAAAACAAAATAAACTTTTTAAAAAAAAAAAAGAATTAAATTTAAAAACCCTACACATCCTATTCTGCTTTTGATCACCAAGGTCACCGTTCAGGCGCGAGGTGAGAGCATACACAGAGTTCGGATTTTTTAATTTAAAAAAACAAAATAAACTTTTTAAAAAAAAAAAAAAAAAAAATTTAAAAACCCTACACATCCTATTCTGCTTTTGATCACCAAGGTCACCGTATAGGTGCGAGGTGAGAGCATACATAGAGTTTGGATGATATTTATAATTTAAAAAAAGAATATATGTTTTTTATTTTAAAATGCAAAGAAAATGTTACATTTTTTTTTTTTTAAGCATAGAGTTTTAAAATTACTAAATTAAATACATATTGACATCATGATCAATGATCACGAATGATGTGTGCATAATGCACACATCATTTGATCATTGATTAACATTTTCTTTAGCCAAATAAAAAAACTTGAAAAATACCTGGTTTTTCCTCCTTGAAGTCAATCCCACCTTCCAAATCTGATTCGAAATTCCTCCTTGAAGCTGCTCCTTGATGTCTCTTTGCTCTTAACAATGCTAAACTCTTCCTTCAAGCTGCTCCTTGATGTCTCTTTGCTCTTCACAATGCTAAATGCTAGTTTAATAAAAACTGTATTTAGCAAGAGAAAAATGAGAGTGTGATTTAGAATGGACCCAAGAGGTCATTATATAGCTTTTAGGAAGTGTGTTTAGCAAGCTATGCAGCCGTATTAGGGTTTCGCCGCATTTAATGCAAAGTATTTTTCGTTTTTTTAAAACGTATTTTCGTTTTTTTACTTGAAAATTGCGCGAAACGCGAAAAGCGTTTCGGAAAGCGCCGCATCGCGTTTCCGAAACGGCGTTTCGAAATGTTTTCGCGTTCCGACGGCATTCCACGTTCGCCTTTTGCGCTTCTCCCCAAACTTTTTCCGAAACGTTTCTAGCCCGAAACGCCTACCTGCCCCGCGTTTCCTGGTATCACAGCATAAATATAGTAGGATATAAAGCACATAAGCTGGGACTTATATTGTTTTGAATTTGTTCGACAGGTGTAAGATGATAATCTTTTTATCTAAAACATGAGGCCACAAGAAAAAAGCAACCTCAAGAAGAAAAAATCGAGGAAAATAAATAGCTATAATAAGACATTAGCACATCCAACAAATGCATATATAGTTATACCAATGCATAAACCTATGAGAAAAAAATAATACCTCTTTAATTCTGTAAGGAGAGTTTGATGCTCCGTGGCTTTTTCTGGGCTTAAATTCAACTCACTTGCAACATAGCTGCAAAAGGCAATAGCAGAACAAAATTTCAGCAATGTCTCTGGCAGAAATGTATCTGAAAAAATTCCCAGTACGAAAAAGAAGCCTTGCAATCAGACAATTTCCTTGAAATGTAGCACATCCCAACACAAGCTAGCAATACCAAGAAAAAAGAACCAATGCACGAATATTAATTAGAGGAATAATTATTTAGAATGCTGTTTATGATCACCTTGATGAAAGAACTGCTTGGGGAACAAAAGGTTTATAGGCCATCTCCCGTTCAGCTGCAAATCGTTGCGCCTTCTGGAAATCCTTTAACACAGCCTGAAAATATTTTGCAAGTTTTGCATCTGTTATCTTCTTGCTAGCCTGTTTTTAATAGTACATTAAAAGTGAGATATTTCAGCAACTGACTTTGATAAAAAATTACACGGAAGCAATCCTTTCAGAAATTTACACTTGGTCCACTCATAGATAAGAATACATCACTTGAAAATATTATGATGCAGAATGATAAAACTAATATCAAGCATACAGAGCATATTATACTTGCAGTTTACAAAGACAAAAAAATACAAGTTAACACCAAAAACCACAACAATAAAGAAGAGAAGATGATATCAGAGAGTGAAATGGGGTTTTTTACATAAATATTAAAATATGGACTTTTTGATAGTTTTACATAGAACAATGTAGCAACAGCATGAAGTTATAAACTTAGGATGACTTTACATGTGCAACATAACCAGGATTGACACAATTAGTGCCAGAAGAAAGTCAATCAGAGTAAACTGGAAGCCACTGAAGCCAATGCCAGACTCAGCATTGGCAATAGGTAAAATCTTTGCATATCAAAATATTAAACTTACACTAACTTCTGCATGTAGATCTGTTTCACTGGCTGCTTTAAGTTTTGCAGATGTATCTTTCACCAACTGTCCAATATGTTGCCTAGTCTTGTGCCTGCCCATCATAGGAAGGCACTACCAAAGGTGAGCAGAAATCAGTGTAAACACTCTTTATGAAAGGTAAAGTTCTTCTGGAGTCAACTGGACAATATAAATACTACGTAGTTGACTCCAGAAGAACTTTACCAATTATTACAATGCGACAATACCAAATTCAAAACAAGCAAACAAAAACTCTTTATGAAAACTTTAGAGAATGTCAAAAAGTGAAACAGTGAATATGAAATCAATCATCTAAGAATTAATTGCAGAACCACAGGAAATATTACCACCTTTGAGCTTTAAACAGCCAGAAAAATGAAATGCGGACTATGGAATCTGTGAAAACTCGATTTCCTTGCACTCAAGTTTCAATCATGTAAGAGCTGTTATAGCCAGAGAGATAAAATTCGTTTTAAAGTTGAAACACTAATATGTTTGAGTAATGGAGGCTTCGTGTTGATAGAACATGTAGTTGAAAGAAAGATTCAATGCATCTCGCTCTTCAATTTGATGACAAATAAAGGCTTTTGAGGACTCATGTCAGTGATTCTAAGTCTCCAAGTTTGGTTGACGGTAATTTTCATTATGTTTCTTCTGCTTGCTTGGTTACCACTTGGCTTCCGGTTGGGCTTCAGTTAAGAGTTCAGTACCCTGCGGCTTTAGGTTCTGTGACCTACAGTACAGTTTAGTAAGTAGTGCCCTCAGTTTCTTAGCCCTCTTTGGCTTTGGATGTAAGTTATTAGAAAACAGAGGAGCATAGAGAGATCTTATCCTGTTTCTGGTTGAATATTATCAAATCTAGTTTTAATGAAATTTAGTTCGAATCCGCTCAAATGATCATTAATACAGTGGAGCTTGCTTGCTGGCATTGAGGCTTTCACCTTGCCTCAGTAGGGATTATTCGAGCCAGTGAGGGGAGACCCAGGCTAATGTAAACCATGACGCAACCTCCAGCTCCACAGAAATTAAATTTAATATGAGCAAGATCGTATTTTGAGTCGATTTCAAAAAGGGAAAAGAGAAAAGCATCTTACAATTTCTCCCTAAGCTCGGGAGTATCCTTGGGTGTGCCGAGCGCATTGACAAGACGCTGAAAGGTTGAAACCGATGTATTACTTTGGAATATTCCGGCGGCCACAGCGTGAGAAAAATCCTGCTTTCCATTAACAGCCTCTCTCCTTATAGGCAATAGCCGTCCGCTTCTAAATCCTGAAAGCTCATATTCCCACAATGTAATAAAAAATAAAAAAACAGAAAGAAACCCTTCAAAACAGCGATTTTCCACAACCCCTCAGAGTATTTCAATTGAAATAAACAACCATAAACACAAAACAGTGGAAAAAAATCTGCGTTGAGTATCTTATCAATTCATTCCAGAGTTAAAAATTAGCGTCGCCATATACTTGACGCGCGATCGAATTGCGGACAGGGAAGAAGTTGAAGAAGAACGAGGCTACCAAATACAGCCTATGAGACACAGCTTTAGCGATGACTGCTGGTACTCTTGTGAAACACGTGACACCAAAAATTTTAACACTTCACCTGACATTCTTGTCTATAAATTTTGTGTCTTACTTATCCATGGAAAGAAAGAAAGAAGAAAGAAAACGTTTAACGTCCACTAAACCACTTTCTTCACAATTCACCAATTTAGATCTTTTTTGTTAATCTTGATGATGGAGTCTCCCATTCCACTTAAAATAATACATTCCATTAACATCTAATAAAAGATGACATACTAAATCTAATCTATTAAAATATGGGCAATTCAATTTTTACTTGATAGAATAATCTACGAATAAATATAATCTAATTTAAATATAGGTGAATAATTATGCCAAAAGTATTTCTTAATAGAATTGAACCCTCCCGAGTCTAACACCTATCGAATGTGGACGGCTAGGATGCAATTTGTCGATGCATGGATACATCACAACCGTCTAAAATTTATGCTTCAAATCTCACGTCAAGTAGATAGAATTGATGTCCAAACTTGTTCTTCAAATCTCACGCCAAGTACAGAGAATTAAATTCCTTGCGTTGAAGAACTCGTCGATCACGAACAACCTGTAACACAATCACCACACGTCAATGTTTGGGCATGTTGTAATTAGAAAGCCACGTTCAATTTCCGAAGGCACCCAAAAAATTTACCACTATAAAAGTCAAATTGCTTTGAACAAAATTGTTGCTAAAAATGTGTATAAAGCACATGACTTCTGTAGTTTCTCTAAATCGTGCAAGCTCGATAACTCATGGATATCTCTAATAACATTAGATTCAAGAAAACCTTTGCATATAGTCATCAAAAGAGACAAGCCATACTTATGGGAAGCCTTATAGAAGGCCACACCATGACATTCCAAGCTTATTTGATCGACATTTCCGATGTATAGAAATTCAAGTAAAGATTACAGTTTTATTGATGTCATATTTGTTAGTTTTGCTTTAGCATTAATAGATTGAGCATTCATGTCTTTAGTGATGCTTTAAATACTTTTGATTTCCTTGCTTTAGTGGATACATCACATCCCAATATTATCTTTTACTCATGAATAAACAATATTAAATACCCGTGAAAAGATCACATCCTAACATGTGTTGTTATTAAAGAACAAGTAAGAAACCGGACATACTAGGACAACATTATGCACACTCAAAATTCCTCCATCGTGTTATCACCAATTTTGACTTCACAAAATTAATAAAAAATAAATAAAAATGGAAATTTTGAATTTTTTCAAAAGTGTTACTTTGTGTGGTTCATCGCTCTCATCGCGATCGTCTCATTTTCGTGATCGCTCGGGTCTTCATTTCGTTTCTATTTTGGGCGAGAACTCCTCCGCCTTGTGTCTCAAACTGTGTTAAATATTAATTAATTAATTACTCTTTGTTTGATAAAATTAATTTTTAATAACTTTGGAGTATTTAATTAAATAAATATTAATTAAAATTTCATTCGACAAGTTTTATTTTAATTGTCGAGGGAAAAATAAGCTTCCGCTTCCCATTGCTGGGGATGCCAAATTGGCTTCCCGAGCCCGGATTTCCCCTTTCCTGGCAAAATTGTTTTAAATCTCCGCTTTTGGAATTTCTTCCCCCAATTGCTAAATTAATGAATTGGCAAACGGGAAAAAAATCTCCCAATTTCCCACATGGGAAATAAAATGGGGATTGTCAGCCCGCTTTGCCATTTTCATTGGCAATTGGCCGTTGGTTTCCCCACTTCCCCCTGGCAATTAATTCCACTACTCTGGGAAGGAGGGAAGTTGAATTAATCCTCATAAATTCCTCCGTCAAACTCATTGGAAAGAGTCGTGTGAAGCTTTCAAATTGCTTCTTATTTCTTCTAAAGGAACAGAGTAATATTTGTATCACATCCCTCAAACAATACTAGTTTATGTGAACGCCATTGTGAAGGAAGAATACGCATTGAAAGAAAAGACAAAGAAATAAAAAGGAATTTCACGCGGAGGGGGAAAAGTGATTGGTTTTAGAAACCCACGCATTTGTTTAAAGAGGGTAGTCCAAACAAATCTCCACACAAACAGGAGGACACCCAAACAAAGGCCACGCAGGGAGAAGGCATAGCTCTCACATGCAATGGAAAGGCCACGCAGATTAGAGAAACCAAACCATTTGTTCCTATAGGAAAGGCCACGCATTCACCAACAAAGGAGAGGATAGTCCAAAATCCGTAAGCAGTCCACGCACCAGAGGTATTAATCCAAAACGCAACCATAGCAAAGAAAAGCCCACGCATGAGCAAAAGTAGACAAATCTCCACGCAAACATCGCCAATCATAATGCAAAGGAGGACGACCCAAACAAAAAGCCACCTGTGTTTTTAAACAAAAAAATACAAGGTAATGTTTTCCATGCATTGGCAAAAAGAACAATGCAAAAGTGAGACTCCACCACAAGCAAGTCAAAGCTAATCTCCACGCAGCAGAGGAGGACACCAAACACAAAAAAAGCCCACACAGGCCACGCATTGGTCAAATAGAATCAAATAACTCTGCCCACTCATTTCCTTTTGTAAAGTTCACGCATTTACCAAACAAAAGAAGCAGTTTTCCACGCAGGTTTTGAGAAGCAAAATCCAAGCAAAGAACGCATTCCCTAAGAAAATATTCCACACATGCTGGGGAGAAAGAACTGCAAAAAATAAAAAATCAGGAGCTCTCCAGGAAAGGAAAATTTTGTAGTTCTCACGCATTTCTCCATGCAGGGAGGCAGCAAACAAAGAAATCAGTCTCCACGTGAGAGAAGAAATACCTCAGTTTACACGCAGGGAGGAGAAACGTAGTCTAGCAAAGAGAATAGACCAGTTTCAACGCCCAAGAAAGAAAAACAACAAGATTTCACGCAGTCAAAGGAAAGCCCAAAGTCCGAGGTCATTAAAATCAGGCCATTTTCACGCATACCAAGGAGAATTTGCTCCGGCAAATTAAATTAAAAAATTGGGATTTTAGAAATCGGGTGATTTCATTTATTTAAAATAAAAAAACGTTGTCGCCGAGTCGAATTCAAACCTAGTCTCGGTGTGATGTATTAAAAAAATTGTAATCAGATTGGTTGTTATTATTATTATTTTTAAATAATAATAATAATAGTAATAATCAAACAAGTCATATTTGTTCTTGCACTGACGGGGTTTAGAGATCGAGACCCGACCCACTTACATTGTTTTTGCGTGCGAGTCATTTTTATGTAAAATTCATAATGGCTGAAAAATCTAACAAATATGCAGGAAGAGTGAAGAAGCCAGCGGAGAAATCAAACAAATCCGTGCTCAAGTATGAATTCCAAGGAATCATCCTCCCACTCCATTAAGTCAGCATATGATAATATCACTAATACAAATTTGGGTCACATCAATGTGCAACAATTTTGTGAACGGTGAAAACTGAAGGCAAAACCATATTCTCGGATAGGCTATACCATAGTGGTCTACCTCAAGCAAGCAACATTTCTGTCTTGGTGCAAAGTGTCCAGAGTGGTTATCGCTTGTGCAGAGCATTATGATCCTGAGAGATAAGGAATTTTAAAATATAATCGCGAGTCTTTCCTCTTAATCACACTAGAGCAGATTGAGGAATTACTCAGCATACCTGACTTTCCTGAGAATGCGGATATCACTCGCCAATCAACACAAGAATTTTGGGATGAAGAACCCCTTAGGTGGAGCAAGATGGTTAATAACAACTAGTTAGTGACCAAGAGGCCTCGAATTGACCAGCTTCCCAAAGAACTGTACCGCATTGAGTTCGTGGAAGAAATCGGGGACATGATTACTCTCCTAAGTCAATTTTTTGGTTTACCCTCTACTAGGATCTTCCACCCATGGATGTATCAATTTATCTGTATCATCCTTGCCAAGAAAGAGTTTGTGGATTAGGCCACCATTATTAGTAATACCCTTCACAAACAATTGATAGAAGTTAAGATGACTGGATGCTTCTACATGACATCGTATCTAACTTATGCGCAATGTAAAGAAGAAGAAAGTTATTTTCGGACTCGAAATAAGAGGAGTCGTGGGCCATCAAATAGTGTCTTCCATTACTATCTGCAACTAAGTTTCAAAAATAGCTCTCACCATTTTAGAAGAGTCAATGATGCATTCACCTTCCGCGTGATTCGGAACTTGAATCGGAATACAGAGGAAAGATTTTCTAAAGAAGCCATGGATGTCATTTCCCAATGGGGAACCTAGTTTATTCAATTTTCATCCTTTTCCTACATTCGCGTGAGTGGCTTTGTTGGCACTCCATGGAAGCTTCCTAAGTACGTCAGTGACAAATGGGCATTAATAGAGCTTGCGCAACAACTATTCCAAGTTCATTGTCTTCTCAGTGACAAGCACCATTCAGGAATTCATTTCCCAATCCAAATCGGGGAATACCAATGTCCAAATCTTTTCAAAGTGCACAACTTGTGGAAAAGAGTTCGCCCTCATCACCACTCATCCATATGTGAAGAGAGCCTAGTTTAATATCAATGGATATATGCAGAAGATTCTTGGAGCAAAGTATCAACATAACCCTACCATGGAAGATTTTTGGGCTGCCTGTTCAGAAACGAACATGAAGTAAGAAGACAAGAGTTTTCTCGCCTAACACTTGCTTAGATCAAGGCCTTTCACATCAAGAACCCTCCGATTCGTTTGTAAATGATGATGAAGATGTTATTGATCCTTCATATGATGCAATTGCTTTTACCCCATTGCCTCGAATTGACTGGACCAAAAGAGATGAATTTTCTCTTGATAGCAAGAATCAACCGATTCTTGAAAGAAGCATATCTTGGTACAACAGAGAACTTGCCAAGTTACAATCAATTCAAGATCATACTTCAGGATCACAAAAATTTCCAACTCGAGGAGGTCTTCATTCAACCAAAGCCCCTTCTCAATCAACCTCCATACCATCTAATCATACACAACAAGCAAGAAAGGAGTGGTTGCCAAAATCCACTTCGCCAAATAATGTGCCACGAGGAGAAAAATCTAAAGGCCCTAGCCATAATGAAGGAAGAGAGTGTGTATCAGGATTTTCTACTTCAAGTAGAGATTCTTCTACTCACATTGTTAATAGTTCTCAAAAGCTCGTGACAAACAATCCTCAGCCATGCCTTGCACAAGCGTCCACTCAGGTGCAGGTAGTCCAAATATCAAACACTTTGAACCTACAGTTCATGAAGAGATTTCCTAAAATCTCTAGAATGATCAGGAGGTAGATATTGAGGTTATTTCTCCTCAAATCGAGGTTGTGGAAAGGATTCTTGCAGGATCTCATGATGTCGAGAACAATGAGAATATTGCTTCGAGCTCTAGGATTTTGTATGTAGAAATAGTGAATGATACTCCTTCCTGGGTTGATTCCAAGGTTAAGAAAAGGAAGAGGGTTGTTCAAGGCAATTGACATTGATTTTGATGCCCTTTTCAAACTTGTGAATGATGTCATTCCCAAGAAGCCTAAGGTTCTTTCTCGAATAATGGTGGATAATGATAGAAACAGATTTGCAGATCTTTCCATCCCACAAGTTGATAAGGAGCGTGATGCCATGACACTTGTTGATTATGAAGTTTCTAGACTTGGACTTGGGAGGTCCACATTAGAAAGTGACATGGCAATGGCTCGAGATTCAATTGATATTGTGCTTAAGAGACTTGAGAAATATAAGTCTCAGAACTCTCAGCTCAAGGCTGAAAAGAATCAATTGGTGGAATATGTTCAACATCTGATAAATCCCATATCATCCACTTTCCCAGTACCTGATGCAGTGGCTACCCCTGATGAAGAAACTCTCAATTTGTCAAAAGAAATAAACACATTGGGCCATGTCACTAAAACTTGGCTTTCAGAGATTCTCGTTTTAGGCCAAGGGACGATCAAAATAGTGGTTAAGCTCCATGAAGATGTCAATACGTATCTTGATCCAATTATTTCTTTCAAGGAAACTTTTGTTTCTAATATATCAAATTTGGATGAGATATTGCCCATTTTGCAGGAGATGACAAGTATGGAATCCTCAATTTTAGCCATTGAAGGAATTCTTGAATTTGAACATCGAGGGACACGTTTTCTTTGGTGTCTGCATCTCAAATCAAGGAAGACACTTCTCGAGGATTCTATGATCCATTATGAGAGCATATGCAATGAAGCCTTCACTTCATTTGCCTTGATTCAAGAATTCATATTTGAGATCCTTCTGTAACCTCGTAAATGAACAAAATCAAAGGTGTTCATCCGAATAGGTGGAAGAGCAATGTTCACAATTGTTTAAGGATATGTACACTCCCGCCAATAATTTCTCATCGGTTTAATGGAGTGGTGTATCAAATTAAAGAACTTATTTGAGAACGCTCAATCAAAGATTATTAATTTAAATGATATGCCAAGTAGGATTCTTGAATTAAGGTATTTTGTGAGGCTATTCTTTGACCAAATGAACCTCCAAAAGAAAAAAATATGTTTGAAACTTTGGGAAGGTTTAGATCCTTTCAACTGGCAAAAGCGGCAAATCCTAATTTCACCGGTGGTTTAGGGAGATAATTTTCTTGGTATCTAACAAAGTGGGAGAGTCCATTTCTCATACGTTTGAGATAGGCGGACCCCTTTCAATGGATAAGGCACTGATTATTATTGTATATTTTAAAAAGTGGATTTTTAAGAAAAGAATGTTGTTAATTGCTTTCGAGAAGCTGTGGATAATTTAAGTGATTTCTATTTTTAGTTGTTTTTAATAAAGTTGGTTAGAAAAAGTCAAAGGTCACTTGAGTGCCTTATTTAATGTTCATGTAAAACCCTAACTACTTTGTAACCAAATTTTGGGTTGTAAAAGGAAGTGAGGGGCTCATTTGTAAAGGTGACTTTGAGAGACGAGAAGAAAATACTTTTGTATGCAAATTTCACTTCAAAGAAAGAAACTTTGTGTTCTTTTGAGAAGACATTTTGGAGTTAATGAAATATAAACTTTGTGTCTCATTCATTGTCTCTTATAACATTTGATGTTCTTATGTTCATTAGATGTTAGTGTTTGAATCTTGCATACAAATATTGTTTTTGATCTTATTGTCAACGTTATTAATCTGTTGTTCTAGTTCACAATGATCAAGCTCTGATTATCTACTTGCTCACGCATGTTCCCTTTTACACATTCTTGTTTAGCTAACTCAAACTCCGTTTTATTTGTGTTAGTTATTCATCCTTCCTCTTTGTGCAATATTAGGCTCTGTTTTACCTAACTCTTGCATGTTCTTTCAATTCATTCCATTCCACTCCTCTCCTTCATTCCATTCCGTCTCCCTCATTCACTTTTCTTTCCATTGATGTTCCAAAACACGCCCCACATACAATTTTGAATGTACATATGTAAATACAATTTTGGTTTTCAATAAAGGCAACCTCACCTTCATTGAGGAGGGACTTCGTTCCCACACTATTGCATTTAATTTTCATGCGTGCAAATCCATATGCTAACACATCGCTACCTTCCACACAAAAGTCACAGAAAGGTTCAAGAAATATATCATCATCCCAATATTGTAAAAAAGTATGCTCGGGATGAATTTTTGAGCTTTAACACATTCATCACAGTAAAGATAATGTACAACATTAACATTATGTCTGATAATCCCCAAATCCTTTTCGCAAGAGTCACAAAAAACACAACAGCTTAACCTTTATGTGTTGCATTTTGCATAATGAAGAGCATGACACTCGGACACCCAATATGTGAATGTGTTATTCCATGTGTTATTTTTCTAACACGGACGATACCAAAAACCAATAAAACTTGTGTAAATGGCGGCTGCAAATTTTCAAAATTTTATACAACCTTGTAATGAAGTAACTCAATGTGTCATTGATATCTTTGTGGGAAGTGGGTTTGGGTATGCTCTTAAATAATAATCATACACTAAACTACTATGCAAAAGGTGTATACATTTAGAATGTATATGGATGGAGGCTAGCCAAGACCGACACATTTCAAGAAATCAATGGAGGCGAGTAGGTTGACATACATGCATTAAAATACAAGGGTGAAAATTGGTCTACGTAGAGTCCTTTCGCCACATTTATCTCCTCTATCGTCCTGCAAGTCGCTTCGAATGGAGTTGGTGTTGACAGTTGTTTTTTTCTTTGTTTGTGTTGGTTGTCATATGTTAGTGTAGGTTATTATTTATCCTTTTATTTGTTTATTAGGATAATTCTTGCACTTGTGTTAGCCCTACACTTGTTGGTTTAGCTTGCTTAGGTATACTAATTGTGTGGAGTTAGCTTATTTGTTGAGTTATCTTACCAGTTGTGTGGAGTTAGTTTGTTAGTCTTGTGGAGTTAACTTAACTACCAATATCAATTAGTGGGAGTTCTTCACCACTGATTTAGGTAGTAGTTGCACTTCTCTCCTCCTATATGTACATCCTTCTTATTGAGCAATGTAATGTAATTCAATTCTAATGTATTGAGAATAATGGATTATGATGGATTTCCATATATGATATTTTATCTCTTTTGTTTTACAAATCTAATGTGGTGTGTTATTATCATTTGAGATATTCACAGCATGGAACAATCTTCTTATCGTTTCTTTCATGGTATCAGAGCAATAGATGATGTAGACATCCATCTGTAAGTTTTTTTGCAAGCAAGAGTTTATTTATTTTCATATATTTTGGACTTTGTTAGCACTTTATTGTAGTGTCTATTTTTACGCAAACCAAAGGGTTATGTTGGATTGAAGAAGGTGGAAAAACCCCAGAAACAATTGTAAACTTGGCTATTAAAGAAGACAGTTTGTTTTTGAGTTTGTTTTGGTTTTGCAGAGGTGAACATTGATACGTACAGATCCACTTGGAAATCCATGTCAAGGGAAGAAATCTTTGTCGAGGAAGTAGAAAGTCCAGAAAAATAGTTTCTGAGTTTTTCTAGGTTTTTTACATTCGGTACTAGGTTTTTTTCTTCCGCTTTGTAGGTTCATATTTGGTGAGGATCTGGAAATTTTAGAAATCTATATTAGGGAAGAAATCTTTACCAGGGAAGTAGAGATTCCAAAAAAAAATTCTGGATTTTTTGCAATCAGTATTGGAGTTTTTTCTTTCGCTTCACAGAGTTTCTGTAATTGGAAATCATATATTTCTGTGACAGGGGAAGAAATTTGTGCCAAGTAAATAAAAAGTTCAACAAAATGGTTTCTGAGTTTTTTGTAATCGGTATTGGGTTTTTTTCTTCCACCTTGAAAACTTTTTGTGTGGAGACGATTTGAAGATTTATGGATCCATTTAAAAATCCATGTCAGGGAGACAAAACATCCAGAAAAACACTTTTTGGGTTTTCCTAGGTTTTTCATGTTCGGTAATGGGTATTTTTCTTCTTCCATTTTGCAAATCTTAAATTGGAAAGTTTTTTCCAACAAAAGTAATCGAAGAAAGTGAAGGCAAAAGACATTTTATGTTTTTAAAATAAATATTAGAGAATAAACTTCAAAAGCTTGTATCTTTTGATTGGTAACTCAGATTTGAGTGCCATTTTTTTAAAAGTGCTTTTTTTTTTGTGCTTGTTCCACTGGAACTATTTATTTTTAGAAATAAACTAAAAATTTAAAATGTCATGTTTGTAACATGCACTCAATTATAAAGTGCCAACATTTATATCTCTCTTGTTTGTTGAGATATTTTAGATTTGTATTTTTGACACTTTTTGGCATGTTGATAGTCTCTCTTGTGGGAGAGTTATTCTAGTGAAGCCCAATGTTTGAGTAGTTGTTTTGACAACTCATACAGATTTGTAACATCACTCTACCCATTCAGCTGTAGGGAGGGTGTGGTGTCGATACTACTTCTTCGGGTGTCGTGCCCTTTTCTTATTACTTGTTGATATTACTTCTTCAGGTTTTGTGTGCTTGCCTTGTTACCTTGGATTTTCTTGGATCGTGGCACTCCAATTTCTTTGGATCTCATGTCCTTGCCTTATTGTTTTTGTTATTGTTCTTGGATCATGACACACCTATTTGCAGCAGTTGATCTTGATTCTTCGAGTTTTGTGTCCTTACCTTGTTACCTTGGCTTTTCTTGGATCGTGGCACTCCAATTTCTTTGGATCTCGTGTCCTTGCCTTGTTGCCTTGGTTGTTGTTCTTGGATCGTGACACACCTATTGTAGTAAGTTGATCAAATTATGCTTGGTGTTTTTTTACACTTTTGACATCAATCCATTGACAATCTCCTTGTATGGAGATATTCTAGTGAAGCCCAGTGTCAGTTGTTTTTTATTTTTTAATCGAGTAGTGGATTCAGACCACAGTGCACACCAAACTTTTTCAACATTATACGAATTTTTGGAGTTGAACTTATTGGGATATCTTCCAAAGTGGGATTTTGCTCTCTCTAATTTGTTATTACTTATTTTGGTACCTTATGGTGTCCCTTTTCCTAGTTATTATACATGGGTACCTCATCAGGCCTTGTTGTCGGGACCCACCTTCTTTCTACCCACTTAAGTTATGCTTATGGGGGTGTTAGTGTAGATGTAGTCACAAAACCATGCACTTTAGACATTCTATTTATCCGGTCTCATACTACTATTTAGAAGTTTCTTGAGTAAAGAAAGTGTTAATTAACCCCGTCCCTTGGTCATCTTGTTTATTTTATTTCGTAATTTGCGACCTATGCACCCATATGCCCATCCATTTCGGACATCCTTGTTATTTTAGCCTCGGCTAGGGCACCCAGATTTAGTATTGGGGCACCCATGGGCACCCCTGGTCTAACTTGGGGCACTTTCATCCTTTTAGAACTTTCTCACCACTTTTGGGCCTCTTCTAGCCATTTTTCATATTTCTCTTTCTTGAGGTCGGCCTTTTCGAGGTTAATTATGAAATTAGAGCAAGAGAACCCTATAAATATAAATTTATGAGACCATAATGAGGGACCTATCATCATACACTACTATCACTCCATCTAGAGTTGCATCCATGTATTGCATTGACATCCACATAGCTCCATCATCAAGGCACAAGTGAGGACATCCACATCACGCTTCATAGGGGGATTCAATTTATTCCATACACACATTCTACTACATTTTCTACATTTAACTATTGCTCGTTATTTCACAAAGTGCTAATGGCACAAGAGCACCTAGGGCATAACATGCACACACACTCCAGAACTACATCCAGGTCTAAAATGTAGTGTAATTCTCAGTTAGTAAGCCCACTGTTGTGGTAGTTGAGGTCAGTCCACCCATTCATTCTGCATCTTTCTTTTTAGGGTTTTGATACTTCATTTTGGTCTTTTGCAAGTTATTTCTTCCTCTTGGAATATTTGGAGCATTTGGCACAAAGATAGAAAAATTAATGCGATAGGTAGGCAAAGTTCCATATCACCTTCTAACCATGTGAGCACGGTTCAGACACTTTTCCCAAACCACGGCACCGCATGGGTGCCCAGCTCCTCTTCCAGTGCCCAAGTTCCGACACATCATCTAGATCTGTCCTTTTTGCACTCCTGCATAGTCATTCCTGATTTCTGATTTTCTATGCATCACTATGACACACCCAACAATCATCTATCATCAATCGAGTTCTTTTCTTTCCTTTTTGCATATTAGGATTTTTAATTTTATTAGCTCACTTACTTATCTCATTTACATATTGTTTTAGTGCATTTACTTATTGTGTTATATGTCCTCCTAGATTAGATTAACTATCTTTTACTACATTAGTTTAGTCAATTTTAGTTAATCATTTTGGTGAACCCGATCCTTCTTCATTACACCTTCTATGACTTGTTGTCATTTCTTTCATTTTATGCCCATCACCCGCATAGTGGTCGTTTTGGATCTCTTCAATATTATGAGCTCCCTTTATCTACTCATCTATACATCTAAGCCAATGGATGACACAACCATGTCTATGGCTAAAAACCCTTTAGATACCTCCAACCAGGTTCCTCTCCATGAGATAGAAGCATCTGATAGTGAAAATTCCTACGATGAAGACACCAATGTTGACCAAGACCAATTAAACGCTATTACTAACTTTTGCCAAGCATTGCATGAAAACCCCACACATCTTCCTCATGTCTTGCATGCTTTAATCGCCACTAAGATAGCTCACAATGCTTCTCTTACCATCATTGCTTTTGTCGCTCCTATGGTCTCTACTCCACCTACTCATGTTTCTTCCCCTATGGTATCCACCCCGCCCACATATGTTTCTTCTCCTATTAATACAACCACCGCTCCTACCATTCACCATGGTGCCTCTCATATGCACCTCGGTTCTTCTTCGAATTCTCCAAATTTGGCAAGAATTACAAACACAAATTAAATCAAATTCGTCAACTTTAGTTAGCTACCTCACGAGTTGAACCATCCCTAGATTCTACACTCTTGTTGCATACTCCTTTCGCCCCTGCCATATCAACATATCCATTTGTCACCTAATTTTGTATCTCCTAAGCTACCTATCTTTAAAGGTCATGGAGACCCACAAGAACACCTTCGAGCATTTCATGTAGCATGCCTTGACTATGCAGATGATCACATTATACTCGCTAAGATTTTTCCTTGTAGTTTACAAGACTATGTAATGTGTTGGTTCTATGACCTACTATGCATTGGTAGTTTCTTTCACGCACTTGGTCGATGCCTTTCTCACTCACTTTTCTATCAACATTGGCTCAAATATATCCTACGCCTACTAGCACAACTCAAGCAAACATCTAACAAACATTTCTCTGATTATGTCTTGTGATACAAGAATAACTTAGCTAAGATGTCTAATGTACTCATGGATTTTGAACTTCAGGATTTATTTATTCAAAGCTTACTACCACCTCTATAAGAGAGTGTTCTCTTTGAGACATCTCCTTCATTTGACCAACTTTTCCATACTCTCAAACTTCGTGAGACAAAAATCTTAACCATAGGAAAACTCAAATATCAAGAGCACGCATCATCATCCACCCGCTTTCAAGGTAAGCCAACATTTAAACTTCTACAACTAAATCCATGGACACCAAAACTACTGTAAACACAATCTCTACTCCAAAGGAACTTCAACCATAACCATATAGACGTACTTTTACTAAGTTTAGTACACCTCTGAGTGTTTTGTTACCCCAACTCATTGATAGTAATCTTATCACCTTACCTCCTCCTCTACAACTTGATCCATCTCGGCCCAAAGGACGTAGTTTCAATGAAAATTCTTATTGTGATTATCATCAATGTATAGGACATCCCACTGATCGTTGTTTCTAACTACGACACCTCATCTAGGATTTTCTTGACAATGGTCAAATTGAACTTCCGGAATCCGAGACAACTCCGCCTACAAATGACAATCATAAACTTAAGATCTTTAATAACCCATTACTAAAGCATAACACACAAGCAATAGATTCAACCGCCAATCATATTTCACACACCATGTCTCCCACTGACTCATGAGCTCTAGATTTCTTAGTTGCTTAACACTGAAATTTTGCCACCTATCATCTCCTTTTCTAACATGATTTTCACGCCAAGTTTACATCTAACCATTTACACATCCGCACATCTATTGGATCGACCTCCATTAACAACACTAAGGTTGACCCATCATGGCCCATTAGTGCATGTTCTATGTCACTCCTTAAGGCTATCCGTTATCCTCTATCTCAAGTCGAGTACCCTTTCAAAAACATTTGGTGTTGTTCACTACATGTCATAGTTGGCCCTCTTACAATGCTCGTACCTTTCCTCATTGGAAACATAGTTGAGGGATGTGACATGCTCCTTGGTCTTAATTGGATTTGTCGATCACAATATATCATCTCTATGAATCATCCGCACTCAAATTTATCTACAATAATTAGGTCATCTCTATTAATGGTGTCTTTCCATCTACTATGTGCCATCATCTTGTCATACGATATCTAGAGCACCCCTTACTTCTTTTGCCACATCGAGTGCTATGTTACTCCCAACACAATCTAATCCTAGATTTCCTACTCATGCACCATCTCCATGACCGCATCACTCCATTAGCCCTATACACATTAGTATAGGCCTATTCCTCAGACAACTACTGCATCGCGACATAGATCACCACCTCGTTTTATTCCACACAGGAACTTATTCACCTTCACATTCTATATTACATAGATCTCCATCACCGACACATTTTGTGACGCCATAACCTCCCTCATACATTCATCCCTCACATGCTCATAGGCTTCATTCACCACTACAAAATTCACCTACCATACCTCCACTATTAGAACATGGTCACACACTTTCATCACCTGCATCAGATGAAGGAC
Source organism: Taxus wallichiana var. yunnanensis (assembly GCA_018340775.1). NCBI lineage: Eukaryota > Viridiplantae > Streptophyta > Pinopsida > Cupressales > Taxaceae > Taxus > Taxus wallichiana. The sequence goes on from CM031237.1 coordinate 618,507,428, forward strand.
CTCCATCCTTCACCCTCATTAGATAGTTCATTTATTCACACATGCTTGGGGGCATGACACTTCACCTATCCCCTACCTCATCTTAGCATAGTCACAATCATCACCTTTCACATTCTCATACATTCATACTAGCGTCATTACCCAATGACACACTCTTGTGCTTTGGTTCACACTTGACTATTGAGGGATTATTACTACATTAAACCCCACACACTACACCATAGGTATTACACATTACACTTCATCACACATTACATGTTATATACATTCTACAACATTTGGTCATTTGTGTCTCTTCACCTCATACATCATGGTAGTTCCATACATCTACATACCATACATACTACACCGTGTATTTTCACACATATTCTACTAGTCTTCATCATATAGGAGTCTAGCATTACATTCCTATTTTTCTACATACATTACAGGTCACTTTCTACATTACACTTTACACATCCTACACATATTGCATTTACATTTTACACATAGCATATCTACACATTCTACACATTACATCCTTACATATACCACTCATCATATGGTTGGTTTTTATCCCTACATATACTACATTATCTTCTACACGTTGCATTCATTACCCGATGACACACTTTAGTTCTTCGGTCCATACTCGACTGCCGAGGGTTTACAAATCAAATGGACCCTACACTCATCACACCTTTACTATTCCACCTTTCATCATGCGACATCACTAGCTTAGTGACATACACTTTAGGCTAAATCGTCACCTATTCTATCATCCTATAGTGGTATACACCTTAGGTTACATCACCACTCCCTACTATTCATCTTGTAGTGACATACACTTTAGGCTAAATCATCACCTATTCTATCATTTTGTAGTGGTCTACACCTTAGGTTACATCACCACACCCTCCTTACACCTTATAGTGATATACACTTAGTGTTAAATCATCACTCATCCATTCATCATGTAGTGATATATGCTTAGGGATAAATCATCACTCCACATTTCATCTCATCATGGTATACACTTAGGCTATAAGGTCCACACACATTTATTCTACATGTCGCATATCATCACCCCTATGCATATACACATTTCCTCACAGCGTGCTAGACACAACACACACTACTCGACCATTTCCCAATGATGCACTCTCATTTACGGTTCATTCTTGACTATTGAGGGGGAAAAAAAATGAACCTCACTACATACATTTCCATTCACTGGGGGGCACGTGGCTCCTATCATTCCACCTTACATTCCATTCCATCCATCCACAACATATTGCATACTATGGTTGCTTATATTCTTGCTTACTTTTACTTGTTCATGATCACTTTATTACACATGCTAGTTTGATTACTTGTATGTCATTTATCTATATCATACACACATGCACGTTCACGCATTCTTCTAGTTGTGATCATAGATACAAGTCTCTTACATGTGGCATGGATGCTCACCTTCTACCCTTCCTACACTGGTCACTGGGGGCATCCACACATTCATCTCTTCTAGGTGTTATTGTTTCATTTTGTACTTAGCACTTTACATTACTTGCTTATACACGCTTTTGACATACTAGTTATCTTTCTAACATGCTAACAAGTGCTTCATGTGCAACATTTGTTATGTAGGGATATTGGTTTCCATACTTGTTTTGTTACATTGTTACCATCATTTGTCTGCTATTGTTTGTTATTGTTTGTGGGCCTTGCCCTATGTTTGGTGTGCACACTTGTCTATTGTTTTGCAATGACCATGATGGCCTTGTGTGTCTTGCATGACATCATGAGTGATGTCCCATGTTTACAACCCACTTTTGTGTGACATACTTGTCTTCTTGTGTGATTACATTACTTTTTTGGTAGCTTTTACATTGTTTGTGTAGCTTATACATTGTTTTCTTCATGCATGTGTGTTTACACTTGTCTTTGGCTAGCCTTCTTGTTTTTGCATGCCTTGGTTTCTACCAAGCACTTTTCAACATACATGTGGTTGGCCCTCTTTTGGGGCCGCATGTCTCCTATCAGTGATGTCACATGCACCCTTAAAGAGGGGGGCATCATTTGGGGGTTTACATACTAATACAAAGATTTACACCTTTTGATTTAGTTTATATTAGCCCTTGGAGTGGGTGGGTTAGACAGTCTACAAACCCCATACACAACGAATTTTACAGGACATGGTGTCCTTAGCATTTTGGGCAAGTATTTACAGGATTGGAGGTTACAATGGGTGTGCCTCCCTACACTACTTCAGCCAGTGACGTCAGATCACCCAAAAAACTAGGATAATACAAAGATCTCTACACACGTTTTAGGGAAGTAGTTAGAGCTTAGAGGACATAGAGCATTTCCTCCCTACACTTCTTTAGCCTATGGCGTGAGATCACCCAAAAAACTCACAATACAAGATATCCTTCTACACTCTCTCTTGACATGGATCAGGTGCACATGTTCCATTTACATTTACATTTACATTTGTGTACTTTACATTTACATACACATGTGTCTTTTACATAGTGTTTTTACACTTACATACATACATATTTGACTACTTGATCATTTTCTCCTTGCAGGTCCATCCGTATGAGAAACAAGCATTCAAATGGGGGCAACAACAATAACAATGATGACAATAACACTATGTGGTATCACACTATAGCACACACATCACACTTTTATGTAGGTACACTACACTATGTGGTAGCTACACACGTGTTTCACCCTAGGTTCACTCTCATCACTTTTTTTTTGTGCATTTTTCATCTATAGTTTCCATGCTCCTCCATATTTTTATCATTCCACACTTTTTCTAGTCCTTTGACACACTTCTACTACACTCTTCATGGACATCAGGTATGCATCTCTATCTACTTTATGTTACCGAGCTTTCCACTCACCAACATAAAGTGGGGGAAAATGTAGTCACAAAATCATGCACTTTAGACATTTTATTTATCTCGATCTCATACTACTATTTAGAAGGTTCTTGAGTAAAGAAAGTACTAATTAACCCTCGTCCTTTGGCCATCTTGTTTATTTTATTTGTAATTTGTGACCTATTGCACCCATATGCCCAGCCATTTCTAGACATCGCACGTTATTTTAGCCTTGGTTGGGGTGCCAAATTTAGTCTTTGGGGTGCCCGTGGGTGCCTTGGTCCCACCTGGGGGCACCCTGATCCTTCTAGCATTTTCCACCACTTTTTGGGCCTCTTCTAACCATTTTTCATATTATATTTCTTGGGGTCAGCCTTTTCGGGGTAAATTACGAAATTATAGTAAAGAGAATCCTATAAATATGAAGTTATGAGACCATAATGAGGGACCTAACATCATACACTACTATCACTCCATCTAGAGTTTCATCCATCTATTGCATTGACATTCACATAACTCCATCATCAAGGCATGAGCTAGGACATCTACATCACACTTCATAGGGGAGGAATTCTATTTTATTCCATGCACACATTTTACAACATTTTCTACATTTAGCTATTGCTCATTATTTCACAAAGTGTGATTGCACAAGAGCACCTAGGGCACGACATGCACACACACACACACACACGAACTACATTTGGGTCTCGAAATGTAGTAACACACAATTAGTAAGCCCATTGTTGTGACAGTTGAGTTCAGTTCGACCCATTCATTATGAATCTTTCTTTTTAGGGTTTTGATACTTCCTTTTGGTCTTTTGCAAGTTATTTCTTCTTCTTGGAATATTTGGAGCATTTGGCGTAATACAAAAAAATAATGCGAGAGGCAGTGAAAAGTTATAGATCACCTTTCGACCCTATGAGCACCATTCAGACACTTTTCCCTAAACTAGGCACCAAAATTCCTTACCAAAGCACCCATGGGCACCCCAGTCCTCTTCCAGTGCACCCGAATCTAAACACATAATCAAGATCTATCCTTTTTGGCACTCTTGCACAATCATTCATGCTTTCTAATTTTCTATGCATCACGTGACACGGTCCGATAGTCATCTATCATCAAACGAGTTCTTTCCTTTCTCTTCTTACACATTAGGGTTTTAAATTTCATTAGCTTACTTACTTATCTCATTTATATACTATTTTAGTGCATTTACTTATTGTGTTATATTGTCCTCCTAGATTAGATTAAATATCTTTTACTATAATAGTTTAGTCAATTTTAGTTAATCAAGTAGGTTATTATTTATCCTTTTATTTTTTATTAGGATAATTCTTGCACTTGTGTTAGCCCTACACTTGTTGGGTTATCTTGCTTAGGTGTACTAGTTGTGTGGAGTTAGCTTACTAGTTGTGTTGAGTTAGCTTATTAGTTGTGTGGAGTTAGCTTGTTAGTCTTGTGGAGTTAACTTACATACCAATATCAATTAGTGGGAGTTCTTCATCACTGATTTAGGTAGTAGTTGCACTTCCCTCCTATATGTACATCCTTCTTATTGAGCAATGTAATGTAATTCAATTCTAATTTATTGAGAATAATGGATGATTAACTAAAATTTGGTCTAATACTATTGAAGTATATCAACTAGTTAATCTAAAATAGGAGGACTAAAACATTTTAAAATATGCTAAGACAATATGGAAATGATTTAAAATAATTATACTAAATGAAATCAAACCCTAATGTGCAAATATGTAAAAGGAAAGGACTTAACTGACATGGAGACTTTCACAAGTTGTCGCGAGCAGTGCAGTTACGGATTACGAAAGTGGAGATGATCATTCGTAATTATCGAAAATACTAGATTTGGAGGATTTGAGCAGACTAAGGCACTGGGAAGGTATTGGGGCACCTCGGGGTGCCCTTGGTCCGTAAAATAGGTGCCCTAGTTTTTGTAAATGCTCATAATCTAATTTTTGCAGGGTCACAAGCTAATCTAGAAAACTACCCATCTGCTACACATTGGATTCACCAAGCTATGCGTCGAGTGTGTGAAATAACACCAGGATGATGGAATGACTCGCAAAAGACAAAGAGGTATCAAACCCCTAAAAATAAAGATGCAAAATGAATGGGTCGATCTGACTCACCGCCACAACAATGGGCTTGTTAAACTAAGTATTGCACTACATTTCATACCTAAATGTAGTTCTGTGTGTGTGTGCATGTCGTGCCCTAGGTGCTTGTGCTTAGTCGCACTTTGTGAAGTAGCGAGAAATAACAACTATTTAGAAAATGTAATAGCATGTGTGCATGAAATAAAATAGAATCCTCCCCCTATGTTGTGTCTGTTGATGTAAATCTCCTAGCCTTGATGCATGGAACTATGTGGATGCAAGTGATGCAATGGATGTAACTCTAGATGGAGTGATAGTAGTGTGTGATGCTAGAACCATCATTATGGTATCATAACTTTGTATTTATAGGGTTATCTTGCTCTAATTTTGCAATTAACCCTGGCATGACCAAATAGGAAAAATATAAGGATGAAAAATGACTACAAAGACCCCAAAAAGAAGCAAGAAAGTGGAACATGGATCGGGCACTTCAAAGATAGGCCTACACGTCTGGTTTAGGCTAAAATGATGGGACAATTGTGAAATAGGTGGATATGTATAGGAAAATATGCAGGAATGATGAAATAAAATATTAAAATAAGATGGCCAAAAGGTGGGATTAATTAGTACTTTATTCACTTGAGAACCCTCTAAATAGTAGTATAAAATCGAGATAAATAATGTCGAAAGTGCATGTTTTTGTGTCTATAATGGATTATGATGGATTTCATATATGATATTTTAGCTCTTCTATTTTACAAATGTAATGTGGTGTGTTATTATCATTTGAGATCTTTTTTAGCATGGAACAATCTTTTGATCGCTCTTTTCATGATTGCAGGTCGGTAAGGTGCTTTGGATGCCTTTGGCTTTCTTTGATGCCTCTATTTTTACGTAGGGATTGTAGGTGTAGGGTCCTCTACCATTTTTATTTGTTTTTTAGCCATTCCTCGAGCTATTTTTGTTGTGTAGGGTCGATGATTTATCTTAGCTAATTCATTTCCATGTTTGTGTAGGCCGCATCGAGTGCTTTTGACGCCCGCAGAGATCTATTTCAACACTTGTTCGGGAGGTTGATGTGTAAAAATCTCAATCTTGTGATAGCTTCACCTTTATGTGCAAGATATTGCTAGCTCAAAAAAAATGCATAGCTCATTTGGTTCGTTTGGGTGCATGGAGATGGATCTATTGGGTGTCGTTTGTAACATTTTGTGTATGCAGTCGACACATAAAGAAAGCGGCGTTGCAACCCACGTTGGATTTCTCACATGGCTTATGGGCTTGATCCCGCTTAAAGCGCGAGAAAGGGGGTCAATGATATACAACTCGGAACAAGGAGCTCACATTTGGAACTCAACACATTCAACTCGCCAATGCATGAGGGATTCTAACTCACTCAATGTAAGCTCGCAACCCGATCATTGTTTACATGGTCGATATAAGGCAGGGATATAGTTTGTTGGCTTGGTAAGAGCTCCTCAACCAGCTTGACTAATGCCAAGATCATCTAGATGTAATTCAATCACAAGTGTACCTATTGACGACTATCCTTTTAGGGATGGACCGTTAGAGTCATAGGAAACCTTAAGTTAGTGGGACATGCACCCTAAGGTGACCTTTATATTTTAAAGAAGTTGTTTCTTCTCTACGGTGCGAGATTAGGGTCAAAAAAGTGAAACAAAACATAGAAAAGGTTAATGGGGGCAATGCGCCGAACAAGCCTTTTAAGGAATCAATCGAGAATGTAGCTCAAGAGGGAGAATGTCGAATGAATGAAAAGAGTGGAAAAAATGCACCATAGGTCAAAGAAGATCACATGGAACACTACCTCAAACTACTCAAGCATAGCTTCTAAGATAGTAATAACATTATAGATATGCATAGTTTCTATGTGAAAATAAAGGCGATCAGAGACAACAAAGATATGCAAAGGATGGACAAAATGCACCACAAGGCATATTATATTACTCCAAAAATTATGCACAATATTATAATAGAAAAGAGGAAATATTGCTATTACAAAACCCAGAAAGAAGGCTAGAGCTCCAGGCCCCTCCTTTTACAGAAGGGAAACCGAGACAGAGAATAAAAGACTAACTCCTTATGTATATATTTTGAAAACCTTCGATTAATATATAGGAGGAGAAGGAGGTAAGAGACAATTCTCGAACTCCTTTCCAACTGCTTTTTAATTATGATAAATGGTGTGAAGTGACAGGAACAAATTTTTCAATATCTTTCTCACATTTTCCCACTATCTACCCCTTTTAAAGAGTGAGAGCCATGCCTATTTAATGCATCTTTAACTATCTTGTGACTAAATCCTTTGAGATGGACTCACTTTTTGAGGAACATCCCTTCACTCTTTATTACATAACTGGATCTTTCGATCTCTTGTGCATTGGTTCCTGGGCTCATGATTCAAGCAACGCCTATTTTTCATTCTATTGAAATGACCCTTTGAATGCAGGTGAATAAATTGAGTATTCGTAGGTTCACACTCTTCACATGGAACTATGCATTAACTTCATTACTGAAGTGACAAGCCGAATGACCCTTTACTTCGATCTTTTGAAAATATCCTGAGCATTTAAAACTTGTAGATAAGCCTCATAATTACTCATACGTGATACATGGCTTGTCACCTTTGTGACTCGCTTCAAATTTGGAACCTATCCGTTGTAGGATCCACGTGGGAGACCCAAGCATCCTTAAGATTTCTTCTTTTCTTCAGGGCTTTTGGGAATGCGTTGTCTTAACACTTGGCATCATTCGCGAGCCCGCTATTTTTTATCCTTTGGGTGAGTAAAGAGCCTTCACTGCATATAAATGTGAAAAGCCCCTTTTGGGTGGGACCCTTATAGTTGACTCCACGTGTAAACCTCACGGGAGTTCGAGACTTCATTCCCTCCTTTGACTTCTGAAGTTGCACCCGTTGGACACTTGGCATCATTTGCAAGCCTGCTACTTTCTTCGTGATTTGGCTAAGTCTTTTCCATATTACCGAATACTCGACTTCGAATGGGTTTCAAAAATGAATGAATCTTCTGGTTGTGGAATTTAGATAACATTACCACTTTGACTCTTTGTAAACCTAACTCATCGCTCAAGATCCCAACTCTTCCAATGGCTCGCTTAGGACTCTTAGCTTGTTACGCCGAAGGCATATACAATTAAAATGTATAAGGGTGGAGGCTTTCCGAGACTAACGCATTTAAGGAAATCAATGGAGTAGAGAAGATTGACGTACATGTGTTGTAATCAAAGGGTGGAAACCGATCTACATAGAGTCCTTTTTCGCCACTTTTATCTCCTTTGTCATCGCAAGTCGCTTCGAATGGAGTTGGTGTTGGCATTACTTTTTTTTTTCTTTGTCTGCTTTGGTTGTTGCAGATGCTTCGCAGGGGTTAGTAAGGTGCTTTGGATGCCCATGGATTTCTTTGATGCCTCTATTTTTGCTAAGGGACCGTAGGTGCAGGGTCCTCTATTGCTTTTGATTTGTTTTTGTTAGCCGTTCCTTGAGCTATTTTTCATTGTGCGGAGTCGATGATTGCTCTTAGCTTTGAACAACCACTTTCCAACACCATAACTATGGGAATTTTTTTCCCAATTTAAACATATGTCTTCAATGATTTAAATGTAAAAACTAACATTTAAATCCAACATCAAATAATTACAAATCTTTAGATAATAAATCAATTAAACATGTGTATATATATGGGTCAACTAGATCCTACTTGATCCCCCATAAGGTGCTCTTTCAAGTCAGTACACAAAGTATACTTATTAGTGCCCTTCTCGACATTGATTTTTAAGTGTTTTTTCAAAGTGTCTACCTGGGGTTTAGTCAATTGAATCCCATCCAACATCACACACTTAGTTAGAACTAGGTGAACCTGATAGTGTACTACCATACACTACTTCGGCCAAAGTTTATGAGTCATGCATTGCATGCTCTGTTTCTAGACTGCACAAAGTCTTTGAAACATGTCCCATCACCATGTCACTTGGTTCTGTTATCATAATGAATCATTCGTTCAAGTTAAATTAATTTAATTCACACAACAATAAAAACTTGTGCATCTAGTGAGATGAGCACGATTGTGCCAACTTAGGTTGCCTATGGGAGAGAAAGAGCTTAGGTAATGAATTTCATCATCACGTGGTCAATTTATTCCCGTAGCCAACATAAGTTGGTATAGAGGAACTAGACTAGCTGGATGGACAATTTTTGCATCATAACACAACTTAATTTCCATGTTGATCACGACATGCATAATAAGTGGAGTTCAAGGGACAACATAGGATAATCTGTTGTGAGGCGGTATTCACTGAATGACCCATGTCATTCAGTGAGCACCACACTACAACAACCATCCGAGGTTGGCCTACCGAGCTCCATGTATTAAGTTTGTCGTAACTTTTCACCTCATTGAATTTGTTTACAACAATTTAAATTTCATAACGCTGATATCCATCCCATTAATTATTTGATCCTAAGGTCCATATCTTAGTTTCGATTAATTAAACATAATCAACTTCCACAAGTTTGCTTATGCACATTCCTTAAGCATTGAGTTAATTAGGGCAACAAGTTGCATTAATTATGCAGCCCTAATTATTAAATTATGACCTTGTCATTATATTTTCTTAAGTACACAAATGTAAAACTCATCGTTGAATGTATATAATCATAAACATCCATAAGGTTTACATACTTAGGAATAACTATTAAACTTCCACAATACATTGGTTCATATCCATAATGATTATATAATATCAAATCATTAACCATATATCATCATTTAATAGTTCCTTCATACAATCTATAAAATAACAGTCACCGTTATTTAATTTAATAGATTGTCTCTTATATCCATTTTATAGCTTTAGTATAATTCATAGTATTAAAGCCATCACACAAAGGATATTACTTCCACTTATTCATAGTTCAACGTAGTCATTATTTTACCCTCAATACTTATTTCTAACCTCAAGTATGTCGTCCTATCATCCAGCATATGTTGGGTGCTCACCCGAGGTGCACGTGGGCACCGAGCCCCTCATTTATGTGAGCTTTGCAAGAGATTTATGCCATTAATGGAGGATTATTTGCAAAAATAGAAGTACATTCATCCACTTTGAGAGGAAGAAGATATAACTAATAGATCTACACATTAATGCATCATAAAAGATAAATAACATTATAAGAAGTACAAGAAACCAGATCTGAGTCATGATAAGCCATATAACATGAGGGTTTACACCCATAAGCAAGTTGTATAGAATAGATCCATGTATATTGATTTAACAGAGTTCAGTAGCCATATTACATTCAAAAGGGTCATCTCAGACCATATACATCAAATGATAGAGACTCAACTCCTACAAACCTATATGATCAGAGATCCTAACTATGCTTTTTCCCATTCTATCCCTTATTATAGATCCCAATACCCATACATATGCTTAATGGTATCCCTTACAACCCTCTAGCACTAAGTACTCTAAACTAAGTACCATGAACTAAACCCTAGCATTTCCTAACATTTTTGTAACACTTCGTTACTCTCCTTCTCTTTCTCTGATTTCTCTATGCATTATCTATACATTCTCCCCATGTCTCTATTGTGTTCCTGTCCTAAGCACCTCTTTAAATAGGATCATCGACCACCGCCATGACTTCTCTCTTGAGTAGATCGCGTGCCAAGTGTCGATGTGGTCCTCCATTGGTGAATGCTTATCCTCTTTGCAAACCTTCCACTAATTGTAATGATGTCTCTCGGGAATATTCCCTGTGTGGAATATCCTTTTCTTGACCTCCAAGGTTCTAGGCTAGCACCTTATCCACTCATCACGCCTAGTTGAGTCCTCACATTTTTCCTCAAGTGACTCCATGATGCTACGAATACAACTAAGTCCTTCAAACCCTTGTTCTCGCCTCCCGCGTGCCTGGTTTCACTTAAACCCTTCTTAAACCCCTTTTTCCTACACACTTTTCCCTGAGTGCCCTTCTATCTACTGATCCTGCATGTGCATGCCTCTTGGTACTTAGCCAATATTTTAGGGTCTAACATCACCCCACACTATGTGTGTTCTCCATCCTCAGAAACATTTTGCTTCCTCAAAGAATAAAGAATAGAGGTATCAAAACAATCAAAGAATGGAAGGATGAAAGAAATGGAAGAATAGAATAATGTGCTACTACTACATGAGGAGTGGGAACTCCTTCTTCATGGATGCCTCAATCTTCTCCCATGCATCTACTTCTTCCTTGTGCACTTGCTGAAGTAGGTCACCCACTAATGCACTTACTTCATCAAAACTAAGTTCCTCGCTCTTAGCTTTTAGTGTATCAACAATGATTTCCAACTACTTGCTAAGATCACCTAGCACATCCATCTGCGAGTGACTGGGGGTACAGTTCCTTTAGCTTATTCTTAATGAACCCGCAAGGTTTGATTGCTTCTAATTTCTTCTCAACTTTAGTCTAGGATCTTGTCACACTCCGCCCTATTACCTTTGTGCTTTCCTAAAATTATTTTAGATCCACCTCATGTGTAGTAACCAATATGCTTGCTACCCTATCCTGTTGGCACAATTGTCATACATGGCTTCAGCCATCTATGTGGTGGTCTTTACTGTGGTCAAGGAGCTTAGAGTACCGAGTCACTATCTCCCAATCTTCATCTTTTCCTCCTCCTTCTGGCATGTGCCATCACCTCTTCTGCTGACTCTAATGTGAGTGGTTGCCTTTCCATGGTGAGGATGTGGGTCAAGTCTTCCAAGCATTGCATGGTGACTCATATTTTTTCTCTCAATAGGGGCAGTCCAGTGCTTCAAGATTATGGCATCTGAAATGGCCTCTATCTTCTTATGGATTTCGCACACCTTTTCCTTTTCATCCCTCATCTCATGCCTTAACTACGCATTGATCAATTCCTTCTATTTTATCTCTTTTTACTCAATGATCTCCTCATTCTTTTTCTCAAGATCTTCCTCCAAGACCCTTATCTTGTCATTTCTACCAAAGATTCTTGCCTCTACCTCCATCGATGCTTTGTTGAGCGCATTGCAAACTTGCTCATCAGATAGTTGTTGGGCATTTACTCAGAGGGTTTACTCCCTTGGCATCTAGTATCTTCATCAATGCATCTTGATTTACCTCGAACTCGGGTTCATCAACGTGGGACTCAAAATCCCAAGATAACATTTTCCTTGTGCATGGGTATACACCTTCTTCATCAAAATAAGACCAAGCAAGGAGTTGGTTTTTGGGCATGATACTTGGAAGTGCACGCGCGTAGTACCTTGTTTAGATCATTAATGTAAGTCATCTCTTGTTCCTACGCCACTATTATGCCCTTTCCACCTATGTGCGCTACCTTTGGGAAGCTTACTGCTAAGCTGGGGTCTCGCCCATGCTTCCATACTCCTTTCCCACACTCACACGCTTTCCTCTATTTCCTTCAACACTTCCTCGAATGCTTCACTCAACTTCGTGCTCCACCAACTATTGGATAATTCCTGCCACTTCCCTCTCTATGGTATTATCCATCTGCTCCTTGGTCTGGGGTCGGGTCTTCTGATCCTTCATGTTTACTTCCTCGCTCCCCCTTTATCGTGAGCGCATCCTCATTCTCATCCTTCTCATTTCCTTCTTCCTCTGACTCATGTACATCATACACAAGATGATTTTGAGCCTCATCACGTGCTCTTCATCATCTTCATCACCCTTGTTGGCCTCCATGCTTTCTATTTCACCTGAGTCTGACCCTTTTGTCACCCTTTGTTTCTTCCTTACTTGGTGATTCCACTTTAAAGGACTTTTCTTCTTCTTTTTGGGTGACTCTCCCCTTATTGATGACTCTTCCTTCTTATGGAGACTCTTCCTTCTATAAGACTCTTTTCTCATGAGAAATTCTTCTAATGGACATAAGTACTTGTGCCCGCACCTGAATCCTGTGCCCTACCTGTCAGCACTGTCTCGCATGCTTAGAACCTTTTTCTCAAGAGTTTCTCCTCTATCTCTTTTCTTAGCACAATCTTCTTCCACATGGTGGGGTCTTCAGGAATGGAGACATCATCTTCAACATAAGCACCCTTTTCATACTTAGGCCTTATGCATAAATACACCTCTTTGTTGTCCTCCCTGCAATATGTAATGTTACTAGTTTTAACATGTGCACATCATGGGAGACATACTTCTCCACATAGGTGCACTTCTTGGGGTATATTAGTTTCTGTGTAGCTCACGATAGTCTTGATCCACTACACTTAGATCAAATCTGAGTTTCTTCACCTCTTTGAAATGATTGACCCTCTGCCTTAGAAGTACTGCGCTATGAAGGAGAAAGGTAATTTACACCAAGGACTCTTGGTGCCATCTACCAAAGTAAATTTTCGATGTAAAAATGCTTGGTATATGGAGAACTCAACTTCTCCTTGCACTAGTGAAGGCAATTGTTCAGGTATTCTCCATTCAGCCCCAAATGCATCGCGCATCCGCTTATACCACTTTTCTAGGCGCATACCTTATGAGTGGTCATCATGGTGTCACAGGTATATTGTTCAAACCTCTTGGCAAGGGGAGGGGTTCTCATCTAGGTATTCCTAAACAAAATTATCCGGCCCATCGAGCACTCCAATATTTAAAAAGACAATGGTGAGGAGGACATTACCAAACATGATCTTCTCTCCATCACACGCGACGCATCTATGATCTCCTCTATAATGAAAGATGAGAGGTTATAGATGGTTCCCTACGAGATCTTGCAGGCACACATTCAACTAGGCCTTGTTGATCGTGTCCATCTCTCTTGCCCATTCACTTTGTAACCAAATGCACATGACCATCCTCATCATCAAGTTAGTAATTATAGAAATGTCAAAGTAGTGCGAACCCTTCTTGTAGTCATAAGCCTCAATGGTATTCTTAATGGATTCCTTGTCTTCTAAGTCATCGTCCAATGAATCTCCTTCACAAATAAGGCTAGTGAACTTAGAAATTAGTTGGGGGTTATGCACATCCTCCAACCTATGAAATAGAAGTGGTCTTCATGCATGTGACATCAACCATTGGTATAGTCGCTCGGGCTTGCCAAAATAGGGAAACTCGTAGAGTTGCAACAACCCAACCTTCTCCATTTTTACCTTTACCTCATCATCATAGATGGGCATTCCATCTAGTGTCCTCTTCTCTGTAGGGTGAACCAGTTCTAGTGTCATTTCATTCTTTGTGGTGCTCATTCGATGGTTGTAATCACTTATTGATGACCATCTTCTTGATGTGAGACACCCATTCTTTACCAAGTAATACACCATTTGGGTACTACATTTTTCCATGTACCATTCTTCATTGAAACTGGTAGAGATGACTTATTTTCCTTGTCCTTTGCATTTTTTTGGTGAAACATTTGCTACTTTCCTTGGTTCCATTCCCTCGTCGAGTCTTAAAATTTCTTCCTCTCTCTTGGTCCTAGCTCGCTCAACTTTGTGGCTCCACTCCTTTGTGAAAATTCCTTCAAACCCCATGCCCTAGTTATGCAACCCTAACATAGAAAACCCTTTTTCCACAAGATGGACGTAACACCCATGGGATTCTTCCACACAACCTTCTCCACTTTACGTCGTGTACTTCTTTCCACTGGTTTCGCTGATCAAACTAGCTATGCACGCAAATCTTCACAACTCTTCTCAAAATTTCTTCGCAAGGATGCCCTAGTTCATGAGAGCTCTTTGATAACTTAAAATGCAAGGTAGAAAATAACGCACCCCGATCTTCTATTTATAACTTTTTCTTTTCTTCGCAATAAATGCCATGCCACCTACCAACGTACTTTTGCAATAAAGGCATTTTTTTTTCCAATGCCAACCTTTAATGCTTTTCCTCGTGCTCAATCCTACATGAACACTTCCGTAACCTTTTCAGCGTGTAACTGCCTCATCGACCATAGAGTTCTTCGTGCTTTCTCTCACACCAAAGTCAATTCTTCCTCTATGTCTTAGACCAAGTTTTTTTCTACTACCTACCTCATGTTGCTCATGTGCATTTTTACCCTTGTACGTGGTTTCTCAAATCCTTTTGACACCATCCTTCCTTATGTTCACCTTTTCCACGCATGATCTTCCAATCCACGTGTTTTTGATTTTTCAACCCGGGCCATCCATAACCATAGCTTCCAACACTTGTCACATCACTCCACCCCACACAAAAATGGATGTGGTCCTCTGCACATAGAATTTTTTTGAAAATAATAAGTGGCTACCAATGCACAAATGTGTGCAAAAAAAGAAACAAAAAGGGAAACACAAAGAAAGGAAATTGCATCAAAGAAAAACCTAGGCTAACTGGAAATATTGCCTTATTTACAAACACAAAGAAGACTTATTTATAGTAGGGCTTCAACCTACTCCCATTGAAATGGCCTAGTAACCATGTTCCATCCAGTGCTTGTAACTGGAAAGTGCCTGAATCAAGTATATAGGATATAATGTATGGGCCCATCCAATGGACTTTGAATTTCCCAAGATGGGCAAAACTTGGAATCATACAATAGAACCATCGCCCAACTCAAACTATTTGTTCTTGATGTGTTTATCATGTCATGCCTTCTAGCCTGGATTTTTCTATTTTTTGACTCCTAGCGAGCAATATCCACCTCTCATCTAACTGCATTAACTTATCAATCCTCTCCTCAAGCACTTGTTCATCATCTAATCCTCATGTGTGCACTATACACAATGATGGTAACATGAATTCAATAGGTAACATTGATTCATG
Organism: Taxus wallichiana var. yunnanensis; assembly: GCA_018340775.1. NCBI lineage: Eukaryota > Viridiplantae > Streptophyta > Pinopsida > Cupressales > Taxaceae > Taxus > Taxus wallichiana. The sequence goes on from CM031237.1 coordinate 618,523,207, forward strand.
CCAAACACCAATTGAAAAGGTGTGGCCTTATTCAATCTCTTATAAGTAGTCCGATATGACCATAACACAACAAAAACTTTATCATCCCAATCCTTTCTTCCCACATCACAAATCTTGGTTAACGTGTGATTCATAATTTTGTTAAATGCCTCAATAGTCCCATTAGCTTGTGGGTGATAAGGGGTAGTCTTGTGGTGGGATACCATGAATTCTTCCAACAAGATCCTAATTGTCTCATTCAAGAAATGAGTACCCCTATCACTTGTTAAGCTCCGGGCATCCATATCTATTGATTATATTTTCCCATAAGAATCTTGTTGTTGTGGCCATAATGCAATCCCTTGTAGGTGCTACTTCTGCCCACCTTGTAAGGTAATATGTATGTATGTAATGATATAGCGTGAACATGTCCTTCATACGACTGGGGAAATAGGGCCTACGAAGTCAATTTCCCACTTCTCGAATGGTTTTGCATTGACAATTGGTCTTAATGACATTTCATCTCTTTTACCTAGTTTACCAAGGTGCTGGAAGTGGTCACAGCCTTCTTGCAATAATACTTGATACAATCTTTGTAAACCATTTCCCACCAAAATCCTACTAGAAGGATCTTTGCATGGTTGTATTCCCTACATAGTGTCCTCCTGCAATTCCACCATGCTTCCTCCATGATTGCAATGCATTCATGCTCTAACACACGCACCGACGTAAAACCTCATCATGACCTAGCTTGTATAAGTCTCCACTAATTAACATGTAGGGTGTGACACGTATGGCTAATTGCTTCCTTTCTAAAGTCTTCATTCCCTCGATGCCACACCCATTTTGAGAAAACACAATAATATCTTCCAAGTTAGAGGGCATGGCACGCACCACAATCTAAATAGCTACGCATGGCATTGTATCCTCAATGCTCTGTGCATCCTCCCTTAAGTCAATCCTTGATAAATGGTTAGGTCCCAAATTACTCTTACCTAGTTTCACAACAACCGTAAACTCAAACTCTTGAAACAACAGGACCCACCTGTATATGTGCCCTTGTAAAACAAGCTTGTTTACCAAGTACTTCAATGCCATGTGGTTCATGTATAGAATATAAAGGGTGTTGCCAATAGATACTTGCCTAAATTTGTGCAACATGTAGATCATTGACAATGCCTCACACTTAGTAGTAGTATAGTTCTATTTTTTGGGGTTAGCTTCCTACTAGCAAAGCACAAGGGGTGGTCAATAATTCCCTCTCTAGGTTGTGCTAAGATTTCTCTAATCATCATCCTGAAGCATCAACATGTACATGGAATGGCTTATCCCAAGAAGGAAAGCATAATATGGGTGCAAGTGATAAGCCTATTCTTCAATGTATCAAATGCCATCTGTTGCGCCTCTCCCCAGTGAAATGTACTTTTGTGTTTTAATGAACTTTTTGAAAGATGTGATGATCTTGGCATACCCCTTAATAAATTTCTAGTAATACCCCATATGCCCAAGGAATTTGCTCATCACGCCTGGTTTGGTATGTTCCCCAATCCCACAATAATGACAACTTTGTAGGATCCACCAACAAGCCTTACTTACATATGATATGCCCCAATAGGGTTCCAAATGGAGTAGCGAAAATACATTTCTTAATGTTGAGGATATCCTCAACTACCAACATCTTTCAAACATCATCCTTAGATTATCACAATGGTCCCTCACTAATCCATATATTGTCCAATCATCAAGGTAGAATTGAAGAAACTTATGGATGAAGTCTTGAAATGCCTGCACCACAATGCATGAAAAACAAAGCAGAGGGTTCTTCAAAGTCCAAAAACTCATGACCATGTAGGCAAAGCTTCCCATTCAAGTGGTGAAAGTTTTCTTTTTTGGTCCTCCTTGATAATTCTAACTTGATGATATCCTAAGAATCCATCTCGTGAAAGAATAGATCTCACGCCGGCTACTCCTTCGGGATCTCTTCAAAGTGAAGGGGTTGGAAAGGGTCAATAACACATACCGCATTCGATCCCTATAATCAACAAAATCCTTATCCTCCCATCCTTCTTAATGTTGATGACCATGGAACTTATCCATTCTCGATTCTTCAACAACCTCAATGATGCTTATGCAATCATCTTGTTGATCTCCTCCTTGACTTTGACGCACATATTCAAATTCATTCGATAAGGTCTCTTCTAAATTGGGTGTGCACCTTCCTTTAACTTGATATTCATTTCTCTAAAGGAGTGGTGAACTCCTTTAAGCTCGTGGTACATACGTGGAAACAAATCCTAAAATTCATGCAACAGATCGATGATATTTGAAACCTCTTTTTGTTCAATAATCTCACAAAGAGTAGCCTCCTTAGGTTCCACCTTCGAACCAATGTTAACCTTCTTGGTTTTCAGGGTTCATGGTAGGCATGTGATTTCTCATCAACACTATCCATAACCTCGCATACCCACAATATGGTTAACATCCAAGTTTTCCACCTCTTCACCATCGATCACATAGACCAACTTTCCTTTTTCTTTTTCCATGCATGCGTGCTCAAGCTATATCTCCTTTGATTCTTCCTCATCAAAGCGCACTTCTAATCTAGGTTCACCCAATAATTCTAGTATTCTATCCTCCACCATGGCACTATCTCCCATAGTTAGGTGCTTAACAACTGCAACGCCTCATCCACAATGGCTTAGTACTGATATTCAAAATCTTGAAGGAGATCAACCGTCAACTCCTGCCAGTTTCCTATTTGATGGTGCATCTCTAAGTGAATGTACCATGCACGCGCAACCTTGTAAGTGGAGTAAACTTATGCACCCATAAAGAAGGTGGCAAGGCTTCCTCATATTCCATCAGGCCTTCTCACATGCTTGGACATGAAACGAGGTAGGTTCCTTCCCATGATAATCTTGTATGATAGTAGGTGCATTGCTCCGAAAAACCTAATAGAGAACGTGATTCTCACTTTGCGCCACTCTAGAAGGTTATCGTAATGGGTCACCCACCAACATGTTATGGTCCCGAGCAAGGTATAGCTAAGCATCCTTCTCCTTTGATCTCACATCTCCACTGGGTCTCCATTTCTTGTAGGAAAACATCAAGGTTGGCTCCCCCAAGAATAACTTGGAAACTTCTTTCCTCCTAGGTGCTTGACTGAGATGTGCTTTGTTACTCTCATCACAAAGCCTCTTAACTACCTTCAAATAACTCATATGTCCCGTGCACCCAATTATCACATGCCACACTAGTTGTATCACTTATAGATTGAGCATCTTCCCACTAAATAACACCTTCTTTTGTTGGTTACACAACCTCAGGGTCCCTGATAGTGCACACATAAATTTTGTCTAGGTCTTCTTCTCCTAAAGGCTCAATATAGGGTGTTGACTTCCCATGTCAAAGGAATGATAACGTGTTCCTCTTTATTCTCAAAATTATATACCCCTTATTTAAATGTAAGTCAACATTGTTCTTATAGCACTAGGGGCACCCAAGTAATGCTGGAAAGTTTTCCACCTCAACAAGCACTAAGACTTTGAAGTCTCTAGTGAATTTCACCCCTTGGATAGTGATAGAAATATCCTTTAAAACACCAATGGGCATTGCCTTTGTCTTATTAGCCATATACAACACATTTGAAGATGGCTGTAATGGGGGCCTTCCCATTTGATTCAATGCATCCAAGGTGAGAACATTAACTTTTGTGCCCATGTCAATCAAAATATTACTTAGGAGCCATCCATCAATAACTACATTCAAGGTAATCTCCTTATCATAGTCAAGGATGTGGGGAGGAAGGTTAGCATGCAAAACCTTGCCTCTGCTCACTCCTCACTTGGTATCTTATCCCTCAACCATTCTCCTAACAGAGGAATGATATTTTCTTAGCGCAACATCTTACACACCTCTCTGACATCATCTATATATCTCTCGAGGGACCTCAATGCTTTTATTTTACTACAACTTCCTGGATTGCTCTTTTAGACATTAAATTTCCCCTTAAAGACTTGATTACATCCATGGTCTCTTGATAGAATTCCTTTTGATGGGTAGGGTCCGGATACTTCCCATATACCACTTCTTCTCTTGTAATTAGTGGTCTATGCTTTGGTATTTCCTGGCACACATAACCTCAGCTCGCATTCTCACTAGTATAGGTTCTAACTCTGACTCATGCACCACCCTTGACATCCACTATGAGTTTTTTTTTTATGCTTAACATCCCGATGCCCTTATCTTTTCGTTGTTTCTAGCTCATGTGTTCAAATAATTCCAGGCACTCCTCATACTTGTGCTTTTTCCCACACCAAGAGCACTATAGTAGGTCAGGACATTCACGCTAGTAATGCTTTGTGGAGCGACAATTATAAAAGTTTCTACGAGGGAATCACCTCTTCCGCCTCCGTGAAAACCTCTTCCACGAGCTCCTCCATTTGTGTGCCCTTCATCGTGAGGACCATCATCCTTGGAATTGTTTGTAACGCTAGTCAGCACACACCAATATCAATGAAATCATGTATCTAGTCAATCAATCTACAATCCTTGGTGTCATGAGTAGTAGAGGTGTAAATATTGTAATAGCAAGACACATTCTTATGGATCATGGGATGTTGTAGTAGGACACCTACTTGCATCATGATCTCCGTGGAAAATCTCACAGTCTACCATCATGTCACGTACCAATATCCGAGGAAAATTTTCCTTCGTATGCCCCTCTACCTCACAATCCGTACACCATAGGCCACTGTGAGTCTCATGTGTCAAGTTCACAGATAATTTCTCTAGATGCTTTGCCATGGCAACAATTGAGCTTCAAGAAAAGGACTAACATTAGTATCCATGCTTCCCATAGCCTCAACACATAGGGCAGCCTCTAAGGCCTCGCGTGGGTCTAAAAATTCTTATGTGATAGTGATCTCCTGAAGGGTGTTATTAATCCTCCAACAAACCATTGAGCATGTTGAGAAGGATGAATATCATAAGACAATTTTGACAAGAGAGTCTTAAAGTGCACATCATACTCCCGCACACTCTCTACCATACCTTGTTGAATCTCCTTTAGCACGCTAATGCTCTTATGTTTAAACTCAGGAATATGGAATTTAAAGAAAGCATTACACAACACAGTAGTATAATCTACTACTGTCTTGTGAGGGTCATATTTCCAGTACCAACTATGTGTGCGCCCTTGCACTTTCATTAGCAAAATCTGACTTGCCTTCCATTCTGGGGTAGTGATCCCTTTCACGCGCCATAAAAACTCACATTTTTGTACATGCTCTATAACATCCTCAACACCTTTGTAATATGGAAGATGCAAAGAAATTTCAAAGAACACTTTTTGAGGTGGTTGAGGCCCTTGTCTTCCTGATCTAGAACCTGGATTCCCCCAATGTTGCCTCCACCACTAGATCCACTTGATCTCCCGACCCACTCATATCCTCGTATTCCTATGACCCACTAGATCCTCAGATCCACCTCTCAGCTAGCTAAAAAGGTCCTGAAGTGGTGTGCCTTATGTACCCACTATTGTGCTAAACTATGCATGCCAACAGTCATGTGATATTACACCACTACTAGATGTGTGTCCCGTGCCACTTCTGATGCGATACCCAAGCTTTGTGTACCCATACTTTGTCCAAACATTGTACTAGACAATATACCTCGAATACATGGAAATGATTGTGTAACCATGATGTACCAAATGAAAAATTATACCTCATAGGTGTTGATCGGTTACTTCCACCAATACCAACTAGGTTAGTAATACTTATCTTTGGATTTGGAAAACTAAACACCAAGGGTTGGTCACCATGTGGATTCAAGATGCCGATGGCTCTTCTCCTTTCTTCATATGATGAGCTCTCTCCAGAAGTCGAGGGGTTTCTCTTCCATGCTTGCCAAGATGGGGTAGCTCAGACTGCTCAAGTTCCATGTCCTCCACGTGAACCTCAAATCCTTCCCGCAACATCTGCCTCCATAAATCCATCACTCCTAAAATTCATGCTATCTTGCCAACTCCTCTCTCCAAGCTTCATTATACTTGAGCCACCTCTCCTCTCTCTCCATTTCTACCACAAGGTCCGCCATCCTTCTACCACGCCTAGCTTCGCGCCTCATGCCTAGCAGAATTTAGCTATCCATGGGAAAGGCTTCCAAACTCAAAGTAATGACTAGGATCTTGATAGCTAGTGGAATAACATGCAAGAATGATCCTCTAGGATCCCTCAAGAACTCAAACTCAACAATATTCAAAGAATACGTAGAAATAATGTATTCCAAGGTATAACTAGTCAACACTCTATTCCACCAATGATCAACAACACGGGTCCATGTTATATCGACATCATGCAACCACCGATATCCTCCCGCTGGTCCAAACATGAGGTCTATAATACCAACTCATCCTTGATGCATATGCTGATAGCCATTCATATAACTCTACTGGGAAACAACAAAATAATGTCTCATAGAGTTTGTGATATAGGTTCTCCTCCACCCATTTTTGTGCATCAAACTCAGATCCAATACTGAACCTTTGAGAAAAATCATCCTCCATGTTTTTGAGCCATGCTTCGATACTATCCAAGGTCAAGCACTCTGTCATCACACATTTCTCTCACAATAGCTTCAAAAGAGGTCCCAACAATGGAACCAAGATGTAGTCATTATTTTACCCTCAATACTTCTTTCTAACCCCAAACACGTTGACCTATCATCCAACATACGTTGGGTGCTCACCCGAGGCATGCGTGGGCAGCATCGAGCCCTCCTTTATGTGAGCTTTACAAGAGAGTTATGCCATTAATGGAGGATTATTTGTAGAAATAGAAGTACATTCATCTACTTTGAAAGGTAGAAGATATAACTAACATATCTACACATTAATGCATCACAAAAGCTAAATAACATTATAAGAAGTACAAGAAACCATATCTGAGTCATGATAAGCCAAATAACATGAGGGTTTACACCCATAAGCAAGTTGTACATAATAGATCCATGTATATTGATTTAACAGAGTTTAGTAGCCATATTACATTCAAAAGGGTCATCTTAGACCATATACATCAAATGACAAAGACTCAACTCCTGCAAACCTATATGATCAGAGATCCTAACTATGCTTTTTCCCATTATATCCCTTGTTATAGATCCAGTACCCATACATATGCTTAATGGTATCCCTTACAACCCTCTAGCACTAAGTACTCTAAACCCTAACATTTCCTAACATTTCTATAACACTTCATTACTCTCATTCTCTTTCTCTACTTTCTCTATGCATTCTCTCTACATTCCCCCATGTCTCTCTTTGTGTCTCTATTCCTATCCTAAGCACCTATTTAAATAGGATCATCGACCACCACCATGAATTCTCTTTGAGAAAATCACGTGCCAAGTGTCGATGTGGTCCTCCATTGGTGAATGATTATCCTCTTTGCAAACCTTCCACTAACTATAATGATGTTTCGGGAATATTTCCTACATGGAATATCCTTTTCTTGACCTCCAAGGTTCTAGGCTGGCACCTTATCCACTTATCACTCCTAGTCGGACCCTCACATTTTTCCTCAAGTGACTCCATGATGCGAATACAACTAAGTCCTTCAAACCCTTGTTTACCGCCTCCCGCACGCACCCCCTGTTTTACTTAAACCCTTCTTAAACCCCTTTTTCATGTGTGCTTTTCCTTGAGCACCCTTCTATCTATTGATCCTGTGTGTGTGCACACCTCTTGGTACTTAGCCAATATTTTAGGGTCCAACATTAAATTTAATAATAGTAGCTATCACGAATATGAGTGTTTATTTCAATCTTATTAACATGTGAACATGTTCACAAATCTGAATAAATGTCATAACCAACCAAGAGAAGTAATACAAAATTATTCAAACTTTAATTAATTTTTTTATCCTTTTTAGAAATTGATTCTAAAGCTTATAGGATTAAATTCCTTTAACACTTTAATCATCAAGCACCCATTTGTTTTACAACAAGTAAAATAAGATTACATCCTTTAATCATGCTAAATAAAATCAACCTAGCCTTAATAATCATCTCCACCAAGTAAACTTAAATCCCGCCATCTGCAAAATGTTAGAAAAGGTCAGTTCGAATGAACTGGCATGATAAGTCCTCTTTCCCACTTAACAGTTTATGCCATTTAATATTTACATAAATGAAATGTTGTAATAACTTAAATCATATAAATTACTTACAAGGTCAATCAACATCTACTCGAGATAGTTTAATTTACATTCACAAAACTATCCACATTATTATGTTCTAATGCCTTAATGGCAATTTAAAGTTGACAAAATTAATTATAAAACAAAACAATATCAACCTTATTTTCAAACAAGACATCCATCATTAGAATAGATTGTCATAATTTACACATCTATTATTTATTCCATACCTTACACAATAGGTATACAATTATTTAGAGACATATACTTTCCCTAAGTCGCTGATATTATTTACTAAGGGAATCCTTATTTTTATCAAGTCAACCTTCATTAAAATAAGTCCATAATAATTTTAACATTAATTATTCACTATATACTATTCATACATGTATTCATATTTATTAAGATAACTAATACTTTACCATAAGTCCACAGTTTGTCACATTTGTACTTAGGGAATCCCGATTTTCCCGAACTCAAACAAATACCAACCATCATAATATACAATTATTTGGTTCCCAAATCATTATAAAGTCAAGGTAAAAGTAGTTCTAAGCATATTCAAGGTATTCGAGTGCTTATTAGCCTCGTAGCTATCTTATCCATCGACATTTCATATACAAAACAATCGACCCCAAACAATTATTCATTCAAGTAGAAGTAAAATGGTATTCAACGAACCTAAAGTACATATTCTTTTACCTTAATTTTTTTGGAAATTTAAAAAGTTAGCCATCGATAACCCAAATAAAATGAACACACCATGAACACACGATATCAACGTGATTCCACTAAGGGAAAACGTTCAACACAATCAAGCTTGGAAACATCAAAAGTTTCATGATATATATATATATATATATATATATATATATATATATTCGTAGTACATAGATGAAGTAATGTCAAAAGGGATCCATAACCATAGGAATAGAAAAAACATCATTAACCCCAAACTTACCCTACTTGACAAAAGTAAGGTGATATCTCAATACCTCATCAATTTGTAAGATATAGACACCTACAACCATTATCATTAAAAACAATGTTTGTATTTTGCAAACGATAACCCCAATTTGAGTATGCATTCATAGACCATCCGTATACCTCAATGGATAATAGTCATGATGAAATATACTATTACAAAAATATGGAACCAAACCAATATCATTCATTTTTAACCATTACCAAGACTATAAATGCTTATCAAAGATTTGAAACCATTCAAAAACACAACCTTAAAAATCATTACAAAAAAATTGTGTTTACTTAACCGAATCGAGCCCTCGTCATGAATAGCTTGTTCGAGTCCATAGACCAAAGAGGTGTGTTCTCCTTAAACTAACCAATGAGTCTCTCCTAATCATACATGGGTTTTACTTTATGCATGCTCTTCGAGCTAGGAACTACAATACCATAAGTATAAACATATTCACACTTATCCCTTAGATCTATCTCTGGGGAAACCCGAATGGGTTTATATCAAAAATACAAAACCACATCTATAATTGGGGTTGAACGATAAATTCCTGAACAATGTTCACTAAACAATAAATCATAGGTAACCCATGATCGAATTAAATAATACATGATCTGTTAAGTAATAGAAACCCAAATGTCTTGGGTATTCGAACTAATATAAGCCACAAATTTAATAGAGAGTTTATATACATGAATATATATCTGCAATAGCATTTTACTAATAGTTATATCAATAATTTAACCTTAGGAGATGATATTTAACCCTTGATTCAATAATGAAACAAAATGACAATACCGAATGATAATAACCCTAAAAACCCATTTCAACAATATAAAAAGACATAGCACATTGCAAATATTTTATTCATGTAAATAATAAATAGAATAATCCATTAGGAGAGAAAGAGAACAAATCATGCCACGATAATAAAATCCCTCTTCTTCTCATTCTTTTCCAAGCTTTTCCTTCACAAAGACCGACCCAAGATCAATTCCACAACAAAACAAATACCTCCAAACTTCTTCATGTTTATTTATTAACCCAAATATTAATGCCTTCCCAAAAATATCTCTACTCACAGCCAAAATGCATGCAAATGTTTAATGAAATAAAAGAAAGCACAAAAATAGGGAGAAACTTGAGCATGTAGAGCTCTAACGAAACCCCAAAAGAAAAACAAAAATAACAAAAGAACTCTCCAATGTTTTCCCAAAACCACTTCCTACTCTTCCCGAGGTCATGGGAGACTTTCAAGATAGTTATTGCATGCAGGATGTGTACAACTCCCTCCAACTTTCATGCCCATCCTTTTTCCATTTTCAAATTTAGCAGAGCATATTACCTTACAAATAGATCACTAAGTGAAGTTAGTAAGCTAGATAACTAAACCTCCAACTAATTTATCTCCCATATGGAAGGTTGGTGGTGAATAATAAATGACCCATAAATATTATAGTTGGTACAAGCTACGAAGGGTGGATGCCAACTCACCCCCTCATCTTAGGCCTTGATAAATTTACATATCATCAACCTTAGTTAGCATTAGTTTAGGACCCTTTAATATTTATGCCCTAAACTTTATAAATTGAGAGTCAAGAGTGATAAACATTAGACCCTTCAACATATCTTATAATATTAAGAATTCGAATACCAACAACTTATCTTAGCCTTAAATAGGCCTAAAATATTAATGCCTTTCAACATAAATTTCAAACACAATAATTTCAAATAACCATTATCCTTAGCTTAGGTTCTATGATAATTATGCCCAAGCTTAATAAATTCCAACATCAAAGGTAATCAACATAAGCTTAGACCAAAACATCAACCTTAGCTTTGCATATATTAATATTACCATCAAGACCCAAGGTAAGCATTAGTAATAATATAATCATGGTCCACATACCCCAACATATGAAGCTTGATATCATACATGTTCATGGTCACCCAATAAATCTGGTGTAGCAACATATTGTGACACTTATATAGGTAGGAGTTAGAATAAATGAACTTGTTAGGATTAGTCTAGCAATGTAATAACAAAGTATAGAATATAATCAATGTAATCAATGATACACAACATATTCACTATTGGTGTACTAATCCCATTATTTCAAGCACACTACAACCATGTAAATAAACTAAGATCATGAACAAGAATGCTGTTGGAGCTCAAAATTGCACCCATCCCAAATCACAATAGTCTTGGGCTTTGAGGCAACATGGGATTGTCTCCAAGTTGTGGAACTTGAATTGAGACAAACCTCTAGAGAAGGTCGACTTCCTTTACTCACTCCTAATGCTAAACTACTCCTAGGAATTAAAATGTAACTATCTAACTCTACTTTAACTTTCTAAGGGACTAGGGTGAGAAGGAGATGCATAAAATAGAAACCTAAACTAGAAAAGGTGATAACACAAAAATAAGGGGATGAATACTTCAACAAGAGAGAAAATTGAAGAAACGATGATGAAGAGGGCGAAACAAAAGCCACAATTCAAAACCACGTCTAGGGTTCCACTTTCATGATGCACAATAGACACAAATTCTAAAAAAATACATACAACACACCTGCAAGTGAATGAAAGGAAAGGAAACACAATAAAATAACAACTAAGGTAGAAATGAGCCACAAAACCAAATATTTTATTGTTTAAAGATATGCATAGATCATTACAATGTAGGAGGAAGATGCAGAACATTTACATAAATGAAATCCAAGGCATGTGACCCTTTAGAACACTTGCACAACACTTACGTGATGCCCTTGTATTCCCAAAGTATCCAACATTAAAACTAGGCATCACTTTACAATATATATAAAATGGAAGAAGGAGAAAGAAGAAGAAAAGAGAGGGAATTTGAATCCTTCCTTCCACTAACCAACCACCTTAATTAAATTCTTTGAAAAGATATGATTATGCCTCTAAAAACCCATTCTCCCACACCATTTGCCTTGTTAAAGAAGGAACGACGCCCATACTGCATTAAATTTTGGTGGTTACACTTTGTTTGAAATAGACCTTTTACATGTTGGAGAAACTTTCCTTTACTTTTCCCACCTACCACCATTTGATTCAGGAAATTAGATTTTATTGTGTAGAGGAGGCTAAGATTTACTCGGTGATATCAGATTTGCAAAGATTTGATCATCAGATTGAAAGTTATATCCATTTTTAGCTACGGAAGAAAACTACCGTTTTCCCTTGAAGCACGCTGATTTTTTCATTTAGTTTTATGCAAATTTTAACCTCCATTTGCTTTATCTTCTTCACTCCACACTCAACTACCTTCTTTCTTGACCCATGGCTCAACTACCTTCTTTCAACGACTTTGTGTCAATATCCAGACCCTTTTCCTTCAACCTGTGGCTTTGCTTATTTAATTTTACCCGTGGATTTTGTTAGTGTATCACGGCTTGTTAAAAACATCCGGTAATGTTCTATCCTTCCGTGGCATAATTCAAAATTTGACACCTACCACCTTGGCTATGACTTATCTTCTTCTTTCCGCAACATTCTTAAAACCCTTCTCTACGGCCCTCATTCCTTAGCTCATAGCTATCCAAGTTGTTCTATTTTTTCAAGGGTGCAAAATGAACAAAATTTTTAGTGAATGATAGGTACATTTTCTGCTAGATGAATTGATTAGTAACTTTATGGCATCCATGGGCATGGAGTCAGCTTGATGATTAGAAGTTTGATTTGAACTTGATTTTTCCAAATCGATTAGTCGTTCTGCATTTTATTTTATGAGGTACTGCAACTAATCCTTGAGATCTTGAACTTCTTCCTTCAACAATCCTGGGAAATAATGGAAGCGTGCATGAGAACATCTTCAAGTAACAAGAATGTGGAAGGAACTTAGGAAAGAAACCTACAATACTAGTAAAATTCAATGAAATATCTTAATGAGAGGGTTTGAGATGAATCCCATTGAATGGGATTTCAAGAACATTCCCATCAAGACCAGAAAACTCAAATGAGTTAGATGTCTTGCAAGCGGTGATGATGCATGGTCCACTCTAGATAACATCAAATTTGGAGTGTTCCTCTAGTTTAGCTTCATCAGGATCCCATTCTAGAATTAAATCTCCAACCTTGAATGTTAGATCTCTAGCTTTCTGTCAAACCACTATTTGGTTGACTTCGATGTTGTTCGTGATTAACTAATATAGAGCTATTTGCTAAGAAATAGTAACCCTAGTTAATCTAATTAGGAGGACTAAAATGTTGTATAAATGTAGTAAATAATATGAAATGATTCTAAAATAATTATATTAAATGAAATAAAACCCTAACTATGCCAAATAAAGTAGAAGAATGACTTAGTGATTCTTTGTATATATGGTCACACAGTGTTGCGGAGTTTGACAACAGGTTCGAGAACCGAGCAGTCACTCATAGGTCCTGCAAAGACTAGATCTAGAAGATATGGCGACTGAGGTGCTTGGGAAGGTAATGGGGCACCGTGGGGCACACTAGTTTGTAGTTTAGGCACCCCGATCTCTATCATAACTCCGGAACGAGTTTTGTATGGTCGCAACTTGGTTAGGAACCCTACATGTCTATCGTGACTTTGGATATACCGAATGAGTTATATGATGACTTGTAATACAAGAGGAAGTATCAAACCCTAGAAAAATAAAAGATGTATATGAATGGGTTAGATCGACCTTAGCCACCAAACTTGTGGTCTTATCATTAAGAGTCTTTGCACTAGATTTGGACACGGATGTAGTTACAGTAAGTGTGTGCATGTCGTGTCCTAAGTGCTCTCGTGTCGGTTGCACTTTGTAAAGTAAGCAAGAATAACTATAGAAAATGTAAATAACATGTGTACATAAAATAAAATATAATCCCCCTCCCCTTATGCGGTGTGTGTGATGCAGATCTCTAGCCTTGATGCATGACATTGTGTGGATGTAAGTGATGCAATGGATGTAAATATAGATGGAGTGATAGTAGTATGTGACACTAGGACCCTCATTATGGTGTTATAACTTTATATTTATAGGATTCTCAAGATTAATTTCATAATTAATCCCAACAAGGCCGACAGGAAAGGATAAGGATGAAAAATGGCTAGAAAGACCAAAAAAATAAGTGAAAAGGGATGTGCATAGATCATGGCATCCAGTGGGACCGGGGTGCCCTAAGTACAGATGGGGCACCCTTATTTTGGGCTATAATTACGGGTAAGTTGCAAAATGGATAGATAAGTGCTTTGGAAAATATATGGGAATGATGAAATAAAATATAAAATAAAGATGGCCAAAAGGTGGGATTAATTAGTACTTTATTCACTTGAAAACCTTCTAAATAGTAGTATAAGACGAGCTAAATAATGTCTAAAGTGCATAATTTTGTGTCTACATTTTGCCCCCACTTTATGTTGGTGAGCGGAAAGATCGGTAACATAAAGTAGATAGAGATGCATACCTGATATCCATGTAGAGTGTAGAAGAAGACATGCCGATAGACTTGAATCAAACGTGGAATGCCAAAAAGAAAAATGGAGGAGCGTGGATTCTAAAGATGAAAAATGTGCATAAAAAGTGATGAGAGTGAACCTAGGGTGGAACACATGTGTAGTTTTTCTGTGTGTAGTGTACTTGTATGGTTAGTAAAGGAAAATGCCTATAGTGGTGTGTTGTCGTTGTCTTTGTCATCATCGTTGTTGTTGTCCCCAATTTGACTACTTATTTCTTATATGGTGGACTGCAAGGAGAAAATGATCAAGTAGTCAAATATGTATGTATGTAAAAATGTTGTGTAAAATACACATGTGTAAAGTACACAAATGTAAAATATGTTGGAAAAAAGTAAATGGAACATGTACACTTGATCCATATTGAAAGAAGGGTGTAAAAAGATATCTTGTCTTGCCATGAGTTTTTGGGCGATCTCACGCCACCCCGGCTAAAGAAGTATAAGGAGGAAATTGTTAGGAAATTAATTATTAATGTTTACCTCTAATATTTAATATTGTTATTTATTAAATATTAGGTTTGAAAATATTTTGTTATAATATATTGTTTCAACAATATATTATTCTTAGATTTTTTTACCCGTGGGTGACTCCTTCCTATTTTATGAAGTTGTTCAACATGCCATATAATAGCCAGAAGATGATATCAAGAAGAAATAATATTTGTGTTAAATGATGGCTGAATTGAACTCTATAGAAATGCATTGTGTCCTCTATCTTTAACTTCTACTGAAATGTGTGAAGAGACTGTATTGTCCTATTTTTGGGGAGATGCCACGATGAGAAGTGTGAGAGGAAAACCCAATGTCTCAGAATCGCTCCAAAACTGTGCTGAAGGACACCATGTCGGTTGTGTATGGAGTTGTAGAATGGTCTGAACTCCGAGTTTTATGTGTGAACCGGTGTAGATATGTTGTGTTAGTAGAAAACCCTCAATGATGCCCCCCTCTTTGGGGGCGTATGTGACATTCTTTGAAAGGAGAAATCTACCCTACATGGGGAAAGGGAAACACTTAGTAGATACCAAGGTGCACACAAAAGGGGATGGCTAGCCAAAATAAGTGTTATTCCAAAACACATGCATGTAATAAGTGGAAAATACGCAGACAATGTAGAAACTATGAAACAAAGTAGTGTAAACACGTAAGAAAATAAGTAGACCGCACAAAGTAGGTTTCAAACATGGGACATCACTCATGATGTCACAAGACATGCAAGGCCATCATGGCTACAAACAATAGACAAGTGTGCACACAAGAAAAGGGAAAATCCCGCATACAATGGCAAACAAAGAAGACAAGTAGAAACAAACAAGTAGTCATGGAAACATGTAATCCTATAAAACAAGTGCTACACATGGAACACCCGTTAGCATGTTAGAGTGATAACCAATATGTCAAAGCATGTATAAACAAGTAGTATAAGATGCTAAGTACAAAATGAAACAATAACACCTGGATAAGATGAATGTGGATGCCCCCAACGACCGGTATAGGAAGGGTAGAAGGTGAGCATCCATGCCGCATGTAGAGTCTTGTATCTGTGATCACACTAAACAAAGGTGTGAACGCACATGTGTGTATGATAATGACATATAAGAAAGCAATCTAACATGTGTAATAAAGTGAGCATGTAAAACACTAGTATGCAAAAGTAAATGCCACTAAGACAATGCAGTATGTTGTGGATGGATGGAATGGAATGTAAGATGGAATGATAGGAGCAACGCTCCCCCAAGTGGATGGAAGTGTATGTAGTGAGGTTCATTTTGTTTTCCCCCTCAACAGTTAAGAATGAACCATAAATGAGAGTGCATCATCGGGAAATGGTCGAGTAGTGTTGGTTATATCTAGCGCGTTGTGATGAGTATGTGTATGTGTAGTGGTGATGAAAATGTGACATGGGGAGAAGATGTGTGTGAACCATATAGCCAAAGCGTATATCACAACTTTTTGAATGAAAGAGTGATGATTTAGCCCTAAGCATATATCACTATAGGATGAGTGTATGGGGATGCAACATATGGAAAGATGTGCATGGACCCTATAGCCTAAGCGTATACCATGACTTGTTGAATGGAAGAGTGATGATTTATCCCTAAGCATATATCACTATAGAATGAAAAGGATGATGAGGAGACATATGGAAAGATAAGTGTGGACCCTATAGCCTAAGCGTATACCACAACTGTGTTGAATGCGTGAGTGATGATTTAGCCCTAAGTGTATATCACTATAAGATGAGTGGATGGAGATGGGTGACGATGTATCCTAAAGCGTATGTCACTATGGGATGGATAAGAAGGGAGTGGTGATGTACCCTAAGGTGTATGCCACTATAAGATGATAATATGGGGGTGGTGATTTAGCCTAAAGCGTATACCACTACAAGATGATAGAATGGGTGACAATTTAACCTAAGGTGTATGTCACTAATGCAGAAATGGTGGATGGGAAGGATGTCACAATGGTGAATATAAGGTCCATTTGATTGGTAAACCCTTGGTAGTCAAGTATGGACCGAGGAACTAAAGTGCGTCATAGGGTGGTGAGTGCAACACGTAGAGAAGACAATGTAGTTTAAATGACCAAGGGATGAATATGTGATGTAAATGCGGTGTAAGCAATGAAATGTAGGATGTGTAGCATGTGTAATGTATGGAATGCACTAATAGGTGTATATAGAAATAGAATATGTAAGGATGATAGATGAAACTAGACCCATATATAATGGAAGCTAGTGTAGTAAGTAGAATGTATATGATGAACAGATGCGAGATGTAAAGCGCATGACAATGTCGAAATATAGGGTATGTAGATGATGTAAGATGTAAATGTAGGTGTAGATAGAATATATAGTGATGGGATGGGAAAACTATATCCATATATAATGTGACCTAGCGTAACTATATAATGTATGGATGAAATAGATAACTAGACTCATAGGTAATGATGACTAGTGTGGCGTGTATGAGATAGATGAATAATATGTGTATAATGAGGGGATGTAGGATATAGGCTATGTATGGAAAAGATGATGTAGGATGAAGGTGTAGGACATATAGTATAGTGTTAGGGGTTTATTGTAAGGTAATCCCTAAATAGTCAGTGTGAACCGAAGAACAAGAGTCCGTCATTAGGTAACCGAGGTTGCGAGAATGTGTAAGAAGTATACATATATGAAAAGAAGACTATAAAGAGTAGAGGTTAAACTATGGTAATATGAGGAGGGAGGTAGTATGTCTTGTGATATGTCCCCAATAGTAGGGTGGGAGGAGGCTATGTGAACTCGTCAAGAAGATCATCGTTCTCTGGGTCAAATTCAAATGGGTCTGGATTGGCGACATGGTATGCTATAATATGATCTTGAGCATGTAATGAGCTGGTAAGACATAGGTGATAGCCTATAACATATTCTTCATTAGTGAATGGGGTATGTGGGAAACCGTGTGCGCACCACCATTGAGTGTAGTTAGGTGAATAGCCAAGAAAATAACTATTGAAATGAAAATATGACCAAAAGGCATAGAGAATGAAATATCAAAGTGTGTATAGTGTCTAAGGTACCTCCGATGTAAGTAAGCCAAGAGTCCCTAATGTGAGTGGAGAAGCACAAGGGGTACGCGGGAGATAGACTAAAAGATCAAAGACACACAAGCCATAAGCGACAGTGATAGTGACAAAACCATAATATAGGCGAGAGGTGTGAGTAGAAGGCTAAAGGTCCTCAAAAGTAAAGCTAAGATGAGCTAGAATAACATGAGAACAAATGGTTTCGTCACATGCGGGGTTGAACGAAACATGTTCCCAATAAGAGTTATGAATGAAAAGTGTACATGTAAAGAGGGTATGAGCTAATGGTGAAGACAAAGAGGGAAGGATATTGTGTATGGGTGGAATAGGTGGATGATGTGGAATAATAAGCGGAATAGGAGACAATGTGGAAGGGATAACATCTAGTAAACAAATAACGCCCTCAAGCGGTGGTAAATGAGTTTGATCATACATAAGTTGAGGTTCATTTGTAGTATCAATGCAAGGAACAAAGATACTAGTATGAGGGTCATGGACAAAATATTGGAATGGATCACGGTCTTGGAATATAGTATACTCAATATGCTCATGTAAGAATTTGATGTAATGGTGGAGGATGGAAGCAACAACTTGTATGGTGTGAAGTCATGGTCTACCTAAAAGTAATTATATGAGACTAGAAAATCAATGACAAAGAAAACAGTAGGGAGAGTCTTAGTAACTATGATTAAAGGAAATGTAACATGGCCTAGACATGGTCGGATAGAACCATCATATGCGGAAGCAAAATGGAAGAAGGGATAATGTCACGAGCAGACAAACCCAAGGCTTGGAGAAAAGACATAGGGCACATATTAAGATCAGAGACATTATCGATAAAAGTACGCTTGATAACAACATTGTAGATACGAGACATGATATAAAGTGGTGGGTCATTGTCAAAGGGGTGAATGTCAGCTAGAGGATTGGCCTGGAATGCAATATGTTGGGAAAAGGCATCCACAAACGTATCATACATGGAATATGGATGCATGTCAATAGAAACATTGGTAGTAGCAAAGAGGGTTTGAACTCGATGAAGTAAATCAGGATGGGTAAGCAGATATTCGGTGACAGAGATATTCATGATGGTAGAATGAAAATACCTAGAAGGTGGTAGAAAGAGACGCATCGGGTTCACCAAAATGATTAACTAAAATAGAACTATTTGCTAAGAAATAGTAACCCTAGTTAATCTAATTAGGAATAAAACGTTGTATAAATGTAGTAAATAATATGAAATGATTCTAAAATAATTATATTAAATGAAATAAAACCCTAACTATGCCAAAGAAAGTAGAATAATGACTTAGTTGATTATTGTAGATGGTCACACAATGTCGTAGGTCTGACAACAGGTTCAGAAACCAGAACAATCACTCAAAGGTCTTGCAAAGACTAGATCTAGAGGATTTGAAACCGACCGAGGCACTGTGTGAAGGTACTAGGCGCCTCGGGGACCCACGCACTTTATGTGTCCCGATCTCTATAATAGCTCTAGATTTGAGTTTTGTATGGTCATAAGTTGGTTTGGAACCCTGCCTGTCTATCACACTGGATCCGTTGGATGAGTTGTATGATGACCTGCAATACAAGAGGAAGTATCAAACCCTAGAAAAATAAAATATGCATATGAATGGGTCGGATTGACCTCAACCACCAAACTTGTGGTCTTATCACTGAGCACTGCACTACATTTCAGACCCGGATGTAGTTCTGGTGAGTGTGTGCATGTCATGCCCTAGGTGCTCTCATGCCAATCGTACTTTGTGAAGTAGCGAGCAATAGTAACTATAGAAAATGTAAATAATATGTGCATGGAATATAATAGAATCCCTCCCCTATGTAGTGTGTGTGATACAGATCTCCTAGCCTTGATGTATGACACTATGTGGATGCAAGTGATGCAATGGATGCAACTCTAGATGGAGTGATAGTAGTATGTGATGTTAGGACCCTCATTATGGTCTTATAACTTTATATTTATAGGGAACTTAAGCTTAATTTCATAATTAATCTTGAAAAGGTTGACCTGGGAAAAGGAAAGGATGAAAAATGGCTAGAAAGGACTCAAAAAGAAGCAAAAAGGGATGTGTATAGATCAGGGCACCAAGAGTGGGACTAGGGCACCTCCCAGAGGTGCCCCAAAGACAAGATGCAGTGCCTTGATTTTGGGCTAGAATGATGGGGCAAAAGTTGAAATGGATGGATAAGTTGGAAAATATACAAGAATGACGAAATAAAATATAAAATAAGGATGGCAAAAGGTGGGATTAATTAATACTTTATTCACTTGAGAACCTTCTAAATAGTAGTATAAGACTAGGATAAATAATGTCTAAAGTGTATAATTTTTTGTCTGATCCAACCCGATTATGGTGACATTTCTATTTTCCTTAAGTTCTACCAATTCCGCCATTCAAACCTCCCTTTGATCCGCACCTTTGAATTCCAACCGTTGAGCTAATTCAAGTGAAGGCGACTCAAATGACAATGGTAATTTTCCTCTTTACCATATACTATTTTGTAGTGAGAAGTACCAATAGATTTCTTCAATGTTATATTGTCTACCTAGAGAGACTTTCTTACCTTTCGTGTCATTGCCTCCGATTGATGTCCATTGTTCTTTTCATGATTTTGATCAAATTCTTGTTAGTAGATTCTGTCAACCCATTACCTTGGGGGTAATAATGGAGGAAGTATTAATGTAACGTCTTGATCTTGGTAGTTACTACGATAACTTCTTTTTGTGATGCTGCAACTGTGGAAATGAAAATTGTCATGTGAAGGTGTATCCTTTAATCTTGAAAATCATGTATTACTGTTCTGAACCCTTGCATACTGTAACTCTGTTTACTTGGGACTGAGGTCATTATAACTTGTGTTTGCAAAGTTGTGAACCTACAGAATTGCTTTTGTACTTGATGAACTCATAATTATGTGACAACACACCTTGAATCAATTCCATTGATCCAAGGTATGCTTTAAGCCTTCTTTATTGTCATCTTGTCGGTTGACTTTCTAATAAAATAAAGTCTGGAACCGAGCTGGAGATTGTTGTAAATTTTTAAAGAACCTGGTTATAGGTATACTTGCTTGGCACCATGCTGCCAACGGTAAGGTTTGATTTCCTGGATACATATGAGTTGTAATGCTAGAAAGCGTAAGATAGAAAAAGGGTTGATACCAGGATATTAAGGCATATATTTGGCCTTGGACGGAATGTCCTGCACTATATCGGTTTTAAGCCTAAGGCGGTAAAATCTACTAGGAACCTATTGTGGAATGGATAAGGGTTATGTGTTAACCTATGAAATAATATTTTATCCTATAAGGATTTTAATTTAAAAGGGTTTGTAAACTAACCTAAGGTGGATCCTAAGGACCTACGACCTAGAAGGAAACCTAACTATTTAATTGTGACCTAAACTATTGCTAGTCCTAAAAGGGACCTAAGGATACATGTCAAGTGGGAGGATAAGGGGGAAGGTTTAAACTTAAATGAAGGACTTTAATTGCAGTCCTTGTAGTTTTAAACGCCAAGTTTGGTGGGAGCAAAGAAGTTAGAGGCTTCTAACTAACAATACAACTAAATTTGAAATTACATGCAAATTTATAAGAAAGAACTCACCAAATCTGAGTCGGTGGTGGCGTGGAGAAAGAGGGAGAAAATGCATTCAATGCATTTATTTGCCTTGGTTTTGGTAACCAACCCCTAGGAAAGAGGAAAGAGGATTTTTTGTGAGCTATTGTTATTCATTTGGGTTTTAGGTTTTCTCTCTCTGCATTTTGTTGCTCTTTCGAACCTACAAGTTTGTTTTTCGGCCATTGTTGTTTGACCGCCTCCGAGTGGTTTCTGGGCCTATGTAAACAAGGAAGTAGTTGAGAGAACTATTGAATAATGTTGTTGGAGGAAGAAACTCTGGAGAAGCTCGGTTGTGACCTTCCACGAGCTAACAAGAAATTATACAGGCATGTTAGGCTCTTTTCTTTAAACAGTTTTGCTCTTTATTAAGCGTCTTCATTAAAAGAACTCTGCTCTTATAAATGTGTGTTCTTGTGAAAATATGTTGATATGTTTAGATGTGATCTTTTGCTTGAGTTGTCATTTGAAAACAAATGCGATTTGGGTATTTTCTTGATGCATACATGAGTAATGGGTGTCCCTTGTTGAAATAGTAAATGAAATGAATTTCATCTCTCATTGTTTTGATTTCGAAAGTAATGGGTGTTCCTTTGTTGAAATAGTAAATGAAATGAATTTCATCTCTGTTGTTTTGATTTCAAAAGTAATGGGTATTCGGTTTTGTTTTGTTGACCCTTGTGGGTTTGAACTTGTTGAAGGTGACAGTGATACGTATACTATTTTCTGAGATATATATACTCAAAGGTTATGGATTTCGTGAGAATGCTATGACAGAACTTTGTGAACTGTTCTTCCTTGTTCATAATACAATTTAAATTGTGAAGTGGGTTCTTGTAGGAATAATAGGTTTATCGTATCATCTTTACATTTGCTTGTTTTAAATCGATACAATGTTCCTCCTATTTTGTTCTCGGTACCCATGTATGGTTGTTTGAAAATAAATTCTTATCGAACTTGGAATAGAGTAATCTGTCTATTTGATGGATTGGAGTAAAGCATATAAGTTTTTACTTTCCTTTAAACTCAATGATGAATATTTATATATTCAGTGGAGTTAGACTTCTTCATTGTTTCATTAAAAACTAAACCTGAGTAGACTCCTTACTCTTGTGATTGAAAAACGACTTCTCAGCCTGGAAGATTTGGGACCATGTATGCTTGGTTATAAACTCTTAATCATTTTGTATTTAGATGGAATATGTTTTTTGTTAGTGTATACAACCACTAACGTTGGTTGTAATTGGAAGCTCAGTTGTTGTTAATATTTTGGTTTAGTTGTAAAAATGAATTCGGGAATGCTTTCCTTGAATGGTAGTTAGTAAGCTATTAAGATTGTAATATGTGATATGGTTTTGTGGGAAGAATTATTTTATTAATAACAGTTGCACATCATAGTTTGATATTGATATATATAATATATATATATATTGGAAAGAAGTAATGCGAATCTCCTTTCTTTCATTCGATTATTGACTTTTAACTCTCTCCTTGACTGTTATCTCTAATTGTTATCTCTTCTTGTATAAGATCGACCAGTTCGGTTGTATTTAAATAAAAGGGATTAATGAATAGGTAACTGGAAGTAGTATTTTCTTTTCCTTCGTATCCTATCTAAAATTCTGTTAAAGAGATATTGAAGCCACATGTGACTACCTTCGGGAGTGTGCAAAAGTGTTTTACGTTCTGTTTCCTCTCTCTGAATGAATGAGTACTACGTTGTTGGTTGAATTCTGAAAAGTGACATAGGTTGTTGTCATGATGTATGACTGTCTTTCTCTTCTGCATTTGATTTGGTTGAAATCAAGTGAGTAGTATAAAGGTGAAGGAGTTCTGTTTAAATTTCTAGTCAATTCATTATATGAATCCCATTTATAATGATGGAATGGGATTGACAGTGATTGCATTCAAATAATATATAATATATATATATATCAGTTCTTATAAATGCTTCTAATATGAGATTATTTAGAGAAAATATTCTTTGTAATATTTGTCTAAATCTGGAATAAACTCTTTTCATTTTTAAAGGAAATAGTTAAGGAAATGGTGATATATCATTGCGTGTTTGCTGTAATTATTTTGAGGAGTTATTAGTTAATAGCATTGTCTGATTTTGATGCTATTTATTGAGACTTGGTTGTTTAAATGGTTCATCCTTATTGGTACTTAACTCTTACGTGATGTCCATATCTATTATGGGACATTTCATAAAAGCAAAGTTCTTTTATTGAGACAATTAGTCAAGAGCACCTCATTTTAATGATAAGTGCTTAACATGCTCAGTTTGATGAACTGACCCGTGCTAGTAAATTTTACAGATGGATTCCGTGAGTAATAATGAAGACATGTTGTTTTATGATGCTTCTTCTGATTAACTAAAGGATGGATCTTTTCTGAGATTTTTATTATTCTTCTCGAAGGAAATGGAAAAAGGAAAAGTTGTATTCTTCTTTCTTTTTGAGTTATCGATGTTGATTGGCATGAATGAAGTCCGGTTGTTTGGACTTGTAAAATGTATATATTTTATCTTGAGGAATGAGAGAAGGGAATGGTGTGTTATTTTAAATGTTGTACCATTATTGAATTGTTGGAATATAATCGAGTACATATTCCTATTCATTGAATTTGTACTTATTCAAATGATGGTTGTTAGATCTAAAAGGATATAATGTCTATTCTTCACTTGAATACAACTTTTAAGTTGGAATGTGCAATTGATTAATACTTAGGTCAATATGGGCTTTTAAATTGACATTAGTAAAAGAGTAAGATAAATATGAACTCTTGTATAAATAATATTCGGAATTAGATTATAAACTAATGAATATTAATGAAAGGACAATTGAATTTTGTATTCAGATTTCGTTAATATTCTTTGGGATGTCTTGCCCAAAGGATATTTGAAAGAGGAATCATATCTCCTCTTAACAAACCTTAAACTGAAGTAAGGTAATTGTAAATAAATGAATACATCTATATGGGAAATAGACCTCATTCAAATGAGGTCTAATGAAATGGAAACCTGAATTTAAAATCAGTTGCGAAAAACTTGATTAAGCTTAGTAAGTTAATCTTACTTCGTTAAGCTATAGTGGACTGTAAGTCTGAAGCTTTAATTAATGAACTAAGAAAGGAATATGCAATCCTTCGGTAAGGAGGAGTGAATGTATATTAAGCTACGAGACAATTCAAGTCATTCCTAGCTATGCAACTGTAATGAACTATGAGGTTAGAGGATCAACAAGGTTGCTGAAACTTATTCTTAAAAATATTAAGATAAGAATCTAATCAAACTTTTGGCTGGATATATGAACCCTAGGTGGGAGGATTCCGTAGGATGTTGGTACACGCCAACTGCAATAAGGTGTCTTCATGAAGGTTGGGCCTTCATGACGACACAATGTTGTAGCTGACATGTTGCAACACCCTTCCAAATGAATCATCTAGGTTTACATATGCTTGGACTTGGCCTCAATTTTACTTTGGACCAAGTTAGGAATATGACCTTGTATACGGAGTGACTCGTGAAGACTAAAGGTAACTAGACACATGCGTAGTCGACTAGGGTCGATGAGGTATGTCTGCATACCTTTAGTCATCATGAGTGCCTCTCTATACTCTTTCATATTGCTATCTTGGGTTAAAGTTCAACCTTGGACAAGAGGACTGACAAAAGTCAGAAAAGACCATTCTAGGTAACAGATGAAGTGGGGTGAAGGACGTATTCCATTGATGAGTATGCCATCTAGGAATATGATCATGCTAAGCATGTGAGAATCTTTGGCCAAAGTATCGCAAGTTGTTGGTTGCATTGTCCTAAATCACCTAGTTTAAGAAGTAGGATTTCAGATGAATATCGGTAACAGATATTCAGATAGGCCTCTTAAATGGAGCACTTCAATAACCGAAAAGGTAAAGGGAACCAAGTATACTTAGTATACAATGCATGGATTAACATGAAGGATCGGTAAGTAGCCGAGTCATGAAATGAGAGATCGATGAAACTCCGAGCCATGAAATGGGAGATCGGTAGTTCTTCGAGTCATTACAGCAGCATATGGTTATCTGTTATATGATTGAATGGCATGGAATGTGTGTTCCATATTATGAATATATGAAGAGAGAACATTGGTTTTAAAAGCATGTGTGTTCTAAATTACGTCATTTAGAAGCGAGAGAACAATTATTAAAACTTGATCATGTGTTCGAATTACGTAATTTAGAGTAGAGAACGTTATCAAAAAAATAATTTTTTTCCCTTGTTCTAATGTCTTAAAATGGGAAGAAATGTCCACTCGAGAAACCATCATGGAACTCGGTTAGAACCTTGTCACACTCCTCACCTTATATGCACACCGAGTAACACTCCATTGATATTATTTTTGAACAAGACACCGTCAATTAATGCATAGGGAATGGATCACAATGTTAAATGTATTCTTCTTGATTTGTTCAAACCAATAGGGTATGCACCGATAGACAAGAACTTAGTCATATCAGCAATCCAACTGTGATCATTGAATACATTTATTTCATCCTTCTGCCATTCATTATTGTTTGAAGGCTCTTCATTTATGAGGGATATTTCTTGGTTATCTTGGGCATCTAAAGCTAGCTGCTCACAACGTGCTCTTCCTCTTACCAATTTTGTGGTCTTGATAGTCACATCATATTCCATGATCTTAGTCACCCATCCATCTCATTTCTCACTAATCTCTACTCCCATGATGAAGTATATTACGCCGGAAAGTGACACTAAGACTTTGATGCAACTAGCATCAATCATACTTTTGAACTTCTTCAAGGCTCTCATGCTATATAACACTTGTTTTTCCATGTGATTGTACTTGAGCTCATAAGCCTTCGGTGTATGATTGAAGAAGGCTACAAGATGCTCCATACCTTGATTATTTTTTTGAGTTAAAACCATGGCTATACTAGATTCAGCCCCGTAGGCATATAGAATGAAATATTTGTTATAGTCCGGTTGACCTATATAGGAGCCTGAGCTATCTCTTGTTTTATCTTTTCAAATCTATCTTTTCCTCTCGTGGTCCACTTGAAAACCAAATCCTTTTTGAGCATGATAGTAATAGGTATTACCAAACCCATGGTTAGGGTGAAAATGCCTAAAAAAAGTTGATTTTTCCAAGAAATGACTGCAGAGCCTTCTTGTGAGCTAGTAAGGAAAGAGCCGTGATGACTTAAATTCTTTCCGGATCAATGATAATTCCTTCTTTTGACATAATATGCCCTAAGAGCTTACCCCTAAAGACTACAAAATTACACTTCTTAGGATTGAGGGACACACCCAATTCATTGCATCTCTCAAATACTTTCTCTAAGTGCTTTATATGATCCCAGATGAAAGTACTTTGAGAAACCATGATGTCATCTAGGTAAACCAAGATGAATTCATTGATATACCCCTTGAAAGCAATGTCCATTTCTCTTTAGAAAGTGGCACCTACATTGATAGGCCAAAGGGAATTTTATGATATGCAAATGTTCCCCATTTGGTGGTGAACATGGTTTTATATTGATCTTCTTCTTTCACTTTGATCTGGTTGAAACTAGAATAGCCATCAAGCATGAAAATATCTCGACTCACACTCTTATCTATATAATATGATCTATGGAAAGTAAAGGATAGTGATCCTTTAGAGAGGCTTTATTCAAGTCCCTGAAATTGACACAGAAGTCGATTTATCCATTCTTCTTCCTCACTGGAACTATATTTGCCACCCAAATAGAGTACTTAATAGGAAAAATTATCTTGGTGTTGAGCGAGGCATGATTGTTGCTCTAAGGAGTGACACACAAAAGATGTGCACGTGGGAATAAGGCACATTTAAAGGCATGGAAGGATAGGAAAGGAAACACATGCCGTAACATTGTGGCTTAGGACTTAGCCATTTGTATGGATACATGTTATTTTTGGAGATAGCGCACATGAGCACACATTGGGATGGAGACTTGTGCGACATGCAATTGGTATTTTGGGAACGAGCGGATGATAAGCGCCATGCATAAGTTTAAGTTAATAATAGGACTTCTTCTTAGATTTAATCATAAGACATCTATTATTAGTACACTTGCATATATGCATGTCATTGTAAAGGCACATGACTATTAACAAGATGCGACCTATTTTGACAAGTGCATGGCGGTGAAGAGAAAGTCCCAACCTCTATAAATATGTATTACGCTAAGCATTTTAGAGACTAGAGACCTGAATTAATATAGAGTTATCTTTACTGGATCGATGCATGCACGACTTATGGTGATACTTTATAATGTAGAAGCTTCTATGTTTTATAATGTTTAATGCTGATGGAGTATATTGGTTGGATAATGGTGTTAGACATAATCGAATATGGTTCTTGTGTGATTAATCTTATTATAGTTATTGTTTAATTCATGATTCACTAAGATCTCGATCTGGATTATGCCGTTGAATTTTTATGTTTAATTATGGATCGAATATGTTTTATCTTCATCACACTAACATCTTCCACAAAAAAATCTAAAGAGGGGCTTGGTACCTTTGCATGCTTTGGGTAAATTCTTAGCTCGGGCTAGGTGATGTGCTAGTGTGCTTAGGTTTTATATAGTAGATTCTAGAGCTCGCATCATTGGTTCCATTGCCGAGACATCTTTTTCAGCTATTTTTAGGATGGTTCATGATGAAGACGTATCTGTTGACCCTAGCAAGTTTTGAGGAGTGGATAAAAGATCTAGAAGAAGAGTACGCTCATAGGTTCAACATTGGATTTACATTTGATGCACATGTGTGGGTGGAGAAGAATCTATATGACTATTTGTATGAGAGTTTCTTTGTAAATTTTTGATAGATTTGTATGAGTGGTTGGTTGCTTATGCATCTAAAAGGAGCTGGAGGTATTACACACTTATCTGGACCCTTTATGATGATGATCTCGATTTGGACGTGCACCGTGGATACTTGGTTCCATGGTGTTTTGAATAGCTATATTTCGGAGTACTCAATTTCCACTTATTCTTTCCCGAGAGGTAGTAGGCGAGTTCGATTTTATGTTATCCTATGGGAACCTATTTGCTAAAAGGCATTCCAATGGCAATCAAAATCCAGAGGGTAACCCTAAACTTGGAAGAAAATATGATGGCTAGCTAAACCCCACCACATGTAGAGGCATGAGTAGGTTTGGTGAAGGATGGAGCACCTAGTGATAGAGAAGCAAAGGGAATAAAGGCAGGTTAAGTTCAATGAGGCATGTGAGAGGGAGATATAGAAGTAACATGATATTGCAGAGCGACTGGTGTTGAGGAGAGAGATGGATCATGAAGGATTTGGGGCTCACCCAAATGGCTTGTAGTAGCCGAGCATATGGAACTCCCCCATTTGGGAAAGCATGGTAGGGAACCCTCATCAACCTCATATGAGACCATGCCAATAGAGACGACATGGGCCATGGGCGTGCATCTAAATCTACCTAGCAACCTAGCCCTTGTGCTTTATTTTGTAGTATCTAAATCCAACCGGTAGTTAGCAAGCTAGTTTAGGCGGTAGAATAAGCTGGAGTAAATCAAATAACAAGTACATCTATGGCCAGGAAAACATATTCTTTTTTGTTTGTATTTACCTTTTCGGAGTGCATCGTCAACACAAAACTCAAGTGCGTAAAACTTTGGACTCACTTTTGGGAGTAGTACACTCGTTAGTGCAAAATCACAACACCCTCGAATGACCAAAGATGTGAAGTGGTTAAAATGGGGCATTTAGTGTGATTGCATAACATTGGATCAAGATTTTTGCGCTTGTTACCTGTCCAAGTTAATGTACCAAACTAAACACAAAAACCCTGAAAAACTCCAATGAAATCGATACCTGATGAAGATGTAGACGGATGAGGAAGCTGATGTAGACAAGACGGGCGCACACGAGCAATTTGCACAATAGCTCCGAGTAACCTGCAAAACATCGATGCTTGACAGAAAAAGATGGCGTTAGAAGATATTTGGGTGGACTGCCCGAGAAGCGGGTCCGGGAAGCGATGAGCTTCCTTGGCGGATGTCAGTCCACGTTTTCAATAAAGAAAAGAAGCATACATGATAAAAGATATAAATAAAGACTAGATTTTCTGATTGCAGTAATAAAACAGAAACTGAACAGCAGACAGAAAGTACAGAAAACAGGGAACTGCGAAATAATGCTGGATTTGTGTTACTTGTGACCTTTTACCTGTCTGCAGTGAAATCGGCGTCGACTGGGTATAATCGGCGGATCGATGTGATCGGCGCGCGATCGGGACCGATCGGCGCCGATCGGATAAGATCAAGTGTCAATCAAGGCGATGACCAATCGGGAACCGCATACGATGAGATTCGGGGATTGGAAGGTGAATGTAGTCTGCAAGATGTGCCGAAGATGGAGAGACGCTGGAACAGAGTCACCAGATGATAGATGGTGGTGTATGATGTTGATATGATACGGGCAGAGTAACGGTGCTCCTCTCAGGGATTGATTAGGACAGGATCTACCCTAACTGAGACAATTGATGCTAAAAAGATCTTTCTTTCTTGCAACCTGAATCTTTCTCGCTCTCTGTTCGTGCGTAAGTGCTTTTTCGCTCGTTCGTCTCTTTTCGGTCTCTTCGCTCTCTTCGGTCCCTAGAACTGAGTTACAGGCTTGCTTTTATAATCGGCGCCGCTCTATAAAATCGGCGCCGACCATATGGGTCGGCGCCGATCGCGGAGAAGACTCCCGAGATGGCTAAAAATGATCGATTTGAGAAAGGCAAGACCTATCCCGACCACGGAAAATATCCCGCTTAGGGAAGATTAAAAATGGATGTAATGCACAGATAGAATAAATTTGGGGTGGATAAGTGATTAAGATGCATGGGAAGAAGCGTAATTAAATATTTAATATTTAATTACTCATGGGTAAGATGTGATGTGATGAATTAAATTTAGAGTAAGTGATTAAATCACAAATTGGAAAACTACCCCAAGGGGATAGTTGGTGACGTAAACGTGCCCCAGGTTACCTAAGCAGGTAAAACGAACGTGAGGGACACTAAATTGGATAACCAATTTTAAGTGTCTACATTTTGCCCCTTTTTGTCAAGTAACTTGCGATAAGCAAGGTTATGAGACAAAAACAAAGGGATGGAAGAAGAGAAGAATTTTGTGGTGATGTGATCCCCCTCAAACTAGGGATGGGATGGATGATAGAACAGACGATCCCAAGGTTGAAAAAGGTAGATAAAAAATGCAGGATGCCCCAGTTGGATGGCTGGAGTAGATCTGATCATTGATGACGTATAAAAATAAACACAAGGGCAGCAACCTAAGGAACTCACATTGGTAGGGAAAACTAGCCGGTCTCCTCATGAGACGACGTTAGTGTCTACAGACCCATGAGTGTAAGGAGAACTGCAAAATAGTCAACATCGAAAGAGAGACACATTGGTAGGGACAACTAGACGGTCAATAAATCAGACGACGTTAGTGCCTACAGACCCGCGTAACTCTAAGCTGCCGAAAGATACGAGTGTCCCACGCAAAGGGAACAAACCCGAAATAGACAAGGATATCTAAAAGATGCGCCAAAAGGCAAGATTCAGCACACAACAATGATCAGATAGATAAGTAAGCCAAGCATCAACACTATGGCAAAGAGACATGAAAAATCGGCGGCGATCAAACTAATCGGCGCCGACCAAAACAATCGGCGTCGACCCAAAAAATCGGCGCCGACCAATCCAGACGCATATAAATATGCGAACGGAAAACGTAAACGATTTATTTGCAACGTGACGATTGATTCAGACAGAGATAGATTTTTGATTTGAACACAATGGAAGCCTCTGGGAGCGGACAGAAGCGCAGGAGGACACGGCCTGGGGTAAGTGGTCATTTTCGAACCCCTTCGTCGTTATATTTTTTTTTTGTTTGATTTTTCATGCGCATGGGAGGCCTGGGTCTGGTTTACGCCTGGCCTGGCAGTCGGCGCCGATTGGTATATCGGCGTCGATTTGTTTGGATCGGCGTCGATTGGTAGTAATCGGCGCCGACTAGAATGAACGACGCCGATTTTACCAAATCGACGCCGATTGAAAGATATTTAGCATTTCCTTCTTGTTTTGGATGTTATGATTTTGGAAGATGTGATTTATGGAACAGAGAGACTGATTATGCTTTTGATGTCGTGGATGCAGGCACGAGAGGCTCTTCATATGAGGGATGCCATCCCTGAGTTATTGGAGACGATCCTTCCTGACGTGACCGATGCAGACTGGCAGCATTTAGAGCTAGCCGGGCTCGGGGGTTTTAGATATTACAGACGAGTGCCACGGGATGTGGAGCTCATGCGGGCATTAGTGCGACGGTGGGACAGCCACACGTGCACATTTTGGTTTAGGACGGGTGAGATGACTATCACCCATGAGGATGTATATAGTACAGATCCTCCGACACGATTACACGGGGACCCGATTGAGATCACACCGAGAGCGAAAGCAGCAGCAGAGGGCCCAGTGCGATCAGACAGAGACAGACATCGATGACTCGGGAGATAGTATCCGGGGCAAAGTGAGGATAGCCTCACAAGATAAAGCGAGATAGCCCTCTGAGCAGCGGATGATAGCCTTGATTCAGATGGCTATATCTTATTTTGCCTTCGCAGAGACTCGGGAGGTGGGAGATTCCCATTCACTACTGCTAGATGCGTGTGCGACATCTTGCAAGATGCATGTGTTTTGCCTTGGCGATGCCCCGATAGCTCAAATTTACTATGAGCTATGGATGTACACTACCTGGTCGGAGGACGTGGATTGATGTCACTTTGTGCTCCATTCACGGGCGTATGAGCACATAGCAGTTGATTAGGCCATCCAAGCCGTGGATGCCAAAGCAGAAGTGGGGGTGTGGACTATGGATTTCGGAGATGGTGGGCCGACATGGCCGCAGGAGACACAGTAGATCACCGAGTGGTACTGAGCGTTTCAGACGCTTACACCAGATCAGGTTATCTGGAGACCATATCGGGCATTCCCGACATGGGTGGTCAGGACGCCCACTTGGCAGCATTGAGACGGAGTCGGGTGGTCAGGGGTCGCAGACCAGATATGTGGGAGCGAGTCCCATTCATGTGGATATCGAGGGGTTTGGCCTAGCATGCAGACAAGACGGCCACATACACGCCATATAAGTGGATAGAGAGAGAGACAGATTTGCCGATTTTGATCCCGGCAGACCCATTGAGAGAGGCTCCACCCTCCACAGACAGTGATGATGACGCGGGGGTGGATGAGGGCTATGCAGCGTGGTATGACACAGAGCTTCCACGACATCTCCCGCCCTCGATAGATGCTGATGAGGAGGACATAGCTGCGACACTAGACAGATTAGAGGGAGAGCATGCCACACTGATACAGACACATCAGGTAGCTCTGGAGGAGATCAGGGCCTTGACAGAGGAGAGAGATTCCTTGATTGCAGAGAGAGACACCGCTCGTCAGGAGCGAGATACAGCGATTCAGCAGAGGGATCGCTATCTTCGGCACAGGGAGGCCCTTAGGGCCAAATATGGAGAGACGAGTGCCACATCAGAGTCTGGGACACAGGGCACGGCTCTAGGTGGGGCACCACCAGCAGCGCCAGCAGCACCTTTACGAGCACCGGGTATGGTGAGCCTGAGCACATACCAGTCTCTCCTTGCTGAGGTGAGATATTATGAGGATGCTCTAGCGCAGCATGCCCCAGATGTGCCTCGGTACGGGGCGAGGAGGAGAGGAGCGACAGCTACAGCGAGCGGAGCCTCAGGCGGAGGGAGCACTGGGAGGGACCGAGGTGGGCCGAGACCTCCAGCAGCAGGTGCTTCGAGCTCGATAGGCGGCGGTCAGGAGGGACAGCCGGGTGCAGAGGAGGGTGGAGGGGACAGTGTCCTCCACGCTTCTGATTTCACTATATAGAGACTTGATAGATTGTGTATTTGTATAGCGATGTAGCCTCGATTGGAAGGCATTGTATAGATGGCTCGATTGGAAGCCACCCATTTTTGTACAAACACACATGTATATATATATAGATTTATTGGTCATATGATTGTACTTCATGCCTTTTTGATTTTGATATACATGGATAGATAGATATAGAAAAATAGATGTGATTAGAGAGATATAGACTGATGGATGATGGAAATAGGTGTGATTAGATAGATTGAAATGTGGATAAAATAGATGTGATTGGATAGATATAGACGGATAGATGATAGATGGATGTGATTAGATAGATTGATTTAATTTTGATAGATAGATGTGATGTATCTTGGATGGATATAGCTTTTAAATATTTTGATGGATAGATATACAGATGTACTTAATGTATGGATTAGATATAGATAGATGTAATGTACCTGAGATGTACGTATTTTTCGATATTTTGATGGATAGATAGATAAATGTGTTGGATATATGGATGTAATTATAAGGAGAAATGAATACAGATAGGAGTTTTGATAGATAAGATGAAGTTTGATAGAAGATAAATTTTGATTGAATTAACATGTGAAATGCCAATTTAACAGGATGCAAGACAAAGAAATGAGGAATACTCCTTACAAGAGCAAAAGATGAAAGCGGAAACAACCGTGACTTAGAAGAGAAGATACTCGGAGAGAAGAAGAAAAATGATAAGTTGGACTTCCAACCGACCATAGATAAAATCCAGAAAGGGAACCAAAAGACCAAGCATACAAGGCCCTATATAAGATTAAAATAAATCTGACACTA
This sequence comes from Taxus wallichiana var. yunnanensis, assembly GCA_018340775.1. Taxonomy (NCBI): domain Eukaryota; kingdom Viridiplantae; phylum Streptophyta; class Pinopsida; order Cupressales; family Taxaceae; genus Taxus; species Taxus wallichiana. The sequence goes on from CM031237.1 coordinate 618,557,854, forward strand.
ACTAGTCGCAAACCAGATCTAGGATAGAAATGGAAAGAAAAGTAAGTAAGTATCTTGTCGGAACCTACAAGGGACAGAATACATGTCCATAGTGGGGAAATAGGATTCTCCATATGATCGACAAAAGGTCCTAAATCTCAGCTTCATGATTTTGACAGAAAAGCAAACTGATCAATGCGGGAAGTTTGCTTGATATGGAAAGACTGATCGATGCGGGAAGTCTTTCAGTGATGCTATAAACTGACTGGAAGGCCGATTAATTACAAGAAGCCTTGAATATTTCTTTGAGAAACAGCCGTCCTTCAAGGGAGCGGTCTGTATTTTGTATTTGAATGATAGCCATCCTTCGAGGGTATGGTCTATATTTTTAGAATTTTTGATTCGCTTGGTAATATATGGATAGCTGTCCTTCGAGGGATCAGTCTATCTTTTTGGATAGCATCTTTTTTTTCTTTTTTTTTTTTTTTTTTTTGTGAAACTTTTTGAAAGAAGCTGAGTTTAGACCTAGATAGATCAGATGGAGGGGAAGAGAACATAGAAGAACATGCACTCATGACCCGAGTAGATCCGATGAAGATAAGTACTTGGGACAGATGAAGTGGTGATTAAGGTATTCCTACCATGAGGAGGAACATATCCAAAAGAAACGTGCAATGAGTAGAGCCGCGATACTCATATTTAAGGTAAGCGAGGCAATAGGCGGAGAACCACACAATTTCAAATCACCACGAAAGTAGATGACTGGTTATTAGGACGGATGGAAGATCTGAGTTGCGACTAGATTTGTATAAGATAGATTTTAACAGTAGAAGGGCCGTAAATGCAAAGCATTAAGAGGTTCCGCTTCAGGGATACCATCCATGGAAGATAAACGATAAGCCCCAGACCCATATTTATGAGTGATAATGTAGGGGCCCATCCAGTTGGGAGCAAACTTACCACGTTGACTCCTTTCGAGTGTAGTGACATTTTGATTTTCCTTAAGAACAAGATCACCAATTTTGAAGTCACGATGTTGCAAGTGCTTGTTATAAGCACGTTTGACACGCTCGAGATAGACCTGATGATGCTCAAGAGCGTTAAGACGTCGCTCATCTAATAATTCCAGTTGTGCCAGACGATTTTGACGATAATCCTCATCGGAGACAAATTCTCTGAGAGAAACACGGAGAGATGGGATTTGGACTTCCAAAGGAAGGACATTCTGCACTCCATAGGACGAGAGAGAAGGGAGTAGCACCAGTAGGAGTACGAATGCTAGTCCGATAAGCCCAGAGAGCAAAAGGGATATGTAGATGCCAATCCCTACCAGCTCGACTAGTTACCTTTGCGAGGATATTACGCAAAGTTTTATTGGAAGCTTCGGCTTGACCATTAGCTTGAGGATAGTATGGAGAGGAAAAACTGAGCTTGATATTGAAAGCATTGCAGAGATTCTGCAAATCAGCGTTTTTGAAAGATTTACCATTATCTGTGATTAGCTTGTGTGGAACGCCAAAGCGACAAATGATGTGTTGATAGACGAAATCAACTATGGGTTTAGCCTTTGTTGAAGAAAGAGGGATAGCTTCTACCCACTTAGTAAAGTACTCAGTGGCGGTAATGATAGAATGATGACGTTGTGAAGAACGAGGATTGATGAGACCAATAAGATCAATACCCCACTGCGAAAAAGGCCACAAATCCGCCGCAGGTTGCAAAGCCTGACTAGGGATGTGCGTGAGATTGGAATGTTGCTGACACTTGACGCACTTCTTAGTGTATTCACAACAATCTTGATTAAGAGAAGGCCAATAATATCCCAAACGTAAGATGCGCTTGGCTACAGCTAAACCACTAAAATGTCCACCACAGATACCGTCATGGACCTCCTGAATAGCTTTAGATGATTCATGGGTTTTGAGGCATCGAAGCAAAATACCATCAAAGCCGCGTTTGTAAAGAAGGCCACCTAGAATAGTATAGCGGTTGGCGCGTTGGACAAAAGACCTTCTACCATTGGGAGTCAGATCTGGAGGAAGGACCGAATAAGATAGATAATCAACTATCTGTTGATACCACTCATCCTGAGTATGGGTTGTGACAGCATTGATTGACGTTAGTTGCCCAAGATGAGATGGTTGATCCAATCGTTGCACAGCCACATAAAGACGCGAGTCTTCGGTAAAAGGCGGGATAAGAGAGGCTAAAGAAGCCATGGTATCCGCGAATCGATTTGCAGTACGAGGAATGGCTTGGATAGTGAAGTTATCGAAAGATTGGAGTTGGGCAAGAACGATGTCGCGATATTTCTGAAGGATATCATTCTTGCATTGATAGACACCCGTGACCTGGTTAACGATGAGTTCAGAATCACCAAAGATGTCAATATGACGAGCGCCGAGATTAATGGCATTTTGAAGACCTAAGACAAGAGCTTCGTACTCAGCCATATTATTGGTGCACTCAAAGTTTAATTTGTGTGCGACTGGGATGGGCGTACCCCAAGGAGGAATCATCACAAAACCCGCACCTCCCCCTTGCTGGCATTTGGATCCATCAAAGAAGAGCTTTACTTTAAATGGAGATAGACCAAAATCGATTTGTTGGATAAACTCATCGGGAAATTGAGCAAGGGGGTCTTGAGTGTCCGGAAGAGGAGCATCAGCTAATTGATCTGCAATAACCTGACCCTTGATAGCCTTTTGCGGGATAAACTCGAGGTCAAACTCAGTCATGAGCATAAGCCAACGAGTGATGCGATCATTGTGATAAGGTTTTGCATGGATTGTCTTGAGGGGATTGACACTTGTGACAATGTAAGTTTTGTGATTAAGGAGATAATGACGAAGCTTAGAAGTTGCGAAGAAGAGAGCACAACATAGTTTTTCAGCTTCGGAGTAACGTGTCTCATACTCATGGAGGTGTGCGATGTAATATGACACTTGTTCTTTACCACAAGTGTCCCGATGCGAGATCATGGCTCCCAGAGCATGGTCAGTCACAGAGATATAAAGATAGAAAGGCTCCCCCTCGCGTGGAGGTGTAAGCACAGGTGGAGAAAGAAGATAAGCTTTGAGATCATCAAAGGCCTTTTGGCAATGCTCATCCCATTCAAAATGAACATTCTTACGGAGGAGATGGTGAAAAGGTTGACAACGGTCCGACAATTGGGAGATAAAACGACGATTGATCAAGACGTCCTTGAGACTCATGAGTTGCTTTAAGTTAGGACGGGGAGGCATCTCAAGGATAGCCTTTATTTTTAAGGGTCGACTTCAATGCCCCCCTGATGGAAATGATAAAACCTAAAAGTTTACCAGTGAGAACGCCAAACACGCACTTAGCTGGATTTAGACGAAGGCAAAAGCGGATAAGCCTCTCAAAAAGAGGTGCAAGGATGAAAAGATGATCCTGACGGCGTTTGGACTTGCCGAGGAGATCGTCAACATAATCCTCTACAGTTTTGTGTAAGAGGTCATGGAAGATGTAGGTCATTGCTCGTTGATAGGTTGCCCCTGCGTTCTTAAGGCCAAAAGGCATGACACGATAGCAAAAGGTCCCCCAAGGGGTTATGAAGGAGGTCTTATGTTGGTCTTCTGGTGCGATGAGGATTTGATTATATCCAGAGAAACCATCCATAAGAGAAAGCATCTCATGACCCGCAGTTAAATCTACGAGTTGGTCGATATTAGGAAGAGGAAAATCATCCTTTGGACAGGCAAGATTAAGATCCCGGAAGTCGGTACAAATTCGAATCTTCCCAGAGAGCCTTAGTTACTGGTACTACATTGGACACCCATTGCGGATAATCGATGGGTTGGATGAAGCTAGCCGAGAGCAAGCGTTGTAATTCTTCTTTAACAAGAAGGGCTACTCTAGGGTGCATTTTACGTAATTTTTGCTTAACTGGTTTGATGTTGGGAAGGGTAACGATATTGTGGACCACAATATCGGGATCGAGCCCTGGCATATCTTCATATGACCAAGCAAAGGCTTGACGATGTTTGGAGAGAAAAGCGGTAAAGTCCCCTAATTCCTGTGGATTAAGGGATTGGCCGACCTTGATGATGCGAGGGTCTTCAGAAGTCCCTATATTAAGGTCGATAGTGGCTTCGTTGAGAAGGGTAGACGTGTCAGAAGGAATAGTCTTGGGAAGGTATGAATCCTCTGCCCCTAGATAGGTGAGGACAGAATCATCATCCGCACAGTGGATAGTGTTGATAGTAGGAGAGTCGTCTCCAACTATTTCAGGGAAGATTAATGGTATAGAAGCGGACCGATTGTTAGTCTCATAGACCAACGGCCCTAAGGAAATGGTATTGATCAAAAAAAAAAGTTAGGTGGGATGGAAATGTCATCGTCCACATCGAGTGATGCTTTTGACTTGGTGGGGGAAGATGGTTCTTCAGTAGGAAGAGGCTCATCAAGAATAGTGACGGTGGCCTCTGAAAGGGGTTTGAACCCTAACCCAAATTTTTGATGTGGCATGAGAGTAGGAATGGATTTGAGGTCATGTATACCTTGTTCATATTTTCCAAGGCCAAAACCTTTCCACGCGCATCGATGTAGATAAGTCTTTGCAAACGTGGGATTCTGTAGATAATCAAACCCTGTTAGGTAAGGTTTGGCTCTAGGAGGAGAATCCGGGCGATGATGAGGCGTATCAAGACCACCGTAGATGAAATTGGTCTGTTGATTGGGCAGACCAATGGTGACGATGCGACCGAGACCTGGTTGATATTCAGGTTGCTTGTCTGGTCTACCATACTCATTAGGTTTGAGATGGGCATCGAAAGATAAGAGAGGAAGCTCCCCTAGTGAGAAACGCTGCAATGTCTCTTCCAGATTTTGTAAATCCGGTAGTTTGGTTGCAGGTATGGAAGAAGATGAGGCCCCATCTGGAGAAGATGTATTTTCTTTTAAAGGGGCAGACCTAGTGGTCATGTCGCATTGTGCGGAAGGGAAAGGATCTCCTGGATGAGTATATATTTTGCCCTCATATTGATATTTTAGGCATCGATGGAGGGTGGATGGGACACAATGCATTGCGCGAATCCAGGAGCGTCCGAGGATCATGTTATAGTGGAATTTTCCTTCGACAATATAGAAGAGTTCATGGAGCAGCTTCTTACCTACTCGGATGGGTAAGACCACAGTTCCTAGAGTGACTGCTAGCTGATCGTTAAATGATCGAAGGGCGAAGGGTGGAGGTGACACCACATTCTTTGGTAACTTAAGTTGTTCGAATGTGTGGGAGGAGATGACGTTGAGTGCAGCTCCACTATCGATCATAACACGTTTTAAGGCAGTGTTATTGACTTGGACTGTGATGAAGAGGGGAGCCTCCAAATCCTCTGAAGAAAGATGAGGAATTTCTGAATCCTCAAAAGAAATGGCGGTCGATGGACCATTCAATCCAACAACCAACTCGAAGGGCTGGGGCTCATCGGAATTTACTGCGATGCGACGCAGATTATCGATTAGAGCCTGGCGATGTTGTGGGGAGGATTGGATGAGGTCAAAAAGAGACATTTTGACCGGAGCTTGGGTGAGTTGCTTCATGACACTCTCCTCAACGGATACGGGAACTTGAGTCCGAGGTGCAGCACGAATGGAGACCTTGGGTCGTGGGGCTGATGAGGAAGGAGACACGCCTTCAGGGGCTGCAGAAATGACAACCCGTGGTCTAGATGTTGGAGATGAAGATGGGTTATGATAACGTTGGGTTCTAGTGGCGATATGGATCATGTCAATTTGAGAGGGTGGAAGATCAGGCGGCGTGGAACCACTAGAGGTCTGAGTGGATGGTTGAGGTTTGGATGGGGCTAAGGTGGCAGGAGGTACTTGTTCCTCCTCCTCTAGCAAAAGGTCACTTTCTTCCAGAAGGTTCTTGATAACGGCTTGGAGAGCTTTACATCCCTCAGTATCATGACCCGGAGTACGGTGGTAGGCACAAATCAAATCAGAGTTAAACCAAGCCGGTTTCACTCCTTTCGGGTTATATGGTTTAATCGGAGGAAGGGTTATAGATGAAGATTGGATAAGTTGGTGAAGGATTTCGGTGTAAAATCCGGTAGACGAAGATGAGGATGGAGATGATGAAGATGGTTCTTTTACATTAACCGACTGCCGAGGTAAAAGAACTTGCATGTTAGGTTTAACAGTTTTATTAGGGATCCTCTTATTTGTTTGGACATTTGGAGGAGCAGTCTTGGGTGCTTGGGATGGGAGTAAATGAGACATGATTGACTTTGGTGGAGGGGGAGCCCCTAAGATAGATTTTGAGGAGGATGGAGATGTGACAGATTTTGCGGTCTTTGGAGACAAAGGGGATTGCTTAGTCGGATTTACGGATGATTTAGATAATGTTGATTTAGATGAGGAAGAAGTCCTCAAGGTAGGTGTAATAGGAGGAATATAGGGTGCTTCGGTTGTTGGTAACGAAGATGAGGATCTTGATAGAAGAGGTGGCATCCTTTTGGTAGGTAAGTCTACTTTTAGGGGTGTTGATGAAGAAGAAGATGATGGCTTGGATGGATGTGTAGAAGAAGACGCCTTCTCAGCGGGCAAATCCAATCGTTTATGAGGCGTAGAGAGAGATTTTTGTGGAAGAGCACCAAGGGTCTTGATGGTTCGAAATATGGGTTTTCCCTTTTCAGGGATGGTGACAACTTCCACGGCATAAGGTGACTGTAACCTTTTCGGAGGAAGCAAGTGGGGAGGTACTGATGGTGTAGTGTTAGATTTTGGTTGTCGCGGTTTAGGTTGAGGAATCGAGTGTGCAGGTGTTGGTGTTACTTCTTTTGATTTTTCCTGAATAGGTGAAGTAACATTGGTGATGGAAGAAGGGAGTGATGAAGAAGGAGTGCCTTGCGGAGGGAGAACTTCTGATGTAGTAGGAAAAGAGATAGGAAGGGTCAAGATCGAAGACACTTCCGTCGAAGTTGGCACAATTATGGGTACATTCACCAAAGGCATAGTTGCGGCGGGAATGGGAGCAACGGAAGTAGATGTGTCCGTAGTGGAAACTCGGAGGGATGTGATTGCCTCGAGCATTGAAAGAATGTCTGATGATGAGACAGATGAGGATGACACTGTCTCGGGTATAGATGGAAGGTCAGACAAAGGAGCGGAGAAAGATAACTCCGTGCTTGGTAACGTAGGGATATTCAAAGGTGGGTTATCTGAAGATGGAGGAATTCCAGTGATTGGTAAAGGGGAAGAGGGTTCTGATTCGATTGCTGCGTTTGTAGATGACGTGGTTTCAGAAGCGGATTCTTCAGTGGAGATGAAATTGATGGTGTGGGTGTTTGGTTTTTGAGATTCTGAAGAATTATGATTTGGGGCATGATTGGGAAAGGGTTGTTTAAAAACATCGAGTGCCTGATTTGGGGGAGCATTTGGGTTATCCAGAATGAGCTCGCCTTTGTCAATGAATTTTTGGACAAGATTTTTGAAAGTCTGACATCGTTCGATGTCATGACCTTTGGTTCTGTGATAATGACAGAAATCGTTTTCCCTATACCAGAAAGGACGTTCTCGACTTTCATCAATATCCCTAATGGGTGGAAGTTCGATCATGCGAACTTCCAACATTTTTTCTAAGATGGAGGCATATGATTCCCCCAAGGGAGCAAAGGATCGTGATGATGAAGCCCCTTTCCGAGAAGATGAGGAATCTCTTCGTGGTGTTTGATTAGGAGTATTGTCAGCTCGTGATGTTCTTAATACGATGGCATTGGTGGATCCTTGATTTTTGTCTTTAGAGGGGGAAGAATTTGGTTTGGTGAATCGAGAAAAATCGGGTTTGGATTTGGAGCGAAGTTTTAGTTTTCCTTGTTCAATGGCGCGAGATTCAAGTTTGCGTGCCATCGTAAAGGCCTCTTCAAAGGTATGAAAAGTTTGGATCCTTAACGTGGAAGAAATGTGACTAGCACAAGATCGGGTGAACAACTCGATCTGTTGGGATTGAGGAAGGGAGAAAGACAATTGGTTGATTATCCCTCTCCAACGAGCGACAAAGTCTGCAATAGACTCATCGTCGAATTGGCGAATGTTGTAAAGATCTGTAATTGAGATCTTATGGGCAATATTTATTGAAAAGTTTTCAACAAACATCTGGGCCAATTGAGAGAAAGAAAATAAGGAATGTTGAGGAATATTATTGTACCAGTCCAAAGCGGGACCCGCTAGAGACATAGGAAAGGTACGGAGCATGAGCTCCTGATCTTGGACGATGAGGTAGCAAGCATGTTTGAATGCTCGCAGATGTTGTTGGGGGTCTTCCCGACTATGAAATTTTGAGAATTTGGGAAGTTCCCATTGGGGAGGATAAGGCTTAAAAGCCACCGAAGGATGAATGGGTTCATTGCACACTTCTTCAAAGGAGTATGAAGGACGGGCTCCTTTTGTGGAGGCTTCCAAGTCTGCAATTTTCTTGAAGAGAATTTGAACCACATCAGATTGAGGAGTAGGCACATTGGTATGTCCTACATAAGGAGCAAGTGATGGATGTTGTTGAGGTGTCAATGGGGGATTGATTTGTTGATTGGTGGGATGGTAAGAGGAATAACCAGGTGTTTTGGGTGACGCCTGGTGAGGTATTTGTTGTGAGGTAGCTTGCGTATAGGCAGGCTGTGAGATAATAAGGGATTGAGAAAATAAAGGTTGGGTGACGGATGGAGCCTGTGATTGGTGGACTCCTATGTTTGTTGATTGGATCGGGATAGATTGAGGAATATGGGTGTTGGTTGGATTGGACATGTTGGGGAACAAAACCTGAAAGGGGCCTTCTACTGCCGGATTTGGTACCAAGGGTGCCGATACTAGGGGATGGGCGAAGGTCGCAGTTGCTGGGATATTAGAAGAAAAACCCCTTAGGGGGTGAGAAGTGGGAGCCAACTGACTATTCGGAGGGGGTTGGCTCATGAAGAGGTATTGACCTTGGGAAACGATGGACGGCATAGACGAATTGACGGCAATGTGCGGGTGTGCAGACGCATTTACCATAGCAAGGGCAGAAGACCTCTCAGAAATGGGTTGTGGAATATTCGAGGTAACTGCAGTGTTAGGGATAGGTAAGACTAATTGAGAACTAGTCGACATGGTAGGTGGGAGAGAAAATGGAGGCATAGGGGCCTCGCACTTCTCCGTGGCTCGAGGCAAGAGAGATGGTGCAAACTGCTCTACAAGGGCCTGGGATGATCCACGAGGATAATCGTACACTTGTCGGATTGGTGGGTCTTGGTCAGATATTTGGATTGACTTGTGTACTAGGTAGTCCATGAGGGCTACCGGATTGCGATCAAGGAGAGCCTGAAATTCAGGATCCCCGCGAGGAATAGACTCCGAGTCAGAAGATATTTCTGATGGACTAGGAGAAGCTGGACGTGATGGGATTGTTTTGGCTTGATAGAAGGGATTATACGACCATGAGGGGGAACCAACTAACAGCGGTCCCGAGGAAGATGGGAGGGGTGCCGAAACATCCACGCTGGTGGTGATTTCGGAGGAAGAAGGAACCTGTTGGGCCATTTTCCTAGATTGTGACCGGGTGATAACCGTCATAAACAAGCAAGAAAGAAGATTGTCCTAACTAATGCACAAACAATTCAAGCAGCGCAAGTGATTATCTCCTTTAAATTTTGATGCTTTTAAGAAAAGAAAATGTTAGGGAAGGCTTTTAGAACAGAACTACTCGAGATAGCCAAACTAAGGATGGTTTGGGTGATGTTTGGTGAGTGAGGAGTCCCGAAGGCACTTCAAGAAAAGACCGGTACGTGGCTTGATATAGGGGCCTACCCCGCACTTCACACACCGCGCGATAAGGGAGTCGGGTGCTTTGCCAATATATACCAAAATCTTCCGTGAATTTATAGCGCGGCCCGAGTACCGCGTAGGCTCTTCCTCTTGGATATCACTTCCAAGTAGGCGAGGCCAGGGAAGGAGTTTTGTTTAAATGCTTTATACCTAGTGATTTTGGCTTTGTGTGCAAGGGTGAAAAATAAAAATCAAATAGTGTCACTACCGATTTTGATCAATTCTCCAACCTAATTAAAACTAGATGAAAAAGCATGCAGCAATGACAAAGAAAAGGTTCTTTTTAAGCACTTAAAACGAAATGTTTGATTTTGATGAAGACAATTCAAACAAGTTCTTTCCCAAATGCGATTAAGTTCTTTTTAAGCACCAAAAACTGAAGTGTTTGGATGTGATAGACAACCAACAAAGAAATCCTAAAAAAGGAGAAAACACCGTAAAAGAGGAATACCTGTAGATTTAGCTCTCCAAGGTGTGTGGACTTCAAAAAGCGCGTTGTTGAGCTCTTCCCCTCGAACAATCCCACGAACAAGCAAAGTGCTCCGCAAGAAAAGATCAAGCAAACAACAAACAAGATCCGGAAAGATACATCCAGATAATGGCGAAACGAAAAAATTTCTATTTTAAGGAAATAGAAAAATTTCAAGATAATGATTTCGCCTAAAAAGCAAGATTGGAATGATGAACAGAAATGCTCAAATAGGACTGATAGAAGTCAGTGAAGAAAAGGAACAAAGTTCAAAACTAGCAAAGAAATGAACTTACCAATGAGGGACTTTGGTTGGGTCCCACCGGGCGTGCCAGAATGTAGATCAAGAATTTTGCGCTTGTTACCTGTCCAAGTTAATGTACCAAACTAAACACAAAAACCCTGAAAAACTCCAATGAAATCGATACCTGATGAAGATGTAGACGGATGAGGAAGCTGATGTAGACAAGACGGGCGCACACGAGCAATTTGCACAATAGCTCCGAGTAACCTGCAAAACATCGATGCTTGACAGAAAAAGATGGCGTTAGAAGATATTTGGGTGGACTGCCCGAGAAGCGGGTCCGGGAAGCGATGAGCTTCCTTGGCGGATGTCAGTCCACGTTTTCAATAAAGAAAAGAAGCATACATGATAAAAGATGTAAATAAAGACTAGATTTTCTGATTGCAGTAATAAAACAGAAACTGAACAGCAGACAGAAAGTACAGAAAACAGGGAACTGCGAAATAATGCTGGATTTGTGTTACCTGTGACCTTTTACCTGTCTGCAGTGAAATCGGCGTCGACTGGGTATAATCGGCGGCGACTGATGTGATCGGCGTCGACTGGGACTGATCGGCGTCGACTGGATAAGATCGAAGTGTCAAGCCGAAAGGCATCGACCAATCAGAACTCGTACGATGAGATTCGGGGATTGGAAGGTGAATGTAGTCTGCAAGATGTGCCGAAGATGGAGAGACGCTGGAACAGAGTCACCAGATGATAGATGGTGGTGTATGATGTTGATATGATACGGGCAGAGTAACGGTGCTCCTCTCAGGGATTGATTAGGACAGGATCTGCCCTAACTGAGACAATTGATGCTAAAAAGATCTTTCTTTCTTGCAACCTGAATCTTTCTCGCTCTCTGTTCGTGCGTAAGTGCTTTCTTTCGCTCGTTCGTCTCTTTTTCGGTCTCTTCGCTCTCTTCGGTCCCTAGAACTGAGTTCTGGGCTTGCTTTTATAATCGGCGCCGCTCCTAGAAAATCGGCGCCGACCATATGGGTCGGCGCCGATCGCGGAGAAGACTCCCGAGATGGCTAAAAATGATCGATTTGAGAAAGGCAAGACCTATCCCGACCACGGAAAATATCCCGCTTAGGGAAGATTAAAAATGGATGTAATGCATAGATAGAATAAATTTGGGGTGGATAAGTGATTAAGATGCATGGGAAGAAGCGTAATTAAATATTTAATATTTAATTACTCATGGGTAAGATGTGATGTGATGAATTAAATTTAGAGTAAGTGATTAAATCACAAATTGGAAAACTACCCCAAGGGGATAGTTGGTGACGTAAACGTGCCCCAGGTTACCTAAGCAGGTAAAACGAACGTGAGGGACACTAAATTGGATAACCAATTTTAACTTGAAGACTCAACTATTATCAATCAATGCCCCTTTCAAATCTGCCCCAAATCTGCCGATTCTGGTTCCTCTGTCTCGTCCGGCCGTATTGAAGAAGAACGACGGATCAAATCAAATCAGATCTGGTAGTTGGAGAAATCGGGCTCTGTATTAATGGCCTGGAAGACGTTTTCCCATTTTCACCCACCAATGCCTGCAAAAATGATATTTTATGTTTCCAAGGCATAGAGGGCATCGAGACGTTTCCAAAAATATTCTCCCACCCAAATCGAGTTCTCGGTCAAAAAAGATAATTTTTGGGTCACGAGCACGTAATATTTAAATGAGTCTGTCTATACCGGGTCCACGTGGCATCTTTGCGCTCATTTGAGATTTGACTCCTTCCTTCACTCTTGGAATAACGCCCATGTGACATGTGGCGGCATTTGCAGGTTTCCCTATTTCCTTTGTATTCTTCTCAAGTTTTTTCCGTGGGTGGAGGCACTGTATCCGACCCAAGACACATGGAGGCTTTGCACATGTTTAGAAACCGGCCCTAGAATTTAACTTTGGAGTAAAGCGGATATGACACGTGGAGACTGTACGTACCCAAAATTGTAGGGAATTACATCGCCATAACAGTGCTCTGATTACATGTGTCCCAATGATGATACAGTCTCCTTATAAGGCGTTCAAGATCGAAAAATCTCTCCAAGTATGCGTTAACATCCCACATGCCCCGTTTAGCCCCCTGCGTGCTTTGTTTTATCTTCTCCCCCCTCCTTTCCTTTGTGTTTTGACGAGCAGGTGATGAAACCGCCACCCGGTGGGTGGTGGTGGTCCTTCACGCATTTTCTAGAATGTTCTTTTAACGCGACTCACGTAAAAATTCAACGTTTACCACTTTTTTTCACCGCCTTTGCTTGTATTTATGATTATGGTTCCTGGAATAGTGTTTTGGCATTGTTTATGGTTAAAGAGTTCAATTTGGTTTTCACCTTTGGGTAAATGGGAATTCTATAAATAGCTGGCTTGTGCTCAAGTAAATGGCCCCTCAAATTTGCCTCTCAATTTCTCATTTCAATAAATTTAGCCTTTCAATTTTGCTTAGGATTCATAGTTTTTATTTATTGCATGCATAGTTAGTGTTATCTTATTGCGTTAGGAAGCCACATAATCTTCTTGTTTAGTGTTATTCTATTTCATGCAATCCATTGGAGTAGAATAGTTTAATTTTTAGTAGGAAGCCATTAAAGTTATAGGTCTTGTTCGTCAAAAAATAATAGTTTCAGGAGTTCGGATGTTTTGTGTTGCATGACTCACAATAAATCCCACTAGGAATTGCAATAGCCAAGCTCTCTGTTTCTTTGCTATCCCTCTCCTACTCACATTGTATTGAGCCCCGCATCCTAAGCTGCCACTATTTTGATACCGACTTCTATTGATGCTAACATCACATGATTTTATGGATTCACGTGAACATGAAGGAATGAGGAGATCTCACTGAGGGGACAAAGCCACACACAACCGGATTCACCACTATTCTACAAAATCCAGGTTCAAGCTTTCAAAGTTCTAGTTAAAACATATCAAATAGAGTAGTCAATCATTTCATTTTAGTTAATCTCACTTTCGATATTGCCGGGGAAGCTGTGGGGATTGATAGTTTCTGAGAAACTATGATTCACTCCTCACTTCTGAGGTAGGATCGAGAGTCTTTCAAATAGATTAGATCAGTTATCTGGTTATTTAGAATAGATTTACAACTGCACAGGCAAGTAGCTATACTCGGCTACTTTGTTTGTTTTAATTTCATTATTAGTTTAGTTGTTAATTTCTAGATATTTTAAAATAATTGCTCTTTCAATTCATTCAATAGTTCATCAGAAAAACACAAAAATAGAAGAATATACATAGATGTATCCTGCATAGTTAGTTTATTCTATCATTAGTTAGCTTTATATCATTTCCTTTTTGCATGACAATCACGGGACCTAGGGAGCCCAGAGAATACGTGTTCAAACCAATAGTGCCTCAGCCAATCTCATTATGGCAATAATTGATATAGATAGAATCCAAGTCTTTCGAACAACAACGGACTTCAACTCATAGTTAAAAGGGTTAAACATAGAAGATGACCAAGCACACACATTTTGGTCAAACTAGCCAAACTATAGATTACCCTAGACAAATATCCGCATGACTGTAGAAGGGCTTGAAAGAGAGCAAATATTTGGTTGTGACCCTTTGGTCCCACAGCCAGACACAGGAGACATTCTCACTGACATAGACACTAGCTTAAGAATTTAGGTTGCCAGAACGCCTGTAAGGTACTCTGAGAAGATTGCACAACTTGTAGTTCTAAATATAGAGGCCGAAAAGGCATACGACTATTGGATACTAGGGATTAGGGACTGATTCCACACATGACCATAGTAGGTCCACAACAACCACAAATCTACGGTTGTGATCCACAAATCCCACAACCCAACGAGTCCACAGGTTAATCAGACGTAGATGCTAGCTTATGCACATTAGTATTTAGATCCACGCCACTTCCACCAACCATTATCACATAGTTATCCTTGTTAAATATAGCAGCTAACGAAGCTAAGGATTTCTAGACTAGACCGGAGAATCGACCATAGAACCCACTGTACCCATCATCCATCCTATGACCCTATCTGGAGATATACACGAAACAATCCTAGGTCATTTTCCTCGTATCCCACAACCTATAGATCGGATCACGCTAGAGCTCGATATTGATTAGAGCCTTGAGCAGTCATCCTTGCCAACCGATCTATCACGCTAGTTCAAGTTAGGAGGGCCTTCTTTGCCTTAGATTCACAGATTCCATTAGTGTGCGTTGAAGACATAAGATTGCCTAACTAGCTTGTCTGCATCCCACATATAGTCCATCCCCATTGTTGTCTCGGCACGACCTCGGGAGGTTAGGTGTGAGGAAGAGTTACTTGTAGATTCCCATGCTCACTTGTCACTTTTCCATCATATAAAGACCTCTCGTGGGCCTTGGAATTTTCAATGGTCGCCCCTCACTTTTCAAGCTCGGGACACATGGAAGGACCGTGCTCATTTGACAACCTGCTCAGGGTCCCGATTTGGAATGTGCATTGTTTGGACATCTGGCACCTTCCTCCTGCATTCATTACTTAGCCGTTTTGGGCCCGTTCTCCTTTTGACCTCTGTTGACCATTGGCTACGTGGAGGGTTGGCACAAGTTTGAGTCTCGCCTTGGGCTCCCATTTTGGAAATGCACTGAGACAACACTTGGCACCTTCCGCCGAGTTGAAGACTTTTCAACGGCTAGTGTGACTTTTGGAGCTCTGGATGCATGGAGGCTTGATGCTTGTTTGAGCCTGCGCCTTTGGTTTTAACTTTTGGAGGTGCACCATTTGGACACTTGGCAAATTCCGTTGTCTTCTCCATACTTAGTCAATTTTGGGGTCCATCTTGAACTATTTCAGAGCCCGAAGACTTTGAATCTTCACCATTTATTTTCCTTTGAGTCTTTGGTTCCTTTGACATTGATCGTCCTTTCCCGACCCTGCTATTCCATTTTTGAGCCTGCTTCGTAAACTGCTTTTAAGGGATTTAAGGCGAATTTTCTCGACAGAGCCATTTTTTTAAATTTCTCATGCGTAGGGTCATTTGATCTTTCGTAGGCCCCGCCATTTCATTGTAGAGTCTCCCTGTAACCTGTTTGTAGGATTCAAACATGATTTCTCTAGTTCTTCTCAATGGCAGGTCGTGGTGATCCAATATTTTTCTGGGGGGGAAAAATATGGATAATAGTTTTGGTGACTCACAGGGGTATCTCTGTTAGATGAAGAGACCAGTAGCCTTGAAGCGTCCATTGGGCATGGAGTCACAATTAATGGCTTGGTACTGACCTTTCCTTCAAAATGGACTCTTTGACTGCCTGCACTTTCTATGTTCTACCTGTCCCTGAGCCTACCCGCACATCTGCACTCTCAATTTTCATAAGAAAATCTTGAAATGGAGTTTCTGAGAGTAGAAAATTATATTGACCTAGGGCTTTCATTTGTCCTTGAATGGACTGACTTAAAAAATCCTTTGGTTGTTCTGTATTTGTTTCATTTTTTGGAACTAGTAACTGCTACAAACAACTATGGATCTTTCTGCCGTGAATATTGAAGAGCCTGGCCTTGGTTTGTCCCGAGAATGGACTGTTACAATGTTTACCGGGGCACATTGAACTTCACAATGACATAAACTTGGAGCAACAAAACACAACAACAACAATGCTATGTACAAAGAATCAAATCATATATGCCTCAAATGAGACATGCAAAGTGTGCACAAGAACTTTTTCTATTGAAAACAAAATCTACTCCTACTTCTATACTAACCTTAGAAAGAAAGAAAAGCTTAAACAAAGCATGTTATAGGCAAGGAGAAATAACTTCCTTTCTCAAAAGGGGCAGCCATGCAAATGATTTGACACCGAATATGACTACTGGATGAATAAAAACTCGACTTTAATCCTGTCCTCCACCCAAATCATCAAGGTATGTCTATTAACCAAAAATACCTCCTCAAGATAATTGAAATTGGACTCAAGAGGTGTTGATGATGACCCTTAGTACTTTGATGCTCATCCTCATGCCTTGAAGTAGGCATGACTGGTTTTGGATTCTACCTTGGCTCCAATGAATCCAAATATCTGATTGGGAAAGGTATGGTCCTTTGAATCTACCCATGGTTCTGAACTCTAACTCCAAAAATGGAGTCTTTTTGTGGACCTTCTTGGATGGATGGTGAGAGAGAGATGATGACATCTCCTTGCTTTTTCTTTTCCTTCTCTTGTGAAGAACATGATCTTCCAACCTTAGTTCTAGAGGGATTTTGTGAGACACAGGTTGCTATCTTTAAGTGCCCTCCTTTATGGTAACAAGATCATGTGCTTGGAAGATGGATGATGGAATATAAAATGATGTGATCTCCATGGGATTTTCTCCATCAAAGCAATCCTCCAAGTCAGACAAATAATCTACCTCGTTGTTGTCCTGTTGCATGTGCTCAACCTCCTCCATGGTGTCTTCCTGATTTAAAACTTTCTCACCATGGTTTCCATCTTCCTCAAACATGAAGTTTGAAAGATCAAACTCTTCTTCAACATCAAATCTTGAAGGGAATGAAGTGGAAGGAAGAACGAAGGTTCTCTTATAGCCTAATCCACACTTGGAACCTTTGAAACTATATGTTCCTTCTCCATCAAGGGTTCATCAATCAAATCAGCCCTTGAAATGAAAGCAAAAAAATTTCAATGATGCCTTCTTCATTGAGTGGCCTTGATTCTCGATCCAATCTCTCCCAACTACTCCTCTTCAATGGGACTTGGAGCTATTGTTATTCCTCTTCAACTTGTTATGTAACTTGGATCAGCTCAGCATCCTCTTCAGATAAAGTGCCATCATGGACACTACATCAAGAGAAACCAGATCGCTGATCTTCTTCTTCTTGTTTTTGTTCCTTCTCTGTTACAAACTCGGGCCTCAGCCACCATTAGCTCTTCAACTTTGACCTCCTCTATTGGCTTGACCATCAAGGGGATCTTTATAAACCCAAATTTGGTAGCCCAACTCTTCTGATTATCTGTCATTTCTTCTCTATTGGGATTCCCTTCTTATTTTTTTCCTTGACTAGATTCTTGAGTCTCTTCCCAACATGGACTTGGGAAAGCAAGAGGAGTGACAGGTTGGGGTTCAACCAGCTTTGCAATTTTTTTGGTGGGGAGGGAGGTGGAACTTATTGTTTATTTGGAGGGGATGACTGTTTGGAAGGGAAAGGGGGAGAGGAATTGAGGTAAGATGGGAGATCAGAGATGGAGAAAATAAATTAACACTTGGGGCAGCAGATGAGGGGCTTGACTCATGACACTACTGAAATGATAAAGCTTGAGAAAGAGAAAATGAAGGACAAGGAGCTGGTGATTGACTTACCCATTGACAAGGTTGTCTCGCACCTTGCTTATAAGCCTCAATGTCCTCAATCCACTGTGTAAATTGAGGCAACACTTCAACCATGAAGTTAAGATTCTCTTGAGGGTCTGTAATGTCTTGGAAAAGGGACTTCCCATGGACAAGGTGCCCTATAACCAATCTTGAATGCTCTTCATTTGTGCTATGGCCCTTGACTAAACCATGTTAGCCTCCATTTTTTGAATTTTCTCCAATAAACCAACATTCTCCACATAGTTGTCACCATTGTATGCGTCCCCTTGTTCTTGATAAGCTCCATGGCCAAACTGACTTTGACCTTGCTCATATGGGTAAGCATAATGGTCTGAACCGATTATAATGATGATTTGGAGGAGTTGGGAAATGCATTGGAGGTGGACTGCATTTAAGCTGCTGTAAGTGTGAGTTCCATGAAGGAAATGAAGTCATGATTGCACAAATTCATGGAATGGGAGAAAATGAAAGAGGTGGAAGAAGAAAATGGATAAAAATGAGTGGAAATGGATGGAAAAAATCTGTAACTCAGAGGATGGGTTATTGACCGGATGGAGTCACCAGATGTGTTTAAACATGCCTCTAAAGGCTAAATCTCACCAATAACACATCAACTTGATGAAATAAAGTGAAGACCTCTTGTCCCATCGGGTGTGCAAAACTATTAGTGCAAAATCTAAAGACTCCAAATGACCAAAGATGTGAAGTGGTTAAAATGAGGCATTCGGTGTGATTGCATAACATTGGATCATCTCTCAAGTTGTGGGACTTGTAAACCTGAGATGATCCTCTAGAGAAAGTTGGTTCTTGTTCCTAAACTACTTGCCATGAGCTACTCTAATGCAAGAAAAACTAAACTATCCTAATCTAACCATTCCAAGGAACCAGAGAGAAAGAGAGGGTGAAAGAAAAGCCTACACTAAAGCGGTGATACACCAGAGAAGGAAAGGGGTGAGATGCTCTGTTGAGGGAGGATGAAACAGGGGAGAAAGGGAGATGGGAAGGTCGATGGTAAGTGACATAAACCCAGATCCTAATCCATGATCAAAAATCCAATGAAACATAATGCCCTGTACACCAAAGATATGAAATACATGCACATAAAACATATTTAAAAGGAAGAGGCACAAAGAGACAACAAAACAATGAAAAGGGTTGAAGAAACACCACAAAACAAGTTTTATTGCTCTATATGGGTGCATAGACCATTACGTTCTTGCTTAGAGGCACAAAAATGCTTTCCAGGCATAAGAGAAGGTTTTCAACTCAAAATGGAGTCAGAAACAAATTTGACAGAGTTTCCCTACGCCCAAAATAATCTCTCTTCTCAAATTAGAAGTGTTACGATATATAGAAAGAATAAGAGAGAGAAGAGGGAAAATTTGAATCCTGTTTCAACTACCATGGGATATGCATTGAATCCTACCTTGAAGACTCAACCACTATCAATTAATGCCCCTTTGAATCCGCCCCAAATCTATCGATTCTGGTTCCCTCTTGTCTGTCTAGCATATTGAAGAAGAACGACGGATCGAATCGAATTAGATCAGGTAGTTAGAGAAATTAGGCTCAGTATTAATGGTGTGGAAGACGTTTTCCCATTATTTACCCACCAATGCCTATAATAATGATATTTTATGTTTCCAAGGCATAGAGGGCATCGAGACGTTTCCAAAAAATCTTCTCCCACCTTAATCTAAGTTCTCGGTCAAAAGATATGGCCATTTGAATTTTTGGGTCGCGGGCACGTAATATTTAAATGAGTCTCAGTATGCAAAGTGTCCACGTGGTAGCTCGTGCTCATTTGAGATTTAATCCTTCCTTTTCTTTTGGAATAGCACCCATGTGACATGTGGCGGTTTCCGCACTGTGAGTTTCCTATTTCCTTTGTATTCTTCCCGAGTCTTTTTCAGTGGGTGGAGGGACTGTATCCGACCCAAGACACGTGGAGGATTTACGCATGTTTAGAAACTTCCCCTAGAATTTACCTTTAGAGTAGCGCAGATACGACATGTGGAGACCTCCGTGGGCCTTTGGAATTTTCAACGGTCACCCTCACCTTTTCAAGGTCTGGGACACATGGAAGGCCCGTGCTCATTTGACAACCCGATCGTGGTCCCGCTTTTGAATGTGCACTATTTGGACACCTGACACCTTCCACCTGCATTTATTACTTAGCCATTTTGGGGCCGTTGACCTCTATTGACCATTGGCTATGTGGAGGGCTGATGCAAGTTTGAGTCTCCACCTTGGGCTCCCATTTTAGAAATGCGTTGAGCCGACACTTGACACATTTCGTTGAGTCGAAGAATTTTCAATGGCCAGTGCAAATTTTTGGAGCTCTGGATGCATGGAGGCTTAGCACTTGTTTGATCCTACCCCTTTGGTTTTAAATTTTGGAGGTGCACCATTTGGACACTTGGTAGCTTCCACTATCTCTCCATACTTAGTCAATTTCAGGTGTCCGTCCTGAACTATTTCAGAGCCCGAAGACTTTGAATCTTCACCGTTTCTTTTCCTTTGAGTCTCTAGTTCCTTTGACACTTAGCCTTCCCCAACCTTGCTATTCCATTTTTGAGCCTGCCTATAATCTCTTTAATGGATTTAAGGCATGGATTTACTCGATAGAGCCATTTTTTTGAATTTCTCCTTGTGCATGGTTGTTTAATATTTTTAGGCCCCGCCACTTCCATTGTAGAGTATCCCTACAACATGTTTGCAGGATTCAAACGTGATTTCTCTGGTTCTTTATGTGCGAGGTTGTGGCTGATCTAATATTTTGCTAGGGGGCAAAATATGGATAACAGTACCACCTAGTAGATCGTAGGAGTTTATTTTTGTACCACTTTTGGTTACAAGTGGAGGATCAAGGGCGAGAGGTGGCTCGGTTTTGGTGGATCTAGTGGGTACAGAGGTAGGGATAACATAGGAGGTTCTAGATCAGGTGGGTAGGGTCCGCACCAACCCTAGGATATTTACATGGAGATGTTACTTCATCTTCCAGAGTATAGGGGCATAGAAGATGCTAATAAACATGTGCATATGTGTGAGATACCGTGGTGTGCAAAAGAATCATGGCTTCTGAGAGAAAGGCAAGTCAATTTGCAACTACATTACAGGACTCGCACATAATTGGTACATGAAGTTTGACCCCACTGCAGACTTGGGTAGATTATGCAGCATTACAGGATGTTTTCCTTAAGGAGTTTATATCCCGAGTTTGTGTAGAATAGTATAAATGTGTTCAAGGATATTAAGTAGGGCACTATTGAGAGTTTTAGGAATATGATGCCCATTTCAAAACACTGTTATCTAAAATTTCATATGATATTCATGCAAGCCATCATGCACAGTGGTTTGTTGGGGCTTGATCACACCTTTTAGGAGGGCGTTGTCACATAAGACATTTATGGATCCATATGAAGCACTTTAAGAAGCGTTGCGCATTGAGGTAGTCGGAAGGATAGACACTGGGGTGAGCCCATTCTTGGAAGCACATATTATAACCATGATAAAAAGATAGAGAAAGCGCCGCCAATTCCACACATGAGACGCGCACTAGGATTTAGTGTACAAATTGTGAAGTGGAAGGGCACACTAAGGATAGTTATCCTTGCAGGTCAATACATTCATTATTGTTGGACTGTGAGATATGTCATTTAGACCATGATGCCAGTTGCTGCCCATTATTACAACATATAATAAGAAAGAATGTATCTTACTATTGTAATATTTTCCAGTCCATGACTCACAATACATAAGACTGCAGGTTGATTGGTCAGATCCATGATGCCATCGATATTGGTGTACAACAGACAAGAGTATCAGATAAATCTAAAGGTAAAAGTGAGCACCATGATCATGATCACACTCAAGTGCGCTATGATCGGGATGAAGGCCGATTTGAAGGAAGTTGTGGTAGAGGTCGAGGATACCATGGTGGATTCGGGGGCTAAGGCTATGGTGGTGGACAAGGCGAGTTTCCTCATGGAACATGTTTTACATGCGGATCTCCTGACCACTACAGGCACGAATGTCCTTAGAATATTACTTGTTATTTTTTTGGGAAGAATCAAAACTATGAGGAATTCCTAGACTTATATGAACATCTTAGCAAGAAACATAAATAGGAGAACAAGGGCACAAGGATGGTTAGAATACACTGCGTCGTAGAGAATCAGTGGATGCCAAATTTGACACCGGAACTGAGGTATTACCCGTGAAGATTATTACATGCCTTGAAGCTACGCATGCTAGAGAGACGTTTAACAAGAGCCTATCATTACTAAGGATGAGGTTTTACATGCAAGGTATCTAGACCTACACATCGAAGGAGATTTATGAGGAAACCATAGAAGTACTCGAAATATTTAGGGTGAAATACAATGTTTAAAGGAACAATCACAGAAGTTAGAACAAAAGAAGGTAGCAGAGATGGTCCAATGGGTATTTATGACTTGAAAGAGGTATGCAAGATGCTACACCAGGAGAATATCAGGTCCATTACTAGAGAATTGGTTAAAGGGAAATAATCTGCGCATGCAAGTATTAAGAATGGGCTACTGATCCTACATGTTAATCTTCCTCCTCATAGCTTGGATTATGCCAAGGAGATCAATCTAAATGTTGTTGTGGATGGGTGGCTTCGAGTAATATATTGATTGATACAGGTGCAAAAGTGAATGTGCTTACTTTAGATGCATGGGTACGTAGGAAAACCTCCAAAGATAGCCATCCTCTAATGTATTATTTATGGCTAATTAGACTAAGGTAACTCTAATAGGAGTTCTAAATGATGCATCCATTACTATATAAGGGGCCAAGTTCATTGGGGACTTTGAGGTTTTAGTACTTGTAGAAGTAGAAAACTTCCCAACTCTACTCGGGTGCCATTGGTGTTATGAAAATAATGTTGATCTATAGTTCAACAACGGTTGTATAAGTTTTGAGAACAAGGAAGATAGAGTTATTATCCCTTTAATAGATGGGAAATATGTACCTTATGTTAAACCTTTAAGTGAGGAAGACCTGAACAAAATTTATATGTGCGCCATTCGATATCTGGAAGTACTTGAGCCATCTAAGGAAGGAATCCTCCAGTGGGAAGATACAGTACCTATTAGTGATACTACAAGTATTTCTTGTGATAATTGGGCACATGGCACCTATGAGATGGTTGGGCACAAAGTAAGAAGTGAATTTGCATGGAGAAGAAAACCTCGTTGTATTAGGAGGATAGGTAATAACTCTATACCTCAAGACATAAGAGAAGGATACCCTACGATATTCATGCGTGCCATGGAGGAACAATATATGTATCAATTCCAAAAAGAAGAAATATGTTGGTGTATGCCCTGCGTGGGATGACAAAGTGCATTGGTGGATGATTCATATGGATAATCTCATAAAATGAAATGAAGTCAAAATTGCTCTAAGGACTCGGGTCATTTCGGGAGAAATATGCCTTCTCAAATATGCATATATCATGGTAATAAACCTATTCAACACCACGTTCAGCAGTGTGAGAGACTCTATACAAAGGGGTAGGAAGCTTTACCACCTTCACTATGGGTGCAAAAACTTTATTCCACTTTGCAAGGCTACGCACACGCTTGGTATGTTTATGCGGAACTGCATAGGGAAAAAGGAAATTGGCAGGACTTGATGAATGACCCATAATTTTGACTACTTCTCTACTAAACCTCCGGTGAGAGAGGCATTATGGGTTATGGAGTGCTTGACTATGGGAGACAGTGTAAAGGCTAAAGAACTCATTCATGAGTTATTTGGTGAGGCATAATCAAGAGCGTATTTTTGATGAAATAGGTGAGACTGACATCGAACAATTTACTGAACATTTTCTTTGAGAGGGAAAAATGAAAAATGGTCTACATAGTGTATGATGAGGAAGTAGAGGATTTGGAAATAGATCATTCAACAGAATGTGTGAGGTTTTAGAGGCAGTGCGAGATAAAAATGCACGCACCTATCTTGACCCTATGAAGACTAAGAAAGTGAACATTGACACAAATGTTAAACCTAAGGAGGTAATAATTAGAGATTATTGGTCCGATTCGAAGTGGTAAAGATAATTGAGTTACTACATGATTTTTAGGACTTATTCCCTAAGGGATACCATGAGTTAAAAGGAGTGCACAAGTCATTAGAAGAGATGAAGATTAAGCTAAAGGAAGGTGCATGCCTGGTCAGGAAGAGACCTTACAAGATGAACCCTAACCTAAGCATAAAAGTTAAGTAAGAAATTAATAAAATGTTGAAATCTGGAATCATTAAGCCCCTAGAGGAATCAGAGTGGGTTAGCCCCATGGTAATCAATATAAATAAAGATGGCCGGATTAGGATTTGTGTGGATTACAGGGAGTTGAATGTTGCATGTGTGATTGATCCTTTTCCTACACCTTTCACCGAGGAAATATTAGAAGGTAGGGCACAAAATTTACTCTTTTATAGATGGATTCTCTGGGTATCATTAGGTTAGAATTGCACAGGAGGATCAAGAGAAAATGAATTTCACCACTGAATGGGGAAGTTTTGCATATATTGTGATGCCCTTTGGTTTGAAGAACACACTTGCTATATTTTCACGCATAGTTGTTCAAGCATTCCAGATTTTATTCACAAATTCTTGCAGGTTTACTTGGATGATTGGACAATGTATGGAATTGTTAAGGATCATTGTGAAAACTTATGCCTAATGTTTGAAAGATGTAGAAAACTAAAAATCTCTTTAAACATTAAGAAGTGCATGTTTGATACACCTTTTTGGGACTTTTCAAGGGCATATCATCTGCAAGGAAGGTTTGTTAGTGGATCTAACTAAGGTTGCATAATTATTGTAGGCTGGAGGAGCCTACCAGGTTAGAGTGAGGTGCGTGGATTCTTGGGATACATAGGGTATTACAAATTTTTATCAAAGTATATGCAAATATTTTTGTACCCTGGAAGAGTTAATAAAAGGAAAAGGGACATTTTATTGGAGAGAACCACAATAACACACATTTGAGGCATTGAAGGAGAGACTTACTACAACGCCTATTCTACGTTTTTCCTCATGGAAAAAATATTTCACGTACATGTGGACGCTCTCTGGCATGATCACAGCACGGTGTTAGCCCATCCTAGAGAAGGTATTATAGATCATCCTATCTCTGTTTAGCTAGTAGAAAGTTGATTTCTGCAGAACATAATTATATAACTACAGAGCGCAAAGCCTTGTCGATGATCTATGTGTCGTGCATAAGTTTAGACATTACTTACTAGTAACACCCTTTATATTTTATACAGATCACATGACATTAAAATACTTGGTAAATAAGCCCATTTTACAAGGGCACATATGTTAATGGGTGCTCTTATTCCAAGAATTTGACTTTACAATCGTGGTAAAACTAGGTAAAAGTAATTCTGGCCCATACCACTTATCAAGAATTCAATCAGGAGAAGACACATAAACAATTGAAGATATAATGCCAGATGCACAATTTACATATATTACATCATGTACCTTCGAGTTGGAGGATATTGTTGTCTTTTTACACACATGTATGGTGCCATAAGTATTGAAGGTCTTAGAAAAGAAGCAACTTGCAATTTGCATTGCATCATTCATGTTGATGAATGGAGATTTATACAAACCACGCTAAGAATGGAGATTTATACAAACCACGCTAAGATGAAGTATTGCACTAATGTGTACTAGAACATGAGTGCACAGATATCATGGAAGAGGCTCATGGTGGTATTACAAGTGGGCACTATGCAGGTGATGCCACCACGTGTAAGATTATACTCATTAGATTATGGTGGGAGACCCTATATAAGGATTGTAAAGAGTATTGTAAGGCGTGTGATCACCGGTGCCTTGGAAAACTAGGGAAAAGAGATGAAATGCCTTTGAGGCCTATTCCTAGTGCAGAGCCATTTGAAAAATGGGCAATAGACTTTGTGGGTCCTTTTTCCCAGTTGTGCGTAGAACCGGATCATGCTACATCATCACTTGCATAGATTATCTTACAAGGTGGGCAGAAAAAACACCTACAAAGGATTGTACAATGGCTACAATAGAAAGGTTCTTATTGGAAAATATTCTCAGTAGGTATGGATTTCCATTGAGTTTGACAAGTGATAGGGGCACAAACTTCTTAAATGAGACAATTAGGATATTATTGGATGAATTTATGGTTACGTACCATAAGAGTAAACCCTATCATACTCAGGAAAATGGCACTGCTGAGGCCTTCAACAAGATATTGAGCTAGACCTTGACAAAAATTTGTGATGTTGGAAGGAAAGATTGGCATGATAAAGATTTTGTTGTGCTTTGGGCATATAGAACAACCTACAAGAGGTTGAATAAGGCTACACCCTTTGAATTGGTGTATTACGTGGAAATAGTTCTTCCAATGGAATTCATGTTACCATATTTTCATATTGCATGCTACGTTGGAGGTCTAGCTGAAGAGAAAACATTAGAAGAAAGAATTGACAAGTTAATACAGTTAGATGAGAGGTGCATCATAACACATTGGAGTTAGAAGTAGGAAAAAGCTAGGTAGAAGGCATGGCATGATAGACACATCAGGGACAAGAAGCTTGAGGTTAGATAGATGGTACTTCTTTATGATTCCAAGTTTTTGCACCATCTAGGAAAACTTAAGGTGTATTGGTTGGGACCGTATGTTATCACTCATATACTTGAATCAGTGCTTGTTAGTTAGAGGCACTTGATGGAATACGGTTACCCGGTTGCTTCAACGGGAGTAGGCTGAAACCCTACTATAAATAAGTATTCTTGGTGTTTGTAATAAGGTAGTATTGTCATTTAGTATAGATTTCCCTTTTTGTATTTCTTTTAATGTATTTCCTTCTTCGTCACTATGCTTTGTCAATTTAGTTTGGTGTTTTGTGTAATAAATGTGTTTGCGCGCTGGAAGCTAATTACAATCTGAAGTATTTTTATGTATAGAGGAATGCACATGGAATTGGTGTGGGGTGGTTGTTATTTGTTATTCACAAATGGGTACACATGAGAACAAACTATTATAGGTGATATTCAAGTATGGAAAGGAACTACTAGAAAGGAAATTTATTCTAAATAAGACCATAGATGGAAATAAATGAATGAATAGTATAACACGAGGTAAGCTACGGATTGTGAAAACTAATAGAGGAAGGCGTAATGGTGAGGTACTTCAACACATGGAAGCACAAAAGGAGGTCTACAACCAAAAGGTAGGAAGACGTGCTAGAAGGTTATAGTTGGGATGCGAAGGTGTACCATGCAGAAATTGGGAAAATGGTCAATTAATGAGAGGATCAATGGTAGGTGAATGAGTAATAAATGTAATAAATTTTCAAAATCTATATAAGGACATGATGTGGGTTCATTTTTACCTTTGCAATCACAAGTATTTGAGCGAGCTAGTTGTGATCGAGCCAAGTGAAATGTGTTGAGGTGTAGAGAGCTACGAAACTAGACATGGAGAGTAGATTTATGTGTGGAAGTGGCTTACGTCCCCATTGATGAAGGGTTTGAGTGAAGCAGAAGCTTTGAGAAGGAGCTAGGGCACGTGGTTTCAAGCTAGGGCACATAATTTCAAACTAGGGCATGAAAGCTTACTCGATAGAAGACAAAATGTGAGATTTTTATAATGGCATCAAGAAATTACCCGCAATAGGTACAAATGGGAAAAAAAGGTGGAGGTTGAGGTCAAAGTTGCTCTCCGAAAGAAACTTTTCGAGATGCAGATATCAAAAGAAGTGATATTCGGACGAGATTGGGATTCCCACATCTGTAAATGAAAAGTAAGTGATTATAACCACCGCACCATCGACAACAGGGGAGAATTGGATGTGTTGTTGAACAAGAAGACCAACAAGCGCATGGTGGATGATATGCCAGTGTATGATGATGCTGGGGAGAAGTTACTCAAGAAGGTAGGGGTTTATCAACTATATAAACTCCCATATTTTGGAAAATCAGAAGCTTTATATCAATGGCTTATGAGCAGAGTCCATGAAGACTTCTTCTATTTTTCTGGATGGAGGGTAAGGATCACAACAACCCTAATTTCTACATTGATAGGATTGAAGGGTAAAGGAACATATATTATGAGTGATCTAACTGATAAGGTAGCTATTATAGCCACCAAAAGGAATTAGGATACTCCAAGGGTCCACGAGAATGGACACGTAAAAATTAAGGAAGTATCCCGTGGTACAGCATGCATGCATCCGCTCACTAAGCTAAATTATCAAGAGAGATAGTTACATGTAAATACCATGTGGCTACATATTGCAAAGAAAATGTCAAGAGGAGAAGTCTAAATTTAGCTAGCTTCATAGCAAAAATAGTTATTGAGGAAGCACACACAGTGAAAAGATAAGTTTTGGCGCTATCCTACTATCTCTTGTTTTTATAGAAATTGGAGTGTTTGATGGGCCAAAGAACAAAATTTGGGAATACCCCACAAAGAAGAAGTCCCTCACGGAGAGGTTCGAGAAATACTTATGTGAAGGAACAATGAGTGGCCCATTCAAACAAAGGGAAGAACTATGGTATGACCGACTTCGCACGACGTTTGAGGAGGAATGATGCATTCTAAAGGAGCTACCCTCAGTAGTGGGAAAGGAAGTATAGTTCATGGTGTATCAACATTTTTACATCGTGTGGTTTGCGTAATGAAGGATGGGACATGGAGTCCATGGTGTAAACTACCCTATGAATTTACAACACGCTTCTTCTAGGATTCAATACATAGGTTTACTGATGCACACCAGTTGAGTTTCAATGCAGACAAGGTAGATTGTGACTACCATACTCTCAGAAAAACATATGTTTATCCAGGTCGGTCTGCCTACATTGAGAGGCTCATTTCAGATGTTATAAATATAAAGCTAGTAAGTTTGGCTATATTGGGGACAATGGATCCATGCTCATCTATCTTCATCTCAAGCCTAGGCTAGAGAATAACAAGTATGTGGAGAATGAATTTATGCTACTAAGGCCGCCTAAGGGAAAACACACAATTGAGAATGTGGAAGCTCCAAAGCCTACATCGACCATAGAGATAGACGAGGAAGAAGAACACAAGGATAGTTAAGGCTTAGAACATAGAGGCTAGAGGTCACCCATAGACAAAGTGGAAAGTGAGCACGCAAATACTCCACCACAGGTGCAATAAGGAGAGGAGGACTTACACGTGGATGCAATCCCTAAAGAGTGCCAATTTAAGAAGGTATTCAGAATAACCAGGACTTGAGGCATAAGAACGTCACAACTTGTACGAAGATCACATCGACTCTCCCCTCATAAAGAAGCACCTGAGAAGGAGAGAAGAATAAAGCTAAAGCTTACCGAGGAGGCAGAGGAGTTCAAGAGAGTGCTTTTGGTACCTTGGTTCAACTGGAAGATGTGGAGGAGCCCTAAGATGAAGAAATGAGAGATGAAGAAGAAGGGGTGAAAGAAGAAGAAAGAAAGTAGCGTGTGAAAACCAATGCCCATTTTGACTTAGGTAGGAGAAGGGCCAACTCCAAACCTTAGTTCTTAGGTTCGTAAGGGGCTAAAGATGAAGAGAAGTGAAGAATATGTTGTGCCTAGTATGGGCTATGCTAAGGACACAAGAACAATCATACATGCTAGGTTTCAGAGCACAATGTATATTAAAGAGTTATATGGGTGGGAGCTAATGGTCCCAGATATGGCCATTACGTGCACAAGGAAGTAATTATCCTAATCCATGGAAACACATATGGATGAACCAAATTTTGACGTGTACGAGGAGTCCTATGTCTCAAGAAGAGTGAAGAAAGCACCCTAGAGCAGGCACATGACCATAAATCCCACTCTTATGTTTAATGAGCAGGTCAACAATGCCTTGGTCAAGGTATCTTTGAGGTGGCACGAAGAAATATTGATAAGGCCACCACCATTCGAGCGCTGATGGAGGATAACAAAGATAAAATTGTAGAGATAGAGTGCTTAAAGGTAGAGAAAGAATGAGAACGCGTAAAGAATGAGGCCTTTGTTGGCATGGCTAAGGAGATTGGTGATCATATTCTGAAAACAAGGCCTCATCTAAAACCAAAGGTACTTGAAAAGTTTCCTTCTGCTATGCATTATGTGCACACTTTGGTTGATTTGGTGTTAGAAGACGACCACTTAGAATGCCCACACCAAAAGATGTTGAACAAGAAGCTAGAGAGAGCAAGGGCCTCTATGATCAGAAAAATTTCAACGTATGAGGCACTGCTCCAGACTTTAAAGGATGAGCTAAAGAAAGCAGACCAAGCTCTTAACTTGTGTGCAACACCAGAGGTAGTAATAAGGACCAGAAACTGGTTGAAGATAATGAAGTTCTGGTAGTAATGAAAGATGAGACATTAGGGCACGCAAAAAGATTGACACTGGTGAAACAAAAGTGCGAAGCCCTCGCGCAGTTGCCTAAGATCCACATAAGGAGAGGATAGATGAGATTGGGAAGCTCATAGCACAAAATATGGATCTCCTAGAAGGAATGATGTCTGTTATGGCTAATGTTTTCTGTACTATAGATATTTATATTTCTATTATTAAATATGCTAACCTAGGTATATACTTTAGGTTAAATATTTAATATCATGAAATGATTATATTTCTAATATTAAATATTATAAACCTAGGTGTATGTGTCAACCATTTTAGGTTGAAAAGGTGGGTCGGGAGACATACCCGATCACCTTATATAAAAAGGACTTTAGGTCCTCATTTGATATATTCAAGAAATATATCAAAGGTGTGCAAATCAAGTGATTTGGTTTTACCCTTGGTAAATAGGGTTTTAAAGGAGGTGATCTTACTAGATGTAAAATAAGTTCTTGAAGTAAAAAGGTTATTTTCAAAGTGGTTTTTACCCTATTGGGGTTTTCCACTATAAATATTGTGTCACATGTGTTATTTATTTCATGTAAGTATTTCTTTATTTACTTATGTTATGATGTAATGTTTATTTAAATATTTATTGTAACATTATATAATATGTAAGTTGATTAAATCCGTATTTATTAGAATCCTCAAATTCTAACATGGTAACAAAGTGAGGTAAATTAAATAAATTAAGATCAAATGTTGTGTATTTTATTTATTTAATTTGTATGGTTTTTTTTTCAACCAACCCAGAAGGGTATTTAAAATAACTGGCCCCTTCTTTCCATTGTGCAACCTAAAAGTTTTCTTTGTGAAGAATCAAGGTGAATTCACAAGTGGAAAATTTAGAAATTTCTTACCTTCCGTGAAAACTTGTGTACAAGTAAGGGTAAAATATTTGAAATATTTTTTTCTATAGTTTTAATATGTACAAGTTAAAAAGATATTCAAAATAAAAACACAAAGTTAAATACAAGAAAAAGGAGACAAGCTCCATAGAAATAGGATTTTCAATTTATTTCATTGGTAGGGTGAAAGTAATTCTCCCCTCTATAAATCTCCAGGTTAACTTGTATTTTTTTCATGTGGAATCATGCCCCTTGGTAAAATTCATTTACTATTTTAACCTTATTGTGTTTT
This sequence comes from Taxus wallichiana var. yunnanensis, assembly GCA_018340775.1. Taxonomy (NCBI): domain Eukaryota; kingdom Viridiplantae; phylum Streptophyta; class Pinopsida; order Cupressales; family Taxaceae; genus Taxus; species Taxus wallichiana. The sequence goes on from CM031237.1 coordinate 618,589,315, forward strand.
CAAAAGTAATCTATGTGTGTCATTTGGACTCCTTTAATAAGATTCGATTTGAAAAACTATAGTTTATAGTTAATCTATAACTATATCCTATATAATTTGAAAACTATATTATTATTTTTAAATAAAAATATATATAATATAGAATAAGGTTTATATAATAATTTATATAAACATCATATTAAAATTGATATAGTTTTGAAAAAAACTATATATTAAAAGCCTTAAACCATATTAAAATTACATGGGATTGGGGGAAGAGTCAACAGACCATATTCTAAGCCTAAGTTTAAATCATATTTAAACTTAACTTATAAATCTAGGCATATATAGTTTAAAAAAGAAAAACAAACCTAAGTTTGAATCATATTTTATATATATGGTTAGTTTAAACCGCTTAAAATATAAATTTTATTAGATTTGGTCTATATATGTTTAAAAAAAAAAAACCTAAGTGCTTACTTTTTTTAGTAAGGGGCCCGTGTTTATTGCTTGGCCATAAAGGGATTATTTTTAAATCTTAATACTTATTAAATAAAACCTAACATGTGTCCCTAACCATTTATATTATCCATGTAAGGGGTGGCCCCATTCATTTATATCTTATAGTTTATAAAAACTATATAAATAAACCTATTTAAAGGTTTTCTTTTATATAAGAGTGGGAGTGGAGAATAAAATGAGATAATATCTAGGTATAAATGTGAAATTCTCAGGTATAAATGGAGAATTAAAAAAAAGGGCTAGTTTATTGGTGGCCCACGTGAAGTGTGGTAAATATTTATTAAAATATTGGTAGTTATAGCCACATAAAAGTTTTAAAGTTTTTTTTGTAAGAATTATATAAAATATTTTACAATATTTCCATAGTTTTAAATGTGTGCAAGGTAAAATTAAGAGTAAATGAAGGGAGGAGACAAGGTTCATGAAAATAGGATTTCAATTTATTTCATTGGTCGGGTGAAATTACTTGTCCCTCTATAAAATATGCAAGTTAATCTATACTCTCATAAATCTACTTGCACTTGGTAAAATTCTTTTAACCTGGTCTATGTCCTTTAAACCCCTTTAATAAGGGTTATGTGTTTTTTTATAAAAACAATATACTATAGTTTATAATTTTTATGAACTATATGTTGTTTTTTTATTTACATTCTATAAACTATATACCTTTTTAAAAAAAGTGTATATATTTTTACATTATAAATTATAATAGGTTATTATAATGTATTAAAATATAACCTCCCTAATATTATATAAAAGAAGAAATTCTAGAATTTCACATTCTAGAAATACACAACAAGTTTTAGCTTCATTAAATTTGATGGTCAAATGACCATCATGGTAGACCAAACATAAGACAATATGACGGTCATTTAGACGTCAAATTTAAGCTTGTAGGTTCTAGAAACTTTCATTGTGTTAAAATTGACTATCAAATGACCATCACGACAGACCAAAAATAAGCCATTATGATGGTCATTTAGACGTCAAATTTAAGTTGGCCGGATCTTTGTCTATATTTTTTTTTCAAAAATTTGATGTTGTTATGCATTCTTAGGGGTCTCTTCTTCACTTCTATATGGTCGAAAATATTTTTATATAAATTTGGGGTATAATGCAAAGCCCTTTATATTGCAGGTTATTATTTTGATCATGGGAGGTTAATTAGTATGCATTGTAATGACATAATTAGTTATGATCAAATAGTTTCTTTAGATCTATAAAATTTAGATATGATTCTATTAAAAGTGTTGTCTTCTTCTCTTGAAGTTACTTCATTAAATGCTTCTAAATGATGGTTTTGATTCTGATTTAGTAAATGGTCATGATGATGTTTTGATGCTATAGATGTTTTTGAAACTCTTATCTTCCTAGATAAGAAATTAAATTGGGCTCAATCTATGTTAGAAAGTTTCAAATCCTATTAACCTTAGGAAAATGACCAGAAGCCATCATATGTACCATGCATTAATTACCTTATATGAACTTGAGCCGTGAAGTATTATAGGGTCTAGGTGGATATACAAAGTAAAATATAATGATGATGGTAGTATTAACAAAAATCTAGACTTGTTGCTAGAGGTTTCACTTAGAAACCTGCTATTGATTATGTTGAGACATTTGCCCCTATAGCTAAAATGAGTACTTGTTAGGGCCTTATTTGCAATTTCACTCAATTTGGGTGGGAAATCCACTAAATGGATAAGAAAAATTTTTTTTTGAATTGTGATTTAAAGAAGAACTTTACATGTTTCAACCTAAAGGATTTGAAGAAACTGGTAAAGAAAACTATGTTTGTAAGTTGAGAAATCCTTGTATGGTTTAAAACAAGCTCTTAGAGCTTGGTATGTGAAAAATTGTTTCTTCTTTTTAAATTGTTAGGTTTTGTTAATTGTTCTTCTAACAATGATATATTCATTAAGAAATAAGACTCACATATTATCATTATATGTATATATGTTGATGATTTTCTTATGTTTGGTGACAATTCTGATTTAATTCATAGGATTAAAGAGAAATTGAAGTAGTACTTTGAAATGAATGAGTTAGGTCTCTCACATCATGTTCTTTGTATGAATGTATTTCATTCTATTGTTATTTTTCAAAACACAATATGCAACCATTGTATTGAAAAAGTTTCTTATGATTGATTGTAAACCATTTTCTACTTCAATGGAAGTTGGAATAAATATTGATCCTAAATCTGCATATGAAAAATGTTGATCCTATTTTATATATGTTGTTAGTTGATAGTTTGATTTATCTAACTATAACTAGATCAAATATTTCCTATACAAGTAGGAATTACTTCAAGGTTTATGCAGAACTTTTTTAGAGATCATTGGAATCTTGCAAAAAGAATTTTTAGATATATTAAAGGAACAATCAATTATGGGTTGCATTATACTAAGAATGAAAATGCTATCTTATATGGATTTTGTGATTCTAACCATATTGATGTTGTGTTATAAAATATACTGGATATGTGTTCAATTTTTTTGGTGTAGGAACCATTACTTGGAACAACAAATGTAATCAACAGTCTCATTTCTTCTACTGAGGTAGAGAAGTACAATGGAAGAAGTAAAGCCATGTGGTCTACAATGGTTATTGGTAGAGATACACATGGAAGCTAAAGGAAGTATTCCTCTTCTATGTGGTGGTCAGAGTTGTATTACTCTTGATTAAGAATCAGTTCAACATCAGAGGATGAAGCACATTGAGATACATATACGCTTCACCCGTGAGAAGGTGCTAAGTGATGAGATAAATCTCAAGTTCATGTTGACTGAAGAGTAGGTTGTTGACATCTTCACAAAGTCCCGAGTGCTGCAAAGTTTTGTCACTTTTGTGAAAATCTTGGATTTTAGAGTTTCCATTGAGGGGGAGTGTGCATGACAATGTCACCTCCTAATGGAACTTGGTTTTTGTAAAAATACCTTCGGGCATTTGTAAAAGACCATTTGTAAAAAGACCTTGGGAAAGTGTAAAAAGACCTTAGGCATGTATACCTCCTGGCTTCTTTTTTGAGAAAGAAGTGTAGAAAGATCTTAAAGGTGGTCTTCAGTAAACTCTTTAGTGCTATTGAGTTTATTGGTAAACATCTAGTACAAGCATATTGTTAAGGAGGTCCTTGGTTGTAAAAGACTCCTATATGCTTGGGTTCAATAACCTTTTATGAGAACCTGTGAGAACATGTAAAACTCACAAATCATACTTAGCCACTGATCATGGGATGATCTTTGGGATTCCAAATCCTTTTGTACCAAAAGGTAAATTGAGTATGATGAAGGTGTTATAATTCCTTCAACCGATATGCTAGCCTAAAACCTTTATGGTTTAAGGATTGTAAATCATGTAGTGTACCATGAGTAGGTAATCTATTGGCATATGTTATGTTATCCCACTTAACATTAAGGGGGGAGTGTTGGAACATAATGATTAAGTGGTCTGCCAACCCTTAATGTATATGGGTCCATCACTAATATATAGGTTAATATTTAATAATATGAAATATTTATATTTCTATTATTAAATATGCTAACCTAGGTATATACTTTAGGTTAAATATTTAATATCATGAAATGATTATATTTCTAATATTAAATATTATAAACCTAGGTGTATGTGTCAACCATTTTAGGTTGAAAAGGTGGGTTGGGAGACATACCCGATCACCTTATATAAAAAGGACTTTAGGTCCTCATTTGATATATTGGGAAATATCAAAGGTGTGCAAATCAAGTGATTTGGTTTTACCCTTGGTAAATAGGGTTTTAAAGGAGGAGGTGATCTTACTGGATGTAAAATAAGTTCTCTAAAGTAAAAGGTTATTTTCAAAGTGGTTTTTACCCTATTGGGGTTTTCCACTATAAATATTGTGTCACATGTGTTATTTATTTCTGTAAGTATTTATTTATTTACTTATGTTATGATGTGTGTACCTTTGTGCACTTTGAATGAGTGATTAGCTTAGGCTTGGGTGATGTGCCAACACGTCCGGGTTTTATATAGTAGATTCTAGGCTACATCACTTGACCTAAATGAGTTTGGATAATTCCTTTCTCACGAGGGGCTCAATTTTGGGGTTAATTGGCCTCTGTTTCTGTCTAATTGGCTTGATGTTGGGATCAAGATCAATATAATGTTGAACTATATCTGGATTAAATTATTTTAAATCTTCGTAGTCCCATGAAAACACATCACTAAATTTTTGCACAGGGAGATTAAAACATGTTTTTCATTCTCATTACATACCTTCCAAGTAATGTGAGCTTCTTTTCTGGAGCAATTGTAACCAATTAGCAATCTTTTTGCTTTACCGCCATATTCTTCTCCACTCCTTTGAATTCATCATCTAGATTGAAGATCTACTCCAGAGTGACCAATCCCTTAGGTAATTTTTTCATTTTCAGTTTAATTATCTGATCACCATAGATTTTCTATAAATTAGAGTGTATTTTTGAGGAGAATTCAACTTCATTTTGTATGAATTGGACAATTTGTTCATTCATTGTCAAAAACTTGCTAAATTGGGTCCGATTGTCTAGAATGGATGACCTGAACACCATTTTTAAATGTTGTAAATTTCCCTTGAAAATGTCTTCCACCGATGAAAATTGAGAACCAAGAGCCGTCATCTAATCAACATCCTTGTTCATCTTCCTAGGCACAATTTGTAGGTTAATGGTGTCAAAGCCTTCTAGAAAATCCCAAACTCTATGTTTGTAAGCCTTTAACAACTTTTTCTTTGTGGCATACTTCCCACGGACTTGGTGAATGATTAATTTAGTATCTTTAAAGACCTGTAATTCCTTGATTTCCCTCCTCTCAAGCAATCGAAGACCATGGACCATTGCTTTTTAATCCGCCACATTGTTAGAACATGAAAATTGTAATTTGTGAGAAAAAAGAACTTCTCATTTATTGGAGAAATGAGCACAACACCCACCCCGGCTCCATTTTTTCTTCTAGAACCATCAAAGAACATTCGCCATAGTCTAGAGGCACTTACTCTTTCTTATTAAATACCACGGGTATCATAGATCCTTCTTAGAGAATGCAATAGGTACCAAGACTAGTCTCAAAGGTTTTAAATCTTCATCATAAGGTTCAAACTTGTGGTCTCTCTTAGCCCATTCATCTAGCAATAAATTATATATGGAAAGGGGAATAAATTGCTCATCGAAAATCGAGTCTTGTTTATGTTCTTTTTGAATTAAGAAATTTGATTGGATGGGATTAGGATTATATGACTCAATGTGGTAGGAAAATATGGGATTAGCTTGTATGGTAAATCATGTACCATATCTAGTTCTCAAAAGCATGTGAGTCCAATCTGAAGACAAATAGCCACCTACCTTAGCAGTGAAATCTCTAGACAAACAAATGGAAAACATGGGAGGCATTCTGAGACTCGATATGTCATGGGTTATGGTGAGGCTTGGGCAGGCATGAAGGGTTAACTCAAGATTTTTTATTACTCCCAATACACCCATAGTTGATTCTCAAGTTGAAAAAATCCTTTAGACACAAGACTGTATTTGAGACCTAGGATATTAGTAATTTTCTTGGGCATTACAAAGGTACTAGCCCCTAAATCTATCATACAGTTATGTACTAAGTGTTTTCCCACAATTAATGACATGTAGAAAGGTGGGGTTTTGACACTTTTACTTACTTGGTCTTCCTTCGCTTGACAGAAATTGACCGCAACATGAGATTTCTACACGCTTGGATCTGCCTGAGGCAATCCTTGAGGGATTCACATAGGAGATCACACTTTGTGATGGAATAGCCAAAACATCCCACATTGTCACATTAACATTGGTCTTCTTCATTTTCTCAAAAATATTAAATGGAAGACCTACGGGTTTCTGCATCTACGACATGTTATTTTATTTTCTATACTATTGCTGCATTTGAATAAGCGTTTTGGTTGAACTGTGGCTTCTTTTTCAAACATAGCTTTACGAGGTGCCTCAAGCGGCTTGTTTTTTTCCACCGTAGCTTCTTTCTCCTTATTTGTGACATTGTTTTAACTAGTGGAAGATCACGGTTGTGATTCTATCATCCTTTTCTTGTATCGTGTATTATCAACAACATTGATTTGAGGTCTGTTAGAGACACCCACCACTTGATTGACCACACAAAGATCCTCAGCTCCAAAGAACATGAGATTGAAATCAACATTGGCTTATTGAAATACTTCTTCATTTGAACTAGGTGCCTTTAGAAGTGGTTCTTGCATGACTTGGAAGAACCTTGAACCATGTATGCTTGAAGATGCATTTCCTTTCACAACCCAATTTATTATGTAGTAAATTTCATGGGAAACACCACTTAGTTTCTTGAGCCATGTTATTTTGTACTGGAACCAATGCTTGGCTTGAGCTAGGGGTAGGAAGTGCTTGTGGAGGAGAAATTATTTCCAATGGAAGAGGAGCACTTTGACCTTGCCATATGCCACTTTTTGATTTTGTGTGTATCTTTGATTAGATTGTTGGTTTCTATATGGTTGATATCCTGGTTTGAAGATTTCCCTTGATTTTAATAATTCCTATAGGATTGGGCTTGCTATTTTTCTAGGGATATAACTTTGTTGGTCAAATTTCTAATCAAAGCTTTCATTTCTTCATCCTCCTTTTTTTGCTGGGCAGTGTGATATGTAGAAGCAAAAAGTTATGAATAGAAGCAAAAAGTTATTGGGTGACTTGAGGTAACTTAGAATAGGTGGCCTAGGGGCTAATTTCCCAGATTTTATTAAACTATGTTCAACTCTAATTAAAATTGCATAGGATAAAGGTACATTTATCCCTCCCATGGATTGTATCATGACAAATATATCAGAATTAAGAGATTTTAAGAAGTAAAGAAAAACACCTTCTGCTGTAGGTCTCACAAGAACTAGAATTCTATCCCAGGTTCTCTAGAATATGAAGTTGAAATCTGCCATTTGTTCATTTGGTGCTCTCTTGATTGTAGTCAACTACTCCAAAAGAGATAAGTTATCTTCTCTTTCTCCAAATTGATTGCACAAAGTTGTACACAACTCATTCCAATTCTGAATTGAGCCTACTTTCAAACTTCTAAACCATTGTAAAGATTTCCCTTTGAATGATGAAGCCAAAAGTTTTATAGCTACATCCATCTCAGAAATTTCATGTATGGCACAAACATTTGCAATGTCTTAGATATGATCAACTGGGGTAGATTGATTTTCTCCCGTGAAGAATGGGATATTATTCAAAGATGTTACTAGAATGGGATTTTGAGAATTTAGGGCAAGTGGGATGCTATCGTTAAAAGTTAAAAATTGATTGGGTTGTTGTGCAACCATTCTAATTAGTCTAAGAACTCTTGTTGATCGTAATAAGGGCCTACTGTGTGGAGGTGTTGAGAGAGTCCTATTTGGGCAGAGATGGATATCTCGAACATGTCTTCCTCTTCTTCCTCTGCCTAGAGATAGCTACAAATATTGAAATATCACTTATTCTTTTACCTTAGATTGTGTTTGTATCCTTCTCATGAATTAGGATACTCTAGACTACGAAACCAGTCAATTTTTTGAATGGAGTCACCAGATGTGTTACTACAAAACCTCCAAAGGCTAGAGTTTCACCAAGATATACATCAAAACTTGATAAAAATATAAAGATTAATTTCAAGGTCCCACCGGGCATGCCAAAATTGTTGGAGCTCAAAATTACACCCGTCCCAAATCACAAGAATTTGGGGCTTTAAGGAAACATGGGACTATCTCCAAGATGTGGGACTTGAACTTAGATAGACCTCCAGAGAAGGCCGAATTCCTCTACTCACTTCTAATGCTAATCTACTCCTAGGAATTGAAATGCAACTATCTAAATCTACTCTAACTTTCCAAAGGGTGAGAAGGAGATGTATAAAACATAAACCTAAAATAGAAAAGGTGATAACATTAAACATAAGGGGATGAATACTTCAAAAAGAGAGAAAATGGAAGAAAACAATGATTAAGAGGGCCAAATTGAGAGTGACGATTCAAAACCACGTCCTAGGGTTCCACTTTCATGATGCGTAATAGACACAAATTCTGAAAAATACATACAACACACCTACAAGTGAATGATAAACAAGGAAACACAATAAAACGACAACTAAGACAGAAACACGCCACAAAACCAAAGATTTTATTGCTTAGAGATATACATGAGATCATTACAACACATGAGGAAGATACAAAACATTTACGTAAATGAAATTTGAGGCATGAAACCCTTGAGAGAACTTGCACAACACTTAAGTGATGCCCTTGCATACCCAAAGTATCCAACATCAAAACTAGGGATCAATTTTCAATATATAGAAAATAGAAGAAGGAGAAAGAAGAAAGAAGAAGAAAAGAGAGGGAAATTCGAATTCCTCCTTCCACCAACAAACCACCTTCATTAAATTATCTAAAAATATCTAATCATGCCTCTAAAAACCCACTCTCCCATGCCATTTTCCTTGTTGAAGAAGGAATGACGCCCATATTGCATTAAATTTTGGTGGTTGCACCGTCTGAAATAGACTTTTTTTGTGTTGGAGACATCTTCATTTACTTCCCCACCTACCACCCTTTGATTTAGGAAATCATATTTTATTATGTAGAGGAGGCTAATATTTACTCAATGATATCATATTTGCAAAGATCTGTATATCAGATTGACAAAGTTAAATCCATTTTTAGAACCCGTGGAAAACTATTGTTTTCCCTTGATGTGTGGTTTTCTATATTAGTTTTATTTGGATTTTAACCTCTATGAATTTATCTTCTTCACTTCATGGCTCAACTACCTTCCTGCTTGACTCGTGGCTTATCCAATGTGGCGCGACTTCATGCCAACATCCGTAAACCCTTTTCCTTCAACCCATGACTTTTATTATTTGCTTTTACCCACAAATTTTTCGAGTGTATCACGGCTTGCTATAAACATCTCGCGCAACGTTTAATTCTTCTCGCGACATAATTCAAACTTTGGTGACTACCACATTTTGCCATGGATTATTTTATTCTTTCCATGACATGCTTAAAACCCTTTTGTGGCTCTCATTCCCTTAGCCTACGGCTATCCAAGATGTTTAATTTTTGTAATGGTGAAAAAATAGACAACAACTTCTAAACAAGAATATAGGCTCTCATCAGTAAAAGTATGTCATAAATCAACCACTCTTATCATAAAAGGGTAAAAAAACAACGAGGGTGTTACAAGATTATTCACTTTTACATTTTTACAGTTGCATGGAGTGATTATGACACCGCAGAGCTTTGTTTCAACATTTGTTTTGGGAGGTCAATGTGCACAAAGCTCAATCTTGTGATAGCTTCACCTTTAGGTGCAAGATCTTATTAGCTCAAAAAAAATACCCAACTCATTTGGTTCATTTGGATGTAAGGAGATGGATCTATTGGGCATCATTTGCAACATTTTTTGTGTATGCTGGTTGACATTGTAAGAATCGGTGTCACACAAATTTGTGTTGGATCTCTAGATGGCTCACAAATGAATTGTGGGCTTGATCCACTTGAAGGGAAAGAATGGGGGTCAATGCTATAGATCGAAATAGGAGCTCACCTTTAGAACTTAGCACTACAAACTCACCAATGCACAAGGGATCCTAACTCACTGATGTTAGCTCGCAGCCCGATCATTATTTGCATGGTCGATGTAAGACAAGGATATCATTTTTTGTCTTGGTAAGCACTCTTCAACCAGATTGACTAATGCCTAGATAAAATAGATGCATTTTAGTCACAATGTACCAATTTGACTCTTTATAAACCCAACTCACTGCTCAAGATCCCAACTCTTCCAATGGCTTGGTTAGGATTCTTAAATTGTGACCGAAGACATATCAGAGTTAGAATGTATATGGGTAAAGGCTAGTCAAGACCAACACATTTCAAGAAATCAATAGACTAGAGAAGGTTGACGTACATGCGTTGTAATCTAGGGGTGGAAATTGATCTACATAGAGTCCTTTCTACCACATTTATCTCCTCTTTCGTCTGCAAGTCACTTCGAATGGAGCTGGTGTTTCAACTATTTTTTTATTTGTTTATGCTAGTTGTCATATACTTGCATGATTGGTAAGGTGCTTTGGACACCTTTGGTTTTGTTTGACAACTCTATTTTTACATAAGGACTATAGGTGTAGGGTCCTCTACCACTTTTGATTTGTTTTTCTCAGCCATTCCTCAAGCTATTTTTCATAGTGCAAGGTTAATGATTACTCTTAGATCAATTGCTTTCACATTTATGTAGGTTGCATGGAGTGCTTTTGATGCCCAAAAATCTCTTTTTCAACACTTTTTTTGGGAAGTCAATGTGCACAAAGCTCAATCTTGTGATAGCTTGGCCTTTAGGTGCAAGATCTTATTAGCTTAAAAAAATACCCAACTCATTTGGTTCATTTGGGCGTAAGGATATGGATCTATTGGGCATCGTTTGCAACATATTGTATGTCTTTGGTTGACATTACAAGAAGTAGTGTCACAACATGTGTTGGATCTCTTAGTTGGCTCACCCAATGACATGTGGAATTTATCTGCTTGAAGCATGAAAAAGGGTGTCAATTCTATACAAATTAGAACATGGAGCTAGCCTTTGGAACTCAACATCATCAACTCCCCAATGCACAAGGGATCATAATCACTTGATGTAAGTTTTCAGCCCGATCATTATTTACATGGTGGATATAAGGTAGTGATATAGTTTGTTGGCTTGGTAAGAGATCCTCAACCAGTTGATTGACCAATTCCTAGATCAACTAGATGTAATTCACTCACAATGTACCAATTTTACTCTTTGTAAACCCAAATCGCTCCTCATGATCCCAAATCTTCCAATGGCTCGGTTAAGACTATTAAATCATTACATCAAAGGCGTATACAACTAGAATGTATATGGGTGGAGGCTAGCCAAAACTAACGCATTTCAAGAAATCAATGGAGCATAGAAGGTTGATGTGTATGAATTGCAATCAAAGGGTGGGAAATGGTCTACGAGATTCCTTTCTACCACATTTATTTACTTTGCTATCTCGTAATTCGCCTCAAATGGAGCTAGTGTTGATAACTATTTTTCTTTGTTTGTGTTAGTTGTCGTATACTTGTAGGGTTGGTAAGGTGCTTTAGACATCTCTAAATTTCTTTGATGCCTCTATTTTTACATTGGGGGACTCCTAAGAAAGGTGCAACAGGCCGAAAAAGGTGGTCCTCTGCCACTTTTCATTTGTTTTTGTTAGTCATTCCTCGCGCTATGAAAATTTTTTTGTTGTGTAGGGTTGATGATTGTTCTTAGCTTAGTCACTTTTAAGTTTGTGCATGCTTTGCCGCATGGAGTAATTTTTGATGCCCACAGAGCTCTGTTTCAACACTTATTTTGGGAGTTTGATGTACAAAAATCTCAATCTTGTGATATCTTGACCGAGGAGTTAAAAAGGGTGAAAATGGAGGTCAACCTCCTCCCTTGCTTTGTAATGGTGTTTTTGCCTTTTACTTGTGAAATGATGTTACGTTATGTGTCAAAATTTAAATTTGCCCGACAGTTTCCAACCTTTATGTGCAAGATCTTACTAGCTTAATCAAAAAATGCCTAGCTCATTTGGTTCATTTGGGCATAGGGAGATAGATCTATTGGGTGTTGTTTGGAACATTTTGTGTATGTAGGTCAACACAACAAGAAGAAATGTCGCTCTTCCCTCCACCCCATGTTAGATCTCTCGATGGTTCACTTAATGAATCACGTGTTTTGTGGGCTTGATCCATTTGAAGTGCAAGAAAGGGGTTAAATTCTATACAACTCAGAACATGGATCTCACCTTTGGAACTCAACACTATCAACTCGCCAATGCACGAAGGATCCTAACTCACTCGATGTAAGATCGCAACCCGATCATTTTTTGTATGTTGACGGAAGGCAACAGTGGATATAGTTTTTGGCTTGGTAAGATCTCCTCAATAAAGCATGACCAATGCCTAGAACAACTAGATGTAATTCGGTCACAATGTACAACTTTGACTCTTTATAAACCCAACTCGTTGCTCAAGATCCCAACTCTTCCAATGACATGGTTAGGAATCTTAACTCATTATGTCAAGGCATATTTTGTTAGAATATATATGGGTAGAGGATAGCCGAAGTTATAGAGGTTAGCCAAGATTGACGCATTTTTAGAAATCAATGGAGTAGAGAAGGTTGACTTACATGCATTGTAATCCAAGGGTGGAAACTCGCTCTATGTAGAGTCCTTTTGCTACATCTATCTCCTCTTTTGTCTACAAGTCGCTTTGAATGGAACTTGATGTTGGGGAAGCTATTTTTGAGAAGAGATTTTTTTTGTTGGTTTTCTTATGCTTGCATAGGTTGGTAAGGTGCTTTGGATGCCTCTAGATTTCTTTAATTCCTCTATTTTTATGTAGGGACTGCGCATTTGTAGGGTCCTCTCGCCACTTTTGATTTGTTTTTGTTATCCATTCCTCGAGTTTTTGTTGTTCTCGTAGGGTTGATATTTTCTCTTAGCTGGACCACTTTCACGTTTATGCAGGATGCATGGAGTGCTTTGATGACAACATGAGCTCTGTTTTAACAGCTTTTCTAGGAGGTTGACTGCACAAAACTCAATTTTGTGATAGCTCGACCTTTATGTACAAGATCTGCTTGCTCAACAAAAAATTCCTAACTCATTTGGTTCATTTGGGTGCATAGAGATGGATCTATTGGGTGTTGTTTACAACACTTTGTGTATGCAAGTCAACACAACAAGAAGCAATGTCGCTTGTACGATCACCACATTAGATATCTTAGATGGCTCATCCAATGACTTGTGGGCTTGATCCGATTGAAGCGTGAAAAAGGGGATCAATGATATACATCTCGAGAAAATGGAGCTCACCTTTGGAACTCAACATCAACTCACCAATGCATGAGGGATCCTAAGATAGTCAATGTAAGATCACAGACTTGATCATTATTTGCATGGTTGATGCAAGGCAGGATATATATTTTCGAGAAAGTTTGGCTTGGTAAGATATCCTTAACCAGCTTGACCAATACCCGCATCAACTAGATGCAATTCCTAAGTCACAATGTACCATTTTTGAATCTTTGTAAACCCAACTCACCGCTCAAGATCCCAACTCTTCCAATGGCTCAATTAGGACTCTTAACTTGTTATCTTTTGAAGGTGTATACAATTATAATGTATATGGGTGAAGGCTAGCCAAAACTGGCCGACGCATTTCAAGAAATAAATGGAACAAAGAAGTTTGACATACATGTGTTACAATCCAGGTGAAAATGTTTTCTCTCTCATGGGCTCGGTCTAGGTAGAGTCCTTTTCGCCACATTTATCTCCTCTTTTGTCATCGTAAGTCACTTCAAATGGAGCTAGTGTTAACAACTATTTTTTTGTTTGTTTGTGTTGTCATATGCTTGCAAGATTGGTAATGCACTTTAGATGCGTTTATTTTTAGATAGGGACAACAGTGTACATGGTCCTCTGTCACTTTTAATTTTTTATTAGCCATTCCTTGAGCTATTTTTTTGTTGTAGCAGGTCAATGATTGCTCTTAGCTCAATTCAATTTCACGTTTATGTAGACTACATGGAGTTATTTTGATGCCTGGGCAGAGCTCTGTAATTTCAACACTTTTCAACACTTATTTTGAGGTTAATGTGCACAAAGCTTAATCTTGTGATACCTTTATGTGTAAGATCTTACTAGCTTAACAAAAAAACACTTCACTCATTTGGTTCATTTGGGTGCAAGGAGATGGATCTATGAATTGTGGGTTTCATTTGCAACATTTTGTGTATGTAGGTCAACATAACAAGGAGCAGCGTTGCATCCCACATTGGATCTCTTAGATGGCTCACTTAATGACTTATTGGATTGATCTACCTAAAAAGCGCAAGAAAGGGGATCAATGTCAAGGCATATTTTGTTAGAATATATATGGGTGTAAAGCTCATTTTAAGAAAAATAGGGAGCTCTCTCTTTGGAACTCAAGACTTTTGCTACAACTTGCCAATACATGAGGGATTCTAACTCACTTGAGGTAAGCCAACATCTAGATCATTGTTTGCATGGTCAATGTAAGGAAGAGATATAGTTTTTGTCTTGGTAAGAGCTCCTCAACTAGGTTAACCAATGCCTAGATCAACTATATGCAATTCACCACAATGTACCACTTTGACTCTTTGTCAAACCCAACTCACCGCTCAAGATCTCAATTCTTCCAATGGTTCGGTTACAACTCTTAATTCATTACGTCGAAGGTTGATATATAGCTTTAGAATGTATATGGATGGAGGCTAGCCAAGATTGATGCATTTCAAGAAATCAATGCAGCAATTAGAGAATGGGTGACACACATGTGTTGAAATCCAAGGGTCGAAAGTGGTCTACGTAGAGTTCTTTCTACTACATTTATCTCATTTGTCATTTACAAGTCGCTAGTCTTCAAATGGAGTTGGTGTTGGAAGCTATTTTTTTCTTTTTTGTGTTGGTTGTCATGTATGCTTGTAGGGTTGGTAAGGAAATTTGGATGCCTATGGATTTCTTTGATGCCTCTATTTTGCATAGATAGGACTATAGGTGTAGGGTCCTCTCGCCACTTTTGATTTATTTTTATTATTCATTCCTCGAGCTATTTTTTGTTGTCCTTAGATGGTTGATGATTCGCTTAGCAATGCTTGTAAAGCTCACTTTCACATTTATGTAGGCTACATTGAGTGCTTTTGACGCCCGATGTAGAGATATGTTTCAACACTTGTTATGGGAGGTAGATTTACACAAATATGAATCTTGTGATAGCTGGAGCAGAGAATGACCTTTATGTGAAAGATAGTTTTTTGCTCAACAAAAATGCGCACTCATTTGGTTCATTTTGGGGTGTAGGGAGATGGATCTATTGGGCATCATTTACAACGTTTTTATGTATGTAGGTCAACACAAGAAGAAACACCTTGTTATGCAACCCATATTGGATCTCTCGATGGCTTTTGCCCAATGACTTGTGGGCTTGATCCGCTTGAATCATGAGAAAGGGTGTCAATGCTACACATCTCATAATTGGGAGCTCACCTTTGGAACTCAAGACTTTCAACTCACCAATGCATGAGGGATCTTAACTCACTCGATGTAAGCTCACATAGCATGATCATTATTTGTATGGTCGATATAAGGCATGGATATAGTTTTCTAGCTTGGTAAGAGCTCCTCAATTATTTTGACCAATTCCTAGATCAACTAGATGCAATTCAGTCATAATGTACCACTTTGACTCTTTGTAAACCCAACTCGCTTCTCAAGATCGCAACTCTTCCAATGGCTCGATTAGGACTCTTAACTCATTATGATGAAGACCTATATAATTAGAATGTATATGGGTGGAGGATAGAAAAGAGTGACACATTTAAGGAAATCAATGGAGTAGAGATGGTTGATGTACATGCGTTGAAATCCAAGGATGGAAATTGGTCTACGTAGAGTCTTTTCTGCCACATTCATTGTCTAATAAAACCACAATACCTCATCAAAAGAATGCACTAGGTATTACATTGATGACATAATACAATGGAGACATGTTTAACGTGGAAGCTACATTTTATTAGAGTTGACATCATCAACGCTAAATGCCCATTCACTTCTCTAGATGACATAAAATCAATGCAAATGATTGTGCAAAAAGTGGGTAAACAGGTGGAGGATGTATACATGCCGATGATAAGGGCGCTAGTGAGGTATATCAAGGAAAACATTGATATCACATGAGAGGATATTTGGCATGCACGACACCTTTGAATCCTTTTATTACTCACTACATATGACATTCACCTAAAAACAATCTTAATAATTCCGAGAGAAGAGGTGGTGGTGATTTCCATGGAGATGGTGACATATATGTGTAACCTCGATGCCCAAATTTACACTTCAGAAATAAGTTCACCTTTCTCTAAGGTTTGGAAGATTTTTATTTTATTTTTAGTTTGCTTATCTATAGTATCTTATAAATAAAAAAGAGAGAGAATACATTAGAATTAGTGGCAACGTAACTTGTTCCTCACCGGATTAGTATGGAATAAATAAAAAAATATATATTTTGTTTTTTTTTCCTAAATTAAATTCATCTTTTCACTTGCAGCTTTAAAAATATGTAAGTTGCCCACATTTTATTTGTTAGTGGACCATCGAGGACATTCTACACATTATTTAAAAATTTACAAAATGGAATCCATTACTAAACTTAATTTATTTTTCCCACTTTGTAATCATTTATGGCTTCCCAAATTTTTTTGGTCATATGTCATTGTATACAAAAAAACAATCTAGCGACAATTTCAAATTAATGATATGAGAAACTCTTTCCTCTAATTATGACCTTATCATGGTAGATAAATGACGGTCACACTTGCCTCTTAATTTTTTTATGCCAAAGGCATGTTCCTAATGAGAATATAATGGATCAAGCTTGGGTATGTTTGAGAGCAATGACATAAGGTTTTTTCATTGCCGCTTGAATTTTTTGGTTGGCACCGATGCACTTGTATTGTACCCTAACATTTACATTTACGTCATTTATCAGTCTTTTCATTCTTTACACTTGAAGGAATTCTCTAAATAATATAAAGGGAGGGCCACTACTTCATTCTTCTAGGCCATATCGTGTGAGTCATTGTCCATATCATTTCATTTCTCGTATATTGTTAGATCTCTAATGTTTCTGAAATGTAAGATTTGAGTGAATATGAATTTAAGATATAAGTTGCACTTTCGTGTCGGTCACCAAGGGCATGAAAGTGTTTTTTCCTTGGGAGGAAGCACATGCAACTATTTCATCACCTCTACCAGAGATGCACATACCAAGGAAATCTATCTCACAAAAATTTCCTCAGGGTAGTCGATTCAAGGCCTCTAGGAGACATCATTATTGACAGATTGCATCAATTTCAATAAAGATGCGATGACTAAGCACTATGATGATCTCATAAAGTACATGTCTCCACTCTCCACTCCTCCGTAAAAGTGTATCTCAACACCACTTTGTAATGCCCTTACTCGAATAACTCTCGAGGACCGACCTTGCATACAAGGTTGTTCAACTATGTATGGATCTAGTGTTACAACAATGCATAATGTGAATAAACGGATGGAGACGCTTCTAATCTCTTGAATACGTGGAAAAAGGACCACTTTTGTAACTACTAGTTCTATACACCCTAAATTACATGCTTATTCCCAATGTTATCCCAATACATCCTATTATTCACCCATTTGTGATTAATTGATTAAATCGATTAAATCATGAACATTGCACCCTTTGGATTAATTAAATTAATCCCTAGTACCCCTTTAGCTAAGTTAATTATCATTTATTAATTAAATGATTTTTAACTAATCGTGCACATTCAACAACCACTTTGGAACCTACATGGATTCCACTTCCTTATCTCACTCGCTCCACTCGGGCCCCACTTCAACTCCACCTGGGATCCACTTCACCAATCCAGTCAATTGTACTTTTAGAATCCTAGAAAGTTGGGGGTGATTAAAATTGAACTAATAACTACCTTTCTAGATGTAACTTCTATAAATAATTCATTTACTGCCCCTAAATTCCGGAACTACTGCAACCTCCTCCAATGTTATTTTTAGCATGTGCATTTAACCCATTTCAACCAACTTCCAACTACTTTTGCCTCTATAAAATGTAGATCTACTCTTTATCAAAACCTTTGGATTCACAATACAATAACTATTCTAAACTTCCAATCCAAATGTCCATGTTCTTTGTAATTGCACCCACATTTGGAGGCCATAAAAGAGCACCCACATCCATTTACAAGGTTACACAAACAAAGTATCTACAACCTACTTGAGGTTTGTATTGGAAGTTTTCACGGAGAAGGTTTGCATTGTGTTTTTAATCTTTCCATATCTGTCACTTTTCTTTTCTTACATTTTGGCACGCTCGGTGGGACTCACACCTCACTTCTTCTATTTTTGTTTCATTTTGTTTGTCTAATTTTCTTCTTGGAGTGTTTATGATATTTTTGTGTTGTTGTGTGTTGTTTTGTGTAGGTTTATGAAGGTTTGTGGGAGTATTTGGAAGCACCAATAGTTTACAAGATCAAAAATATATATAACATCTTCTTAGTGTTGTCTTAGTGTTATTATTTTAACATTTTATTCCGATTTCCTTCTTGCTGCAATTTTTGAGTATAAAAAAACTAGTTTTAAAATCTGTGGTGGTAGGTGTTTTCCTTCAAATTTAGTTGTACTTTTAGTTATAACTAGAACAAAAGTTCTTCTCACTCCCGCACCTATTAAAAATCCTGCAAAAAAATAAAACAAAAATTAGCTAGATTGTATTAAAAAAAAATTTTTTTCCAAAAAAATTGAAAAAATGATTTTGAAAAAACCTAAACTACACCCTACCCCCTCACCTCTCACCTAACTCGGCCAGCTTGACCGAGCTGCCCCCATACTCTATCCCCCCACTCCCCATTTCCCTCCTCATCCACTCACCTGGCAAGCCGGCTCGTTGAACCAACTCACCTCCCACCCGAGCTACGAACATGTTAAACTTTGTAATAACTAACTAAAATAGACTAACACCTAGTAGTCCGTAGAGCTAAGCTCAAATTTATCATAGAACCATCAAGATCATAGCTTATTGAAATGCCTACAATGAATTAACATGAAATTGTTCATCTAATTACAACATTTCTACTTAGTATATGATTGCATATTAAAAATGGACCTAAGAAGATCACAAACAATCAAATTAGATGTTGCTACTTCAATATGGTGAAGATATCTCACTAAAATGGCAACAAGGCCATGTTTAGATCTTCTCTTACTAACCAAGCATGAAGAATGGATGCAAAAGAGATGATGTAAGCTATTCCATTAATGGAGTAAGGCTCTTGATCATATGTTTTATATGAGATACTATTCAAAGTATGGTGTAAGGTGTGAAGGTAGGAGCTTGGTCCTTTTTATAGCTTTCTATTTGGGGAAAGCTTGAATCACAATGAATGTGGGACAAAGGATAAAGTAACTTTAGACTAATTAACCATGATTAGATGATTTAACTAGTGAGTTAGTAACTCATGGGAGTTAGGGGTGCTTTAATTAATCAATTAGGATTAATTAATAGGCTAGAATAAGATTTTTAGGCTATTTGGAGGTGATTTAGGAGGAATTTGATATGATTTGAAGCATTTGAAAGAGGGATTTAGCCAATAAAAGGTTTATTGATTAAATACATGGTAAATAGGCTTAATTAACTAATAATAGTTAATTAATTGATTGAAGAGGATTATAACTAACGAAGTGTCATTAATTGGCATCTAGAATGTGATAGAGCTAGTTAATTAATGAAGTGTCATTAATTGACCAAAATAGAGGGAAATGTTAGTTAATTAGCGGAAATCACTAATTATAATGGAAATGATGAGATAGAGGATAATTAGTACCACTTTAGCATTAAAATTGTGGAAGTGGATTTTAGGTGTCTACATTTTCCCCTCTTTGGGGTGGCGTAAGTGACGCCACTGCAAAGATAGTAGACAAGCATAAACAAGCATTTTTTTGAAAAAAATTAGTAGAATGAAGGATGCCCCCTCAAGTGTCGATGGGGTGATAGAAGAAGTCAATCGACGATCAAAAATATGAAGGAAACAGATAGAAGAATTTAGATGGAAGAAACCTTTCTAGTAATGAGAATTGATAGATGAAAATGGAAATATCTTGTGCATCCAACTCATTCAATAAACAACTTTGTTTCATCACTTTTCTTAAATGATCTACATCATCAACCCTTATTAAAAATATACATACAACAAAAGTGTAAAATAACATGAAAAGCTATAATACTAACATTTGTTCATTGCTAAAAATGCTTAATTCCATGCAACATACATAATGCAATGCAATATGAGAAAGTAAACAAGATAACTGACAAGGAAACAAGTACAAACACACATACTCAAACAAACAACATTCAAGATAGTTGCACCAATGTTTTTGTTATCAAGCTTCAATTCCCGAATGTTCATGTTTAACGACAAGGGTTAAAAATGGTGCCCCAAGCAAGGATACATGCAAGGGGAATAAAGAGGACACTTGGGTCCTATGAAAAATCATTCATGTAACTATGAAATAGTACCAAACAACTCATTGTGCTAAAGAGTACAAACATAACAAAGCAAACCAACTTTGTTAATGGAGGTAGATCAAAATGAATCGTGAGTCGTTATGCGAGAACAAGTGAGAACCTAAGAAATATGTTTTGTAGGAAAAATTTGATATTTTCAATGCATTTGAGGACAATGCATTTGATACGCATTTCAACTATGTGCATGTCGTTGAAAAATTTTTGAATTTTACAATTTTTAGATTTTTGTGAATTTTTACCAATTTTTTTGGTTTTTTTTTATTTTTTTTTTGAATTTTCCAAGAAAAAAATAATTGAGAAGAATGAAAATATCATGGGACATTGCCAAATAATGAAAGCAAAAATATGCCCCCAGGTATAAAAAGGTCACCGAAGCAAAACATGCCCCAACATAGTGAAAATAGGTGAAAAATGATTATTTATTAAAAATAATCATCATCGTGACAAGTGATAGAAGAATTTTGAAGAATCAATGGTCCATAGCACTTTAGTGGCAAGAGACATGACGTGGGAGGTCAAAATAGTACATAAATACCATAGTCGTAGGAAGGGGTAAAAACCATCATGGCTAGTTATTTGTTATTTACCCTTACCACTTTTATTGGTGATTTTGCTCTGACATATGAAGGAATGTGCGTAATTTTAGGACCATACACAATGCAAGATGACTTTCAATACTACATAAGGCATGGGGATGGCCTACAGGAAGTACAATCAAAAATTTTGAAATTTTTGAGCTCATTTAATGCTAAATATTACATGTTGAAAAAATGCGACAAGCCAACTCACAACAAATTAAAGTAACACTCAATCTAAGGAAGCAAATGAATCCAATTTACAACACACAATATGAAGAATCAATGTAACAAAAACTATGTATAATCAAACAACTAATGTAAGAAAACAACTACTTTACTTTTTGTGGGATATTTTTGAAACATTTTACACTATTTTTGGTATTATATGGGACAATGTTCTATTGTTTTTGAGTTTCCTATGACCCATTTTTGAATGTTTTTATTTTTTCAACAAAACATATTTGGATGTTTTGGATTTTCAAAAGTTATACAAATGTTTTGTGTTTTTCCAAAAGTTTTCCAAGCTATGTGCAAGAAAACCAAGAAGCGTGGATGCCCCCAACATTAGATGGGATGTATAAGGGCGTATGTCAATGCCACGCGTATGTGCAAGATGGTGAAGATGAAAAGTTTCCCCTAGTGTTAGATGGGAATATACAAAGGAAAATCTTCCACATATATACAATAGGATAGGTTGGATCAAGGCCAAAAAAAATATATTATTTCAACATGGTGATGAACACAAACCAATGAAGTGCTAAGAAGGAGAAAACATGCCCCCTAACAAGTCAAAGGCCATCAAAAACACATGATAGAAAGAAGTAGAAGATTATTTTATGAAAGAAGGGACAAAGTTTCCCTCAAACATAGTAAAAAGGAAATCTTATACACATGGATTTTCTGAATGAAGCAAAAGAAAATCATAATGTTATGTAAGGATATGGAAAATGTAGCTAGAAGCCTATGATGACAAAAGTGATTAGCCAAAAGCACAAATCATGAGACAAGATATGGACTAAAGCAAGAGTTTGAACAAGGTCCAAAAAAAGACACTTGGTAACATACTAATCTATGTTTTCTCATCAAGATCTAGTGTGTGTGATCATGTGGAAATTTATTACCTCTTGGAGGGAAGATTTGATAGACAACAAGTGAAGACACCCTAGCCAATGTGTAGGAATGATTTATTTTCAAAGTTGATTTATGAATGGAGGGTGGAAGGAGAGTCGTACATTACTCCATTTTGCTACCAACCAGGCATCCATAGCCCGATGGAGATGTATTTGATTCTAATCGCAACATTTCTCTACTACCAACCAGCATCCATAGCCCCGATAGAGATATTGGAAATACCCCAAGAGAGAGTTATATATTGATATTTTTTTTTTTTTTGATTTTTTATTGATTTTTTTTTCTTTTTGAAAACTTATTTCATCTCTCTCAATTTGTTTTGACAAGGGGTTAAGAACCACTTATGGCTTGATGGAAGGATGTGGAAGTGATTGTGATGATGATGACATTGGCTAGTGTCAACAAATATGTCCAAAATTTCTTCACAAAAAGTTTATTAGATGTAGATAGTGATAGGATCTCTAAGAGGTCAGTCGTTCTTTAATTTACCAAGGTGATGAAAGACCAAGGTCAAACAAATACCATAGAGATAAATGTCACAAAATGTGTGTGAATAGACTAACCAAAATATCATCAAAGGGATGAAAATGGTGGATGACTTGTAGAGGAATAACAAGAAAGGGAAGAAAGAACATCCATGTGTATGTAATACCTGATTGCAATGTTTGATCTTTGTACCTTTGATTTTTGTAATGTTTTAATGTTTTCTCATTTTTTTGTATTTTTGAAAATAGGGACCAACAATGTCACTGGCATGATAAGATCCAACAACAATGTTTGTGATTTCCTTAATAAGGAAGACTAGGTGTGTTTTCTTATCAAGAGTCATATTATCTCAATCTCGATGATCGTGGTGAGCTCATACTCAATAAATGACTGTGATTTATTTGAAACATGGATTTTGTATGTGGGAGCTTGAGTTCCCTATCCAGAGGTTTATGCACTTTGCACCATACTTGATGGTTACATTGGTGTGCATTTTTGAACCATGTTTGATTCTGAACTTTATGATCATTTAAATTGTTGGGAGCTTTGGAGCTCTTGAATTTTTGATCTTAGCTTGATAAAGAAATTGTTTAGGTTTCTATAAAATAATACATGACTTGTTTGATCATGAGAAGTGGGAGAAGAAAGTGAAGTTGAGAATTTGATGTGAGAAATGATGGTGGGCTTGCCACAATCATTGATAGAAGGATAATGTGATGGATGAAAAGGATATGGTCCAAGAATTGAAGAGGATGGGCTACTAGGAGGTGTCCCATAGACTGAAGATGAAGGGCTACTAGGATGTGGCCCAAGTATAGAAGATGATGGGCTACCCAGAGGTGTCCCATAAATAGAATTTGGAGGGCTACTAGGACGTGGCCCAAGAGTATAGAAGATAAAGGGATACTAGGACGTGGCCCCAAAATAGAAGATAATGGGCTACTAGGAGTGACCCATAAATAGATGATGAAGGGCTACTTAGAGGTGGCCCACATATATGATGAAGAAATGATATGGGAGGAGGGGCCCACATATAGAAGACGATGGGCTACTGGTGGTGACCCAAGGTGAGATTGTGATTGAGGAATCATGATAGATAAAGAATGATTGGGTGATGAGAAGATAGGCCATGGATCAATGTTAGACCCAAGAATTTCATCATGCAATGAAGAATGTGAAGATGGAAGAATAAGAGGAGGATCAAGTTTGATGATCATAGGGTCTTCCTCTATTTTTGATAAAAGGAATCAACCTCTTCCCCACAATACATGAATGCATCGAGGTCTAAAGAGAATCCTTTCTCACAATCCTCTAGAGGAATATCTTCATGTACCCCCATAAAAATTTTCTGATTACTCCTTCATTTTGAAAAGAAAAATCATTGGTGGTATGAGGTCATTTTGGAAGATCTAACCATGTTGAGGTTGATTAGGGAAGAAAGGGGTCCACAAAGGAAGTGTGGAATATCTTAGCACATTGTTTCTTGTGAATGATGACTCAAGAGATGAATTAGATGAATTTAGATAAGAATGATTGAGATGTCAAAGATGAGTGGAAGAAGATGTAGATTTGAAAATTCAAGATTGAAGGATTGATTTTCCTAGAAGATGATATAGTGCATTGGTAAAATAAATAGGATTGATGTAAAAAAGTCATAGAGATCATAGATGTGATGTAGGAGTCAACTTGGATGATTGAATAGAAGGACTTTGAGTCACATGAATATTCAAAGGAGGAAGATGTTGTTGAGGTGATTGATAAATGGGGTCCTGTGAAGAAAGAGAGGACCCCGACTTAGGATTCAAATTAGAGGAATAGTTAAGATTAGAATCCTATTAAGAATGAGGGGAATCAAAAGAATAATTTGGATTGGAATCATCAAAATCATACCACCGACTATGAGATGAAGGTGGGGAAAGGGGTAACTGAACGAGTTCTCTAGCATGAAGAACCAAATGAGGCTTAGCCATGATGGGCATCCTTTGATGGAAATACCAAAACCTAGGATTCCATATTTTGTAAAATGTGAGGAACCATGTGATAATCATTCATTTTTGGCATTTTAGATACAAATGTCTAGACCTAGATAGTGTGATTGAACTCCTTCAAATGGAAGGAAGTTCCATGTTAATTTGAGAAACATAACAACAACCAACTAGACATTTTGTAAATATGGGGATGCTTGTGTGATTTTCAAAGAGAATCTAAGGAAAATAGACATCGTAATGACACAATTTTGACAATCCAACAAGGTTTGGACAACAAGTTTGAAGTGTAAATGTCAAAATGGTTGATCAAAATTTAGCAACACAAAGGATACAAAGGAAACTTTTCCAATGTTCAATTTGATTTAAGAGTTGCTTGATAGGAAATGTTTTTGCTAAGGTTTGAAACAAGTGTGTACATGTACTACAATGAACCTAGACAAAAACAAAGGGATTGACCTAATTTTTGATGCCCCATCCTTGTCATAGGAGGCATAATGAACTAGGTTTTTCTAAGGTTGATTTAAAATGGACCCTAAGACAAAACCAAGCAATGTAACGATGTCAAATCATCACAAAGAATGTCAATCAAAGAATGGAACAAGTCCAAAGGAAATATGCACTAAGGACACCAATGAATAAAGAATGACACACTAAAAAAGGTACATGTAGCAATAAGTATCTAGGACACAACAATCAATTATACAAGACTATGATCCAATCACAAGAATAGTTACTCCCTACGTTTTTCAAGTATAGGTTTAGTGCAAATAGTGACAACACAATATCACCACTTAGGTCAAGTTTAAAATAAACAAGACCTAAATACTAAGAAGGTGTTGACGTGATCTCCCAACAAGGTATACTAAAACAAGTTTAGATACAAACAAATTCTAAGTCCTTGGAAATGGAGGCTACAAATGCGAGTAGTGCAACAACACTATTTAGACATGTTAATCAAGATTTGTGGAAAAATCAAGATTTTAGTATCAAAATGATGTCACCACAATGTGAGCAAAGTGTAATGATGAAACTTTCCAAAACTCAAGACAATGTTGGGATCCAAACTAAGTCTAAGTATATCAAGAAAGTTGTTAGTTATGTGCAAGCAGCATAACAATACAACTTAGAGACTTAGATCAAGTTTCACAAAGGAAACAAGACGTAAGTATCAAAATTGTATCAATATGATGTGAGCATGTAACAACTCAAAGGAAGTCAATGATGAGACAACCTAACTATAATGAAGTCTTGATATGGGTATCGAAGATGATGGCTACCAAGATACAAAGATGTACCAACACACTTTCAACACTTACTATCATAGTCACAATAAGGAAGGATGTAAGTGGGTGCAAAAGTGGTGGACATAATCTTTGATAGCACTACGTATGTATGTTCTTTATTTTGTCCCAAAATGGGAAACAAGAAAACAAAGGAGTAGACCAAGTGGTGATGAAAAATACTTGGTGTAACTTTGGCAGAGTTTCACCTTGTCTTAAGACAAGTGAAAAACTAGGACAAAGTAACACTTTGTAAATTTCGTGATGAATAACACTAGGCTCAAACTTTGATGGACTCTCCCTTGTTTGAAATAACAAGGTTTTGACTCCAAAATAAGTTCTTGCTTTGTGAGATCTCTATAGAAACGTGATGGATAAAGTCTAGTTGGCTCCAAGCCACAAGCTTCCTATTGTTTCACTCTCTAGGTGTCACAAACTATCTTCTGTGAGTGTGGTTTTGCCAAGAAAGTCACACTGACTAAATCAAGGAGTATCTCGACTTTACTTTACCCCCTTTGATACAATGAGAAATAAATTGTGTTCAATTATATCTCACTAGGGTGTGTGAAGATAATTTTGATGCTAATCTCACAAAGGTGTACTAGTTAATTGGGTAGTAGAGCACTTCCCATTTTCATTCACCATTTCTCTCAAGGTGTGAACTACTTTGGGGTTCCTGGGGTAATCCTCATAATGAGTTTTATGGCTTATGCCAAGATACTTCCCCAATTTAAAGTGGATGAGTTGTAGCTCTTAACCGAAACCTGCAAGTACAATGTGTTGAATAAAGTGGTGTGTTTTTATCTTTTGGATTAAGAAATGAGGTTTAGAACACCATTGAAAACCTACAACACACGTGTAGTTAGAGTTTTTTAGATCCCAAGTCTTTGACAAATCATTAGGTCTGTGCACAAATGATTTTAGTAATTTCCAATAGAAAGTGAATCAAAGTTTGTTTTTGATTCTCAAGATCATCCAAGGACGCAAGAGAAGAGCATACATAATGATTTGATCCAACTAGATAAATGTAAAGGAAAAATTTAAACCAAATGAACTTTAAACAAAACTTGATAATTTGTTCATTCCTTAACAATTAAAATGATGAAGTTTCCAAATGAACCAAATGTTAGAAAAGAAGACTAAAGTTACTTTTGATTCTCAAGATCACCAAAGGTGCAAGAGAAGATCATACACAAACTTTAGCCTAACTAGATAGACATGGAAAAATTTAAATCAAAGGACCATAAAAATGTTTTGTAAAAGGTTCATTTCCTAAGAAAAATGAATAATGAAATTTCCAAGTTAATCCAAATGTTAAAAAGATAGAGATCAAATTTTGATTCTTAAGATCACCAAAAGGTGCAAGAGAAGAGCATACACAAACTTTAGTCTAAATCAAGTAAAGTATGGAAATACAACATTCATCAAAGCATTAGACATGTTAGAAAATGACTAGTTTTATAATAAAGGAAACCATAAATTTTTGTAATTCAAAATCCTAAATTTATGTTTCCATTACGTAGATCACTTCAATACATTTCCAAACAAAAAAATGGATTCATTTCAGTTCGGGAGAAAACGTTATGGCCTCTAGAAGATCGGTAATGCACACAGATTGACACTAGCATGCCCTAGTTTGACACCAATGCACCCATTAACGCCGCCCACACCCATATTAATGCTTACATGCCCAAATTAACACTTACACACCCATATTAATGCTTATGCACCCATATTAACACTTAAACACACCCATAATATCACTTATGTGCCCATAATATAGCTTAAATGCCTAGATTAACGCTTACACACCAGATTAATGCTAGGCATGTCCGAGACAAAAACACAAAAAGAAGTGTCACGCTAGTGTGACTAGAGAGAAAATAGCATGGGTCAACTCAAAACTAGTGTAAGGCACCTGTAGGTCATCAAAAACATGAGATTTGACAAGAAAAAATGTCAAAAACTCAAAACTTTATCAATTTGATCCAAATTTGACAACACCTCACCTCCTTTGATCCTATAAAGAGAAACAAAACCAAAGAAATCTTAACTAATCTAGTTAAGAAACTTGATATTTATCTAAATATGCAAAAAGAGGGTTAGTAAACCAAAAATTGAAACTAATCTAAAAATATTGAAAATGAATGCAAAGGACAATGGAGTAAGTCCCATCCGGGCATGCCAAATGTGAACATGTTAAAATTTTTTGCAATAGCTAACTAAAATAGACTAACACCTAGTAGTCTAGAGCTAAGCTCAAATTTATCATGAACCATCAAGATCATAGCTTATTGAAATGCCTACAATGAATTAACATGAAATTGTTCATCTAATTACAACATTTCTACTTAGTATATGATTGCATTCTAAAAATGGACCTAAGAAGATCACAAGAAATCAAATTAGATGTTGCTACTTCAATATGGTGAAGAGATCTCACTAAAATGGCAACAAGGCCATGTTTAGATCTTCTCTTACTAACCAAACATGAAGAAATGGATGCAAAGGATGATGCAAGCTATTCCATTAATGGAGTAAGGCTCTTGATCATATGTTTATATGAGATATTATTCAAAGTATGGTGTAAGGTGTGAAGGTAGGAGCTTGGTCCTTTTTATAGCTTTCTATTTGGGGAAAAAGCTTGAATCACAATGAATGTGGGACAAAGGATAAAGTAACTTTAGACTAATTAACCATGATTAGATGATTTAACTAGTGAGTTAACAACTCATGGGAGTTGGGAGGTGCTTTAATTAATCAATTAAGGATTAATTAATAGGCTAGAATAAAATTTTTAGGCTATTTGGAGGTGATTTAAGAGGAATTTGATATGATTTGAAGCATTTGAAAGAGGGATTTAGCCAATAAGAGGGTTTATTTATTAAATGCATTGGTAAATAAATTAATTAACTAATAATAGTTAATTAATTGATTTGAAGAGGATTATTACTAATGAAGTGTCGTTAATTGGCATCGGAATGTGATAGGAGATAGTTAATTAATGAAGTGTTGTTAATTGACCAAAATAGATGGAAACATTAGTTAATTAGCGAAAATCACTAACTATAATGGAAATGATAGAAAATAGGATAATCAATGCCACTTTAGCATTAAAATTACGGAAGCAAATTTTAGGTATCTACACCTACGACCTAACCCTGGACGCCTTACCCGCCCTACCCCCGACACTCCCATAGTATCCCTCAAGCAGCCCACACTTAGCTCACCACTCCCACCCTCCCATGTCTTGCTCCTCCCTACGAACCCATGTTGATCTCCCTAGCCACTTGGCCATCCTTGCTCCTAGCCCACCCCAACGCGAGATCACCCTTGTAATTGACGACTCAATCCTCCCAGGCCTTGGTGCAAACCCAATCCTCTCACCGAGCTCAACCTACCTCCCTCTCCATCATCATTCGCCCCTTCACAAAACACTTGGCAAATAATAAACACCGAGCAAATAATAAACACCGATCCCTCCCCTCATAGCTCATCACCGCCACACTGCATTGAAACCACAAAGCACACCCTTTTCCATTCGTTCACACTATCGTGTAAACCTTTTAGGTTTAGGTTTTTGGTTTCACATGTATGGTTTCCATTTAGGTTAACTTAGCCTTTTATTTATTTATTTTACATTTATTTTTATTGCTTTTTAAAATTTAGGTTTTATGATTCAACTTTTAGATCTAACTTTAGTTTTGTTTCAACTTTCGTTTAGTTTAACATATTAATTTATTAACTTTCTATCATATTTTAAACTATTTTATTTTATTTTATTAATTTAATTAATTATTTAGGACTTTTTAAATACTACTTAGGCCTTTTACAATATTTTAGACTATTAATTTTATTTTATTTTCATCGATTTATCTTAACTCGGACTAATTGTCGTATTTATTTTTGCGAGTCCTTTCGACACTTCCATTTCTATTTTTTCCCACTTTTTAATGCCATTTACGTCACATTTCCTTGTTTCGGACCAATTTTACTAGCTTTTTCCATCCATTTCTTCTTTGCACCTAGTTGTGAAACTTGCAAATTTAGCATTATTAGGTGTTTCGGTCCAATTTTTCTCACTCTTTATCCATTTTTATACACATTTAGTCATCTTGCAAACTTGACTAACGCTTTGTAAACATGTTTTACATGCCTTTGTCTTTGTCATTTTTATCTTTGGTAAGATTAAATCACTATGTGCGATCACGTGTATTCTCTTCCTCGCATTTTAAGTGATCTTGGGAATTAAAAACGTGATTGTTTCTCATTTTATTTTTGGTAATTAAAATTTTTCTTAATCAAATCTTGTTCGCACGTATGCTCTTTCCTTGCGCTTTTTAAGCGATATGGGAAATCAAAATGTGAACTTGCTTTTTATCGTCTTGGCCTCTACCTACCCCAGGAGAAATTTCTAACCCTCTTTTGTAGGAACCACTCTCATGAAGGCTGTTAAAAAATTGAAAACTACTAAGTATAGGCTTCCTTGCTCATGCACTTCAAACTACTAATTCTTGTGTGTAGGAAATTGTTGATAAACAAGATAAAATAAACCTTATTACACACTGTATTTATAGGTTCGGATAAGGGTTAAAACCCATCCACATAACTATGGGAAGTGCCTTGGCATAAGCCATAAAAATATTTTGAGGATTACCATAAGAACCCCAAAGTAGTCAACACCTTGAGGGAACTGGCTGACTGAAACAGGCACCTTTTATCCCAATTGACTAGTAAAGCCTTGTGAGTTAGAGTCACGGATATCCAGTAGTGGCGACCCTAGTGTGATTCATTATGAGAAATATATTTTCTTAGGGTTTCAAAGGGGTAAAGTAAAGTCATCTAGCAATAATGTCATGCTCACTCATATATACTACGACACCTAGTTGAGTGAACCACCTAGGAAGCCACACCTTGTCCAAGCCAATCTAAGGTAGAGGCCACAACTTTCACTTCACCATTTTTCATTTTTCTCATGTGTTACACACTTGTGTTTCACTTTTGTTATTCATGTTTTCTCTCTCATCCACCTTGTTACTTTGTAAACATGTCTAAGTCTTGGGTTGTGGACATCCATATCCACACTTAAGAACTTTCATTCTTCATTAAGTCTTAATATTATGATACTCATTTTATCACGGTCAAGCACCCTCTTGATCACCTTGATATTTCATTTTCGTAAGTATTAAGTTTAACGTTATCTTGTTAAACTCTAAGAATTCCACATTCTTACATCGTCACATTTCACATTTACTTTGTGGACTTGTTGACATTTTCACTATCTTTCTCTCATCACCTTACGTCATTACATTGCACATTCAATTTGTTGAATTAACGACATTCTTCTATCTCACTTCCATCACTCTTACGTCATCACATTTCACATCCACTTTGTTGAGTTGTGACATCTTCCATTTTTCTCCCATCATCTTACATCATCACATTGCACATTCACTTTGTTGAATTGATGAAATTCTTCTATCTCGCTTCCATCACTCTTACATTTTCACATTTCACAGTCACTTTGTTGAGTTGACGACATCTTCTATATCTCTCTTTCATCATCTTACGTTGTCATACTTCACAATAATTTTGTTGCATTGTTGACAACATTGTTATTTCTTCACTTCTCTCTTTAAATCATTCACTTTTCTTTAATTTGAGCTCACTAATCCATCACTTTTCCCTTGTCTCTTATCTCCATTTTGTGAGATTCGGACCTTTTCATCATCATTACTTCACTCCTCGTGATGAAATAAATTTTGTCATTCTTTTCGTGATCCCATTCCTTTTTTTGTCTCTCTTTGACATACTTTTATTAAGAGTAGACATCTTTGTCATCTTCTTAACTCTTCTTTTTAACACAATTTTGTTAAGAGTAGACATTTTTTTAACTTCTTCTTAAGTCTCCCCTTTTAAGACACACCTTGTTAAAATTTGCGCAAATTCATCAAATTTTCCTAAGTATCTTCCCTTAACACATTTTTTTGTTAAGAGTTGAGCTTTTTCCATCATGTTTTAAGTCTCCTCTCGTCACACTTACATTGTCTGAGTTGAGCAAACTAAATTTTGGTCTCTTCCCTCTTTACGTTCACTTTTGTAAAGTTTCGTGAAGCCATTTAATTCATCCTTCATATTTCTTAATACTCATTTTGTAAAGAGTCATCTAAACTAACATTTCAGTCCACCTTCCACCTTAACATCACCCATTTTACTAAGTATTGCAAATTCCACCTTCTTCATCACTCTTATCACTCATTTTGATTAGATTTGATCACATTCACACTTCAATATCTCTTCCACCTTAACATCATTCCTTTTGTTAAGTGTTGCAAAGTCCCTCTTTTCATTTCTCTTAACACTCATAGTGTTAGGAGTTAACATTTTCACATCTTGTCGTCACTCTTATCACTCATTTGTTAAGAGTTGATCGTGTCCACCTCGTCAAGTATCTTCCTTAACATTCATTTTTGTTAATAGGAAGAGCACATTTAACCTCATCTAGGCCCTTTCTTCTTAACTCTCATTTTGATTAAGAGTCGGGAAATCAACTAATCCTTTTCCACCTCTTCCCTCTTGGCATTCATTTTGCTAGGGTTGAGCTTTTTCATCTTCTTCCCTCTTCCATATTAGCATACACTTTGCTAAAGGTTGAGTTTTCCATCACACCTCTTCTTATTCCTCCCCTCTTTCAAAAATGGTGGGAATATGACATTGTGATTATAGTCCTTTTAATGGGAGGAAAGAAACCCTTTCCATGTCACCTTTGATGAAGATGATGAAGACGAACTTCAAAACCTCTCCATTGATGCCACTTTGAAAATATAAAGACCAATTCCTTCTTCGTCTCCTTGCAATGGGAGCAAGATTTCCCTCAGACTTTGATAAGGATGAATTGAAAGCATTAAAGGACAACCCTTAAGGGTAAACCACTTGAGTCAAACAAAGATTATGATGAAGGACCAAGTAAATCAAATGTTGATAATAAAGGAAAATCTAATGCTTCATCCTCTAATCCCAACCAAGCCTTGCTTGATCAAATCAATGCAATGGTGAAACAATTGGCTCACCTATCCTCCATGGTCACTAACAATGATACCAAAGGTATTGAACACACACAAAAAAGTGATGACACATTAAAAAATAATTCTGAGACCAATAATGAGAATAACAATCATAAGAATGATAAATCACCATTCATCCCACAAACTAATTCACCATTTGCTCAAGAGTGGCAAATGATGAAGGACACTATTTCGGGTATGCAAAAACAATGCAAATAATTAAATTTTGATGAATTGTGTCCATACCCTTTTGACATGGACATCTTACGTATACCCTTCCCACACTCTTTTGAGACACCAAAATTTGAAAAATATAAGGGAAAAACTGATCCTAGAGAGAATGTCAAGGAATTTTTATGGCATGCCAAGAGGTGGCTTATAATGATATCTTTCTCTTACGCCTCTTTCCTAAGAGTCTAGGTGGAAAATATTTGGATTGGTTCTTACACCTTCCAAAGGGATTTATCTCTACTATAACGAACCTTTTTGAGAATTTTGTCAAAAATTCTCTTTCAACCTTGATTTTGAAATAACCATGATGGATTTATGCAATGCTAAACAATGACAAAATGAGAGCTTTGCACAGTTCTTACAACGATGGTGAGGAATCACAAGTCGATTCCCATGTTCAATCCATGAGAAAAAAATGGTTAAAATCTTTTCCCTAACCTTAATGACTAGTTATCCTTTCACATGCAGATGCACTACCTCAACAACTTTGAGGAAGTTATGGAAAAGGGAACTCAAATTGAAAAAGTGCTAATTTCCAAAGGCTTAATAAGCCTCATTATAAAGAAAATGGGCACAATCATAATCGTCACAACAAAAATAATAACCCTAGTACTTCTCATGATAAACCTAGGTACATCAACCGCAACTGTAACATTGTCAATGATGGTGTCATAGATAATTGTAACGTGCACAAATTATAGAACAACCAATTAAAATAGATTAAGTCTAAAAAATCAAAGACAATATACATCTTTAGGGAATCTCTTTCAAGCATCTTAAAACAATTGGCAAGTGCTAATATGGTCACTTACCCTATCACACAACCCTTCCCTGAAGGTGAACCTAAGCCAAGTTGGTATAGACCTAACACATATTACGATTTTCATCACATTGATGGTCATCAAACAGAAAATGCAAACAAATTTGCAACTACATCCAAGACCTCATTGAAAATAGAGACATAGTGGTTGAAAACCTATCATCTAACCATGATATAAAGGGAAAATCTCATGAACATAGGGAATCAAACAATGTTGATTATAAATCCATCATATCCTATATTGACAACACTACTCCATGCGCACCATTGAACGTCAATTTACACCTCTCAGAGAGAGTCTATCTAGTGTCTTTCAACAATTAGTAAAGGATAAAATGATTGAATATCCACCTACAAAACCATTTTCTAATGGGGAACCTAATATTGCATCATACAACGCATCTGAATATTGTGAATGCCATTACATGCATGGTCATTCTACTAAAACTCTTCGTCATCATGTTCAAGAATTAATTGATGCTGAAACCATCTCCATAGAGCTTGATGAAAAAGCTCTTGCAACCGATGACATGTCAACTTACACAACTTCAAATGACGAGTTGAATGTTATTACCACTTCTATTCATACTAATATTCAATGAGATCATGAATACACAAGTCAAGTATCTCTCAATCAAAAACAATCCATTTATTCTACGAGTTTTCTTTTCGTCCATCCAAATAGACATTGAGCCTATTTTCGACAACAATATTCTAACACCTAAGGAGAGCTTGATTTTTATTCAATATTATCTTTCAAACCTTAACATATTAGAAGAGGGTACTTTATCAAACACCATTGAGCTTGATTCTATTCTTTCCATTTCAAATTCTACGCCTAATATCTCTAGTCTTGTTGTCAAACCACAACCACAACAAGTTTGGGCACTTGCAATAATGCAACCTTCTACGTCCATTACACCTCAAATAATTAATCTTGTTAGGAATATCATCAATGATTTTTCCTACTTGTCAAGACATCTACATGCGTATAATCTATGAGGTATGTATACCTAGGAATGTCCTTATATAACCTTTTCAAGCTTTAATTTCAAATATTTAATCAAATCAACTAATTCAAAACCTAGACAGGAGAAAAATTGAATATCTCCTCTCTATGACTTACAAGGAACCCTAGGTATACATCTATAAATCCATACTTTTTCCTCATGCTCTTTCATTCACAGGTGAATATAAATCTCAATATGTTCCCTGCATCGAAATTCTTCTAACATCACATATGTCTCTCGATCTCATCGAAGACTTATCTAATCACACATACTTTGACTTGGAACCTATCCACCCAAGTCTCATACTTTAGGACCCATCAAATAGGTTGATTCCCTACTTTGAATTGGATCTTGTCCACCCAAGTCTCATATTGCAGGACTTATCGAATCTTTGGATTCACTCCTTTGACTTGGCTCATGTCCACCCAAGTCTTGTATTGTAGGACTTATCAAATCTTCATATTCACTCCTTTGACTTGGCTCATGTATGCCTAAGTCTCATATTGTAGGACTTATCAAATATTCGGATTCACTCCTTTGACTTGGACCTTATCCGCCCAAGTCTCATATTTTCAGACTTATCAAATCTTTTGATTCCCACTCTTGACTTGGATTTCATCCACACAAGTATCATATTCAGGACCCTTAAAATTTAATAAACATGGACTATTTTATTGATGATTCCATTTTGAATTTTCATCCACCAACATCAAAAAAACTTAAAAACATAAAAAGAGAATCAAATTCTATATTAGAGCATTGTTTGCAAATCGGAAACAACAAAGTGTGTACAAATAATGCTAAGAATTTCATCTAACTAGAAGATATATTAATCATACCATTATCTTATACTTGACTTCTTCACCTATTATGCCACAAGTTAACCTTGTTCCTATTGGGCATTGTGTGTCTCATCTTTGTTATGGTTCTTACCATTTCAACTCTTTTTCACCTATAGTTTTGTCTCGAAGCTTATTGATGGCAACTCCTCCTTTCAAATAAGTTCTCTCTTTAAGTGAAAGCACTAAAATTCTTTACCCGGTCCTTTTTGACCACCCATCTCAATCTCCAGTGTTGAACCCTTGTGCCTTAATAGTCACATGGGGCTGAGACTTGGGGCAAGAATGATCCTTCCAACAAGCACACTATCAACATACAAGGAAAATTTAATCAATCTAAAAATACAAAAAAATTATAAAATCATTACACCTTTCATCCTTCACAGTCTTTTGTGATAAACCCATACTTCTACTTGTGAAGTATGAGCGGGAATGGAGAAATCCCTTACTCACCTACATTTTGTATTTGGTGTTGAGCTCTTTCCTTTTACATATGGCATGGGGAAATATGTAGGGGGTAATTTTTAGAAACAAATAACCAATTAATCAAATAAATCCTTTTTGAAATATTAATCTAAGTTCTTAATAAAAAATCCCTAGAAGTAATTTAGCTATTCATGATAAAGAGAGATAACAATTCATGTAACCAGATTTTTCCAA
Organism: Taxus wallichiana var. yunnanensis; assembly: GCA_018340775.1. Taxonomy (NCBI): domain Eukaryota; kingdom Viridiplantae; phylum Streptophyta; class Pinopsida; order Cupressales; family Taxaceae; genus Taxus; species Taxus wallichiana. Next base: position 618,626,115 of record CM031237.1, read on the forward strand.
TGGTAGGCCATCAATCGATCAAAGTATTATCAAAACCTATAACGTGGAATCATCTTGGAATCAATAAGATAATATTGACTAGAGATGAGTTACATTTTTCTCATATGGATCATTGTTACACCTTGTGTCATCACATCTTTTATCTTCACCTTTCATATCACTATTCATCTCATTTTCACATCCTTCTTGGCTCTTGGTGATGAGCCCTCACATCTTCCTAGTTGCATGGAGCCACGAGCGGAGTGAAACACCCTATCATTTTATCATCTACATTTCTGCCAATGGAATGAAATGCTTCTAATTATTTTCACCTTCTTTCAAACCTTTGGACCCTTTTACTAAGTTGTAAAATAACAAAAAAATTCAAAAATGTCTCATAAAATTACAAAAAAATATAAAATTGTTAAAAAAATATAAAATTGTTCAAAAAAAAAGAATATAATTTTTTTGAAAATCTCCAAAAATAGTTTAAAACTTTCACAATAAAAACATTCAGATAATGTTTGACCAACTTTCAACAACTGGATAACATAGCTCAAAATTTTGTCCTTTTGATGGTGCTCCTCATGATCATTCGAGAGATCATATTTATTGCGGTGGTGTATATATATTCTCGAGGCAATCATTTAACCTTTCACAATATAACTTTGCTTGTGGTACATTTGGGTTTTACATTTTAATCCCATTATAGAAAAAAAGTCAATAGGATCGACAAGTATATCTTTTGGAGTATCTAAGTATCACTCCACTCTTCAGCTTGATCCAATCCTCTCACATTCTAAGATATCACTTGGGGGCATTCAAATATGTTTAGTTCTTCAATGTGGAACACATTTAGAGTGTCATTAGACATCGTTTTTGCATGTTGTGTTGTATTGTTGCGGTTTTTCAACATTGTGACAATGATTTTGCTTCTTTTAGTTTGTTATTTTGTTGTACTTTGTTTACCTTTATTGTAGACCAATTGCAAGAAATTTATTCGCATCTTAGTTCACATATAACTTTGGTGTGGTTCCTTTCTGTTCATATTGGGTTTGTTTGCAATACTTGTTTTGTGTTTTCTTATCACTTGCATGTGTTGTGTTTTCCTCTTGGTTTATTTAAGCCATGTAATGTTTTCCTTTTTTCTTTGTGTATTCATGTTTTTTTACATTTTCTTTTCAAACCTTTCAAATCCAAAAATCAAATTTTTAAAAATCCAAAAAATAAAAAAATAGAAAAATTTCGAACAAACATTCACTTATCATAGAAATCCTACAATTGGAAAACCCTTGAAGTGAATCTTTCAACATTTCAATACAATATTGATAAACTTCATACTTTTATCTATTACCCTAGTGATCATTCCGATCTTACAACTATCACTTTCTTCCCTTTACATAATATGCTAACTTTGCTTGGGGCAAGTCATAATTTTTTTCCTTCATGATATAACTTCACCTGGAGCAATTTTAAATTTGATAATTTACACAATGGATCTAACAAGAGTGTCATAAGGATTCACTTTAACTCCACTCTTCCGTTTGATCCTATTCCCACTTGGGAGCATTTGCATCTACTTAATCATCATTGTGGCATGCATTAGGGGCATAACTGATTGTCTTCTTTTTTGACTTTATGTTGCATTGTTGATGTTTACTTTTTGGACCACTTGCAAGTAGTGTGATTACATATTGGTTCCTTTATAACCATGATGTCGGCACTTACTTTGTATATTGGGTTTTTTTCCTTTTTAATCGTTTCTTTGCTTTGTGTGTTTGTTTACACACATCTAAGTTATCCATCTTGATTCTTTCATAATCATGGTGAAAAATTTGTTTTGCAAAAATAAAAATAAGGTTGCTCCAAAATTATTCTCCAAATGACGCTCATCCTATGAGCCTTTGTCCTTCCCATCCTTGTTCTAATGCCTTGTCTTCTTCCTATCAAGCGACCATTCACCACCTTGCTATGCCATCCACCTACTTGAGGGGGCATTCCTCTACCATTCTAAAGCACTAGGAAATCCAAATGTTTCATCACTTCCTACTCGCCGGGGCATCCAAATGCTTCACAATTTTACGCTCACTTTGATCAAGATGCGTGTCTACTATCTTTAAAGCACTATTAATTTGCAATAAAACTTTAAAGAGGGGAAAAAGAAAAACACCCTAAATTACACTCTTGTTCCCAATACTTTCCTAGTACATCCTATTGTTCACCCATTTGTGATTAATTTCTTAAATTGATTAAATCATTCCCATTCACCCTTTGGATTAATTAAATTAATCCCTAGTACCCCTTTAGCTAAGTTAATTATCATTTATTAATTAAATGATTAATTAATTAAGTGTGCATATTAAATAGCCACTTTGGAACCTACATGAGACTCCACTTCGTTATCTCAGTCAATTCCACCAAGGCTCCACCTCACTAGTCCAGTCAATTGCACTTCTAGAATCCTAGAAAGGTGGGGGAAATTAAAATTACATGTACAACCACATTTCCGGATGTAACTTCTGTAATTAATTCATTTATTACCCTAAATTCCCTAAAATTGTTGCAACCTCCTCCAATGCTATTTTTAACACGTGCATTTAACCCATTTCAACCAAATTCCAACTAATTTTACCTCTATAAAATACGAGATATACTCTCTATCAAACCCTCTTGGATTCACAGTAGAATAACTATGCTAAATTTCCAAGTCAAATCTTTGTGTTCATAGCAATTTCACCCATGTTTGGAGGCCATTCAAGATCACCCACATAAATTTACAAGGTTACATAGACAAAGTATCTACAACCTACTTCAGGTTTACATTGGAAGGTTTCACGGGAAGGTTTGCATTGTGTTTGTTTATCTTTCCATTTACTATCATTTTTCTCTACTTACATCGCTCAAGCACAAGGTTTCTTCTTGGGTCTTCTATCTTCCACCGATGCTACGCTTTGATTGTAGTTTCATTCCCTGTTGAAACACTCACCTCTACCGTCTGCCTTAGAATAATTCTGTCACCTCCAACTGCGCAGAGTCATGTTGTGCTCTAGGTTCTAAGAGAAAAATACCAGATATAGTTTTGCCATTGAATCTTTAGTCTGAGTAATCAATTATATTTATAGTAATTGAATATATATTAATAGTAATACATCCATCCCATAGTGAGGTGTACTAATTTGGTCGGGCCTCAGTTTCGAAACATTTAGAGATATATGTTTAAATAAATCTTGAGCATGGATAAGTAAAGCTCAACTTTGGTTGTTGCCAACACAATTACGTACACGAAGACATATTAAACTAATTAGCAATTGCACATGAGTTACAAATTATGGTAGCAGTCATATTAAACTAAAGTATCTTACTTTATTTTTAACTTTTATGTTAATTATTGGTTATTATAATAAGGGTTTTTTTCAATTCACAGTAACTTTTGCACCTCATTTTGTCATGTAATTCCAATCCCACCATTTATTTTTGAATTGATTTTGGTGCATCTCTATCGAGTTTACTGTCGTGAGAGATGTGGAATGGAAATGTTAAGGCTCATCTTTTTATGAAAACGTAAAGTCTTATTGAACACTATCATATCATGTGCCAAAGCTCCATTTAGATTAACAATCGTCAAAAATAGAAATAATCTAAGTCTCACTAATTTAACAAAAAATAAATACTTAGATGTTCATCAATAATTTCTTGGTGTCCACTACCATGACAACAATTGATAAGATTGTGAATTGCTACGAGGTTTTGAAAGAATTAAAGAGCGTAGTAGATTTGGGTGGGGTAAAAGGAACAACACTAGGGGAGATAGTGAAGGCATATCCTCACATCCATGGGATTAACCTCGATCTCCCCCATGTTATCGCAACCACTCCTCCTACTCCAAGTTTTCTTTCTTTTCTCCATTCTTCACCAGATAATAAAGGTGTCTATCCTCTCATTTACAAATTTTTTTTTTTCTTCAGGTTTTGAGCACGTGGGTGGTAACATGTTCCAGAGCATACCATGTGCAGATGCCATATTTTTCAAGGTACTAACTCATTATTTGCAATGTATTTGATTTTGGTAAAATAAGAAATATATAACAGGTTACAAAATGATTGTGATGATTTGGTGAAACAAAATGTAATAATGTGTTGATATCACAAGATTGAGAGGGGGACTGAATCGGTGTAGATCAATTTTATCAGTAACATCCCTATTTCATGAACAAAAGCGGGATTTTTTTATATCAATGTTCCTATTCTAAATAGAGCATTTAGAAACCACATTAAATCTGCTTAATAAATCCTACTGAAGAATATGCTACTATTTGACACAAAATTGATATCTCATATTTCATTTCAATTGACTCTGTAGATAGAACCGATCTCTTAACTCAATGATGACTCATTATCAATCTTCATATTTTGTTTCCATATCCTTGCGGTTCCCTTTGACATTTAAGGGAAGAGATTACAGGTACTTGTTATGAGTACCCATCCTATATCCCGTACCTTATTCTAGTGAAATTAGAAAATGCAACCCAACTTCAATACTTTGGCAAACATTTCAAACATGTTTGCCATGCCTATATTCCAAGACAACATACTAAATCATGAAGGAATATGTATTTCACACACTTGAAACCTGTTATCTTGATTAGACTTTCTTAACCTATGTCAATCCTTCCCATTTCCTTATTAGACACTAAGAAGAGATAAACTACATGGGCTAGTGAAGATAGTCCACTTGTAGTGACTAAGAGTAATCAAGTGTGTTCACATCGACCCCATCATTTGAATCCACTCCCTCACTCATAGTCAATGCAAGTTGACATTGGGCATGAGATCATGGCTCATCACTGCCTAGTGTATAATAATAAATTGAGATCCCATTCGATACGACCTCGATAAGAGGTTTTGAATGAATTATTACACCATAATAATTGCTCCATAGTAATCACCTAATGAACCATGTAATTACATGGGTGCTTGTGTAATAGTTACTATGTTGCAACAACCCATTAAGTCCCATAAAACTAAACCTCCCTTCTTAACAAGTTCATTAATCCCATTAATTCGTAACTTGTTAATCCCACCTAGTTAATTTTAGCCTTTAGGTGTCATTCGTAAGGATTAACTCGGGGTATATCAACATTCCAATAAGGAACGCTATGTTTCTACTAAAATCAATATGAAGGATCTACAAATTTATTTCTACTCATTACTTAATCTCCTTTGAGTATGAAATATCCTTTAGTTAACTAAGAATCTTAGAAACATATTAAGTATTTTGTAGGGTAGCAACCACATACATCCAAAAATACTTAGGAGCATTTTAAGTTCATTTCCTTGGCTCCAATGGGTTCTATGCTTTCAACTGCCATAGTTCTTCTTGAATTACATTCACCTTCTTATAAGTCATTCAAACTATCCGAATGGTTGTAACTTAGTTAAATACAATCCCTAAGTATAACTCATCTAGGATGGAATGATATTCCACATCAATCTCATAACCTATTTGGAGGGTTCATTTTGTTGCCAAATAGTGGACAACCCCCTTTATCAAAGTTTCATAACATAATTATATTATGCATGTAAGTCTAATATGTATCATATTTATGAATTCATAATCCTTGGAACCATATGTTATAACTAAAAACTTTGAGAAGAGTCACTACTTATTAATAGAAATTAGTCAAAGGTTTAAAAATATCTTTTCTGTTTGAACACTTCAAAAGTACCATACTCAAGTGTATCACAAAACCCTAAAATGTTAACATCTAACTATCCAAATGAGTCTTATTTCTATTAACTTGAAGAATATCAAATTTTTTAACATTCATCCATTATCCAACAAAAAAGGTAATCCCAAAATATACAAGTATACTTTCTCACTTAAGAAATATCACACTAATAAAGAAAAGCCAAGTATACATAATAACAGATGGGAAAGTAAGAGTAGAAATTCCTTAACCATGCAACCCATATTGCATGGTTAGATTTTTTTACTCGAATCCAATAAATTATATTCAAAAATAAATTCCATTCCAACAATCCAACAATCTAAAGGTTTGACAGGATTTATATAGATGAGCATAAGGATAACAACAACAAGCTCTCAAGGTCAAAACCCATCTTCACTTATCATATAAGCAATCCATACAATAACAACTTGGATTCAACCAATTTAGAGTGCATGCAAGTCTTTGGAATACACAATGCATATAATCATAAAGGAGATGGTATTAAGTCAATACAAGTATCCCATACATGACTAGTAAATAATCATACCAAACCAAATACATCATTCGAATGAGAAACAAAATGATTCAACCAAGGAGATAAATATCACAACAAAACAACCTTTTAAAACAATTAAATGACATCCTTGATCATTTCGTATGATCAAGGATCGATAATAATTTAGATTGACCAACACTCAAGAAAGTTTATAAAACCATCTAATTAGTCCAGGTTAAGGTTCCAAACATACAACCTAACCATTTAAGATCATTAAAAACAATGATAAAAACTTGATATACAAAAATATATAACAATTCAACATACTTTTTACACCGGAAGTCTACCCAAAGAGTCGAACAATTCACAAGATGATTCAAAACAACCCCTAAGTAGACATTAAACTTCCTTGGTTTGAAGGAGTCAATGCTATAGGTCTAGCTTACCTCAAGACCATTCACATTGTCTTATCCAAACACTACACTAAACTATCTACCCCCGACAATATAGAAGCAAATATAATAGTCACCATGATGAAATAGAAGGACCCAAAGTTCATACAACCCAAGAAACAGATAACCCTCCATAGTTCAATGAAGCAAAGATGAATGGATAAATCGAAGAACAATCCAGTGACCTACTTACACATAATAGAGAATGTAATTAATCACAATGGGTATGAACAATACCCTTAAGCTTCAGTTAAGATCTAACCCGACCTGGGTTATCGAAAACTCAAAAAAATTTCCAAATCGATCACAAAATAATACAACCAAGACCATACCCAACTAGGTTGAGAAATAAATCACCCACACAAGGGTGATCAAGAAGAAAAAGCCCCATGAACTCATAGTTACATTGATCATGAGTTTGAGTATTCAAAACAAGATTTAAAAATAGACCCAAGATAGATAGTAATATCTTTAAATGACACTAGTCTAACTCGATTGAGTGCTCGAGTTCCCACTCGACCCACAACACAAGGTCATTATTTTCTTTAAAAGATAAGCAAATGAACTTCCATAGCAATTGAAAAATACCATTAAAAATTAATAAACACGAGAGATCGATAACAACACTGCAAAACCCATTTGTAAAATATATACACATGCAACTCAAAAATACACTTATTCTTTCCATCACAATCATGGCGAGTTTGTTTCAAAACATCCAAACTAGTCATGTGAAGAAAATCAACATTTCAACCATGATAAAACAAGTATACAATTGCAAGATCAAAAACTAGTTCCAACAACTACTTACCAAGCAACAAATTCCATTTTATTGAGCAATAATAAAAACCTAGAACCCCAAAATGATTTCTATAATAAGAAGAGTTATTTTCATGAACTAATTAGATAGAGCAAGTTTTTCTAAGGGATTAGAGCCTATCATGCATGGTAGAACTTCCCGAAGTCTTCTTCCAGCTCCCATGATCCTTCTTCTAACTCCATGATAGATCTATAATTGAAAAAGTCAATCTTCTCAAAAATTTCTCCACCTTCCACTTGGAATATTCTCAAATAGTCTCTCTCCACAAAAAGAGAAGCAAAAGATTCAAACCAAAATCAAAAACAGTTCAAACACCCAAAACCTCCATTTGTAGAGTGAGAAGAGAGACAAAATGACCAAATGGAAAACCAAAAACAATACTTGCCTTCACCGAATCCAAACATGTTTTCCCCTAGGAAGTTTGGAACAATTTTCCAAATCATCAATGCTTTCCAAGATGGTCCATTCATCCCGCTAACCCACCGACTTCCTCTAACCTCTTCTAGGTTAGCTTCTAACTATTTAGCCAACCAAACAACCATGTTAGATTCATTTTTAGAAACCTACCAAATTCAAATTTGGCTTACCACTAAGGAGTGGTAGTGTCCACCATTAATGTAAATTAAATCAAAGCTCCAGTACATGTAAGGGTGGCGACAACCACCACTTTCCATTTGACCATGTATCCCCTTCAATGCCAATCGGTTAAACATTGAGTTAGGATCTAAGTCCCTTTCCTTATCATCATAGGTTAGGGATTAGATTAAACTTAGCAACATTACAATTAGGCATAGATAATTTAGGTTAGGTTCTTAGAAATCAATATAATTCATATGCCTTAGGTCTTAGGTTAGATCATTAAATTCAAATGTTAACAAAACATTAGTCATAGTCTAGGCTTAATAACTACCACAACCGAACCTTACCAACTAGGAGATGTTTTTCAAATGGAGTAGTGTTACTCGAGCCAACTCTCAACACCTTCCATAGCCCTCAATATGGGATTGAATCATAGGAAAACTAGAACAAGTCACCAAGATCAATTAGTATGAATTGATAATCCACAAACAAATGAACAACTGCAATCTCTTGCATTAATCAAAATTGTAGATCAAATTAAGGGAATGCCTTGGATCAATGAAACTGATCCAAGGTATTTTCTTAATCGATTCTCAATAATAATAATAATAATATATTATTATTGACTTAGGATAATTTTCCAATTTTACCAGCTTACCAAATAGTTCCAAGACGAGATTCAACTTTCCACAAGTTGAAGACATCCAATTAATTTTATGAACCAATTAAGTAAACATCACAATTCAAGAGTACATGGAAATAAATGGATTATTAATCACACAAATCCTCAACTGAGATAAACATTAATCTAGCAACATGATTTAATTTGTTCTATAGAGAAACAACTCAAGAAAAATCACATGTCAATGTTGCAATCCATTTCACAATGAGCAAGTACAAATGAAAGGATGGCAGAGGTGTTACATTCTTCCCCTCTAAAGTATCATCATCCTCGATGATTGTCTTAATTCCAAACAACTTATCTAAAAATAGGTTTAATAAAAAAATTATTTAACCATAAGATTCCTTAACAACAAACAAAATTTAATCCAAAAATTTAGTTTTCCAATGGTATAACAACATCAATGGCTGTAATAATACTGATAAAGGTATTTTTCTCAAAACAACAAATCCATAATAGTTGCAAGTCAAAATGATTCAAGTTTTTGGAAGAGAAATGAAATCTTTCTACTAAAACAAGTGAGGAAAAACAACTTTCATGTCCTCCAAATTTTCCTAGGTTGCACTTTCTTCATTAAACTGATCCCATTGGACCTTACATTGTCCAATTTCATGATTACACAAGTGCAACTTGTGGGTTTCAACACTCTAACTGGTTCCACCATGATTACCCCTAGGTCTTGGACCTACAAGGCATTCCAGTTTAAAACATGTGATAAATCTGAAACATATTTCTTAAGTAAAGAAATATGAAAAACATCATGCATCCATGCCAATGAGGGAGGAAATGCAAGTTGGTAGGCCACATGATTGACTATTTCAACAATCTCAAAGGGCCTACATAATGAGGTGACAACTTGGCTGACTTGCCAAAGGTAATCGAGCTCTTTTAGGCTTGACTCTTAGAAAAACTTTATCACCAAGTTCAAATTTCCTTACCCTTTTTAGGTCTGCATAGCTTTTTTTGTCTATCAGCAACCTCTTTTAATCTTTCTCGGATTAACTTTACTGTTGTTCCATTTCAGAAAGCATTCAGGCCCAATTACTTCTCTATCCTCAATGTTATCCCAACTGATAGGGGTCTGCACCTCCACCCATACAAAGCCTGAAAGGTGCCATTTTTAGAGAAGAATGGTAAGTATTATTGTATGCAAATTCAACCAAAGGAAGATATTCTTCCCATTTGTATTGTTGATCCATGTAGTACATCCTAAGCATATCTTCAAGAACTTGATTCACTCTTTTAGTTTGTCCATCCATTTTCGGATGATAAGAAGAGCTAAAGTTCAACTTTTTTCCCAAAAGCTGCATTAAGAGTTTTCCAAAATGTGAAGTCATTTGTGGGTCCCTATGAGATTATCAATTTGGGAACACCATGTAATCTGAAAATTTCTTGAACAAACCTTTTTGCAAGAACAGGTGAGTCATCTTTAGATTCCCAACAATGAAATGAGCCACTTTAGTTAGTTTATCAACTACAACCAAAATAACATCATGCTTATTTCTTGACATAGGCAGTCCTTGAACAAAGTCCATACTTATAACCTGTCCATTTAAATTGTGGTATGCTATGAGGGTACAATAAACCATTGGGTGCATATGCTCAACTTTCACATGTTGGCATTCTAGGTAATGAGACATGTAATCCAAGATGTCTCTCTTCATCCCTTTCAAAAATATTGTTGTTTAACATCAACAAGCATTTTTGTCACCCCGAGATGTCCAGAGTAAGGTGCATTGTGAAATTTAGTCATCACTTTCTTCCTTAACTCATTTCCCAGTGGCACGTACACTCTATCCTCATACCTCAAAATTCCTTCACCATCTAACCTGAAATCCTTTGTACCTCACATCCTTTGGATTTGCAGCAAGTGTTGTTTTTACTGCTAAAAGTATGGATCAAACATTAAGGTATTTTTGACCTCATCCTTAAATTGAGTTCTCAAAGTCACAAGTGTAGAAATATATTTTCTATGACTTAGTGCATCTGCCACTCTATTTTCTTTTCCTTTTATGTAGTTGATGTCAAAATCATATTGAGATAAGAACTCCAACCATCTCCGTTGCCTCACATTTAAGTTAGGCTGAGTGAAGATATATTTCAGCCCAAGATGATCAAGTTTTCAACTCGAAGGGTTTCCCTAAGAGGTAATGTCTCCAAACTTGCAGTGCATGTACTATTGCAACAAGTTCTAAATCATGAGGAGCATAATTTTTCTCATGCACTTTAAGCTTCCTTCTTTCATATGTTATCACATGATCATTTTGTAGTAATATACCCCCTAATCCTTCCCCGAAGCATCTGTTACCACCGTAAAACTCCCGTTTGGATCAGGGATAGTCAAAATAGGGGCCATGAAGTTAGTTATTCTTTCAATGTTTTAAATGCAGCCTCACATTTTTCACTCCATAAAAACTTTTTATCTTTCTTTTGCAATGAAGTTATTGGGGCAACAACCCTTGAGAAATCCTTTACAAATTTTCTGTAGTAACCAACAAGCCCCATGAAGCTTCTAACTTCATGTACATTCTTAGGTGTTGGCCAATCAATTATGGTTGATATCTTTGAGGGATCAATCGAGATTCCATCTTTATTTATTATATGTCCCAAGTATTGTACCTCAGTTTCATAAAAAGAACACTTGGATAGTTTTTCGTATAATTTTCTCTTTCTTAGCACCTCAAGTACAATCTTTAAGTGCTCATTATGCTCCTCCAATTTGTGAATAGATGAGAATATCATCCAAGAATACAAGCAAAAACTTGTCCAAGTATTCTTGAAATATGTTATTCATCAAATTCATGAAGGTTATAGGGGCATTAGTTAACCCAAAAGGTAAAACAATGAACTCATAATGTCCATATCTCATTCTAAAAGTAGTCTTATGAATATCTTCTTCCTTGATTCTCAATTGATGATATCCAGAATGTAGATCTATTTTAGAGTAAACTGATGCTCCATGCATCTGATCAAAAATATCATCTATCCTTGGAAGAGGATATCTATTCTTAATAGTTTCCTTGTTCAACATCCTGTAGTCAATGCAAAGTCTTAAGGTTCCATCTTTCTTTTTAACAAAGATCACCGGTGCTCCCAAGGTGAGACACTCAACCTTATTAACCCTTTAGACAATAATTCATGCAATTGTGCCTTAAGCTCTACCAATTTAGTGGTAGTCATTCGATAAGGTGCCTTAGAAATAGGTTCCATTCTGGTTTGATTTCAATAGTGAAGTCAAACTCTCTTTTCGTGGAAGACTTGGTAGCTCTTCTAGAAACACATCATTGTAATTTCGTAATAACAATGGATATCTTTCCAAAAATTCACCCCCTCTTCAATTGAATCTGAAATTTTTATTGCATAAAGCATGCAACCCTTATTTTTGGCCTTTTTCAGTTACATAGTTGATATTTCTCTAACTTTTATGCTTCTTTTTATTCCTTGAATGTCTGTTGATTTTGTAGGTCATCCAAACACCTTATATGTTTCCAAAAATAGTCCACAAGTGCCTTATGATCAGCCAACTAGTTCACACCAATTATTATGTCATAAGACCCTAGAGGTGCAACATATAGGTCTACCTCAGTTGTGAAGCTGAAAATTCTAAGGTTGCGCCAAAAAGACACTTACTAACTGTGTGGACAACATTATTCCCATATTGGACAGTCCATGGTTTTTCCATAAAACCAACTTTATGTTTTAATTTAGTAACTAACTTGCTAGAAATAAAACATTCAAAAGCACTAGTATCAAAAAGTATAGTTATAGGTAGGCCATACAACTTACTTGGCACTTCTATGGGTGTAGCCTACTTTTCAAGCTTTTTGCTTTTTGTCGACTACTACATGTGCAACATGTATCTTATGTTGGTTTGTTTTGTCATTTTTATTTAAAGGACAATGAATTGCATAGTGGCTTCCTCCACAATTAAAACAACCTCCAATGGGTCCTTTCTTAGGCTCATATTTATTCTCAGCCTTGAAAGTACTATTTTTCCCATGATTACCCTTTTATCCATTATTCTTGTTATTTTTTGTAGCTTTACTGTTGTTATTTTCTTTTCATTTGCAGCCAAAGGCTTACCTTTGTTTCCAAACTTCTTCCATGTACCCTTCTTGGGTGGAAAAGACAAAGAAGCATTCCCATTTTTCTTACGTTTTTCCTCCTTATGTGTAGAAATTGCCTTCAATTTCTGCTCCTGCCGAATGGATTTTTCTACCACTTCTTCCATGGTGGTGGGGCTATGTACATCAACCTCACCACCTATGATAGGATACAACCCCATGATGAACTTCCTTATATTGGAATTTTTCATCTGTTTGATATTATGGTACATATTTGAGAAGCTTGGTGAACTTCTCCCAATATTTCATTATACCGATAGTTTTCCTTGAGTTAAGGTTTGGAACTCTGTCATTTTCTAGTCATAGTAGAGCTAGGAGCCAACGCTTCCTAAAATGACCCTTGAACTAGTCCCATGTGATGTTTTTTCATCAACATTAAGCTCAACCTTGTGGTTGTCCCACCATGAAGATGCTTCATGGGAGAGCTGATAAGCTCCCCATACAACCTTGGTTTCCTTAGAGAAATTTCTTATCGTGAAATATTTCTCCATCTCATTGAGCCAATTCTCAGCCCCATCTCCCTGGGTGGTTCCATAAAATTTTTGGTGGACTTATCCTCTTTATATCGTTGGTCAATTTAGCTACCAATTTCCCTCTTGTTCTCGGGATGATTGGGTACATTCATGTTATCATTATTTCCAACATTATTTGCAGCATTATCATTCACAACATTGAGATCCTCAACATCATCATTTCTCTCATCATGTGGCTACCCCTAAGACTACTCACTATCAGTCTCAATGTTATTTCCAGCCACTTGTTGTTCAAGAACAACAATCCTATTCCTTGTGTCTCAGTAGGGTAGTAAGGATTTCATCCACTTTTTTTGAGTGGCTTCTTCACCACCTGAGAGGTGGGTTATTTTTGCAACACATCCCCTTGTTCTTACCATTTATGTAATCAAAAGTTTTTTTTTTTATCAGAAGTGGACTCAAATAGGTCCAAGAGCTACAACCTTCAGCTCGATACCAAGATGTAACATCCCTATTTCATGATTACAAAAGAAAGGGGATTTTTTTTTTTTATATCAATGTTCTCTATTCTAAATTCAACATTTAGAACCACATTAAATCTACTAATCAATCCTACAACAGTAACCATATGCAGTTGTTATGACTCAAGTGTAAAATGATCTCTCATATTTCATTTCAATGATGACTTGGTATAGAACCGATCTCTCATATTTCATTTCAATGATGACTTAGTATAGAACCGATCTCTCATATTTCATTTCATTGTATACTCGGTATACTTGTGGTTCCCTTTTTTCATTTAAGGGCTCATCAAGTGCAACTGACCAAGGGCTTATCTAGGTACTTGTTATGAGTACCCATCCTATATCCCACACCTTAGTCTAGTGAATTTAAGACAACACAACAAAACTTGTGATACTTTGGCCAAAGTTTTAGACATGTTTTCCATGCCTATATTCCAAGATGACATACTCATCATGAAGGAATATGTCTTTCACCACACTTGAAACTGTTATCTTGATTAGACTTTCTTGACTCTGTATCAATCCTTCCCATTTTTGTTAGACACTAAGAAGAGATAAACCACATGGGCTAGTGCAGATAATCCACTTACTTATAGTAACTAAGGGTCATCAAGTGTATTTGAATCAACCCCCATCATTTTGATCACACTTCATCACTGTATAGTCAACAAGTTGACATCGGCCATAGACCATGGACTCATCACTACCTAGTGTTTAACAATGAATTGAGATCCCATTCGATATGATCTCGATTAGAGGAGATGAATGGATTATTGTGCCATAATGACTACTCCATAGTAACCACCCAATGAACCCCATCATTGGATGTATATGCAATAATAGTGGTTATGCTATGCAACAACCCATTAAGTTCTAGAAATCTAAACCTCCCTTCTTAACAAGTTCATTAATCCCTTTAATTCAGCTTGTTAATCCCACCCTAGTTATTTTCAGCCTTTAGGTGTCATTCCTAAGGACTAACTTGGGTTCTATCAACATTCCAATAAGGAAATGTTATGTTTCTACTTAAAATCAATATGAAGGATCTACATATTTATTTCTGCTCATTACTTAATCTCCTTTGAGTATGAAATCTCCTTTAGTTGACTAAGAATCTTAGAAACATATTAAGTATATTGTAGGGAAAAACCACATACATCCAATTATACTTTAGGAGCATTTTAAAGTTCATTTTAATGACTCCAAATGGGTTCTATGCATTCAACCCACAATAGTCTCATGACTTACATTCACTTTCCTTTAAGTCATTCAACTATTCAAATTGTTATTACTTAGTTAAACTTTATCCCCTAAGTATAACTCATCTATGATGGAAGGATATTTTACATCCACCTCATAGCCTATTGAAGGGTTCATTTTGTTTACCCAAATAGTGGACAACCCCCTTTATCAAGTTTTCATAACATAATTACATTATGCATGTAAGTCAAATATGTATCATATTTATGACTTCATTATTGCAAGCAAGAACTTTGTTCTTAATGCCTTAAAGGTTAGTTCAAGTTATACATCTAACCCCATGTTATCATTCCTATCCTTCTTAAGTACAATTCCTTTTCATTATTGTACTTATTCATTCATTAGGATAGATAGATTGCATTATAGTATAATCACTTAGATCCATTTTTACAAGATAGGTTCTTATATGTACTTAATAAGATTAAGTACTCTTTGTGATTATCCCTAAGGTCCGAATCCCTTTACTATTAGTCATGCAACCCTTTTTTTTTATATTGTTCCTCATAAAACAGTCATACAAGTATTGTTCATAATGATGTAATTAAGCATAGTCATTCATAACTTAATTTCCACAACATATAACTAACTTGTTAAATATAACTTATTCATTTATATATTTAACCAAATAATTTTAGTAATTAAAATTTATAACATCCAATGACTATTTCAAGATAAGACATTATATTTATACCTTTCATACAAGTCATTAAAAGGAAATGATTCCTATCTATTCCCTTTTTTTCCTCATATTTAAGGATCAACAATAATATTCCTTGCTTTATAATAACAATATAAAGTTGGTAACATTTCATATAACTTCCCCAAGATTATTAATCAATGTCAAGAAGTAAAGCAATGCATATCAATGATTCCCTACAAGCTTACTTTCCAAGTGAAAGAACTCTTTAAATTGAAAACATCATTCACACACAACTAATCTAGTCAAGAGAGAATGATTCAAGCAACCACTTCAATCATTTCCAATTTAAGATGTCAATTCAAGTAGACAAGAAGTAATTCAAATTATTTCAACAATTTACATAATAATTGGCCTTAGGCCTTAAACACTTATTCACAAGAATAAATTCTAGTAAATGAAACATAATATTTTCATCAAACTACATTTCTTCAATCAATAGAATAAATGCAACTTTCCATAAGTCTTCCTCTTTTCTTTTTCATGAAATTTATCTGCAAGAGTGTTAGCATCTGGTCAGTTCATTTGAACTGAGCATGATAGGAGCTAAATCCTTGGAACCATATGTTCTAACTAACAACTTTGAAAAGGAACACTTGCTTATTAATAGAAATTAGTCAAGGGTTCAAAAATATCTTTTCTATTTGAACACTTCAGAAGTACCATACTCAAGTGTATCACAAAACCCTACAATGTTAGCATCTAACAATCCAAATGAGTCTTGATTTCTATCAACTAGAAGACTATCAAAAAAAAATTTAACATTCATCAAATATCCAACCAAACAAGTAACCCAAAACTATATAAGTATACATTCTCTTAAGAAATATCACACCAATAATGCAAAGCCAAGTATACATAATAGTAGGATGGGAAAGCAAGAGTGAAAATGCCTTAATCATGCAGCCCATACTACATGATTAAAATATTTTACTCGAATCCAATTAATGACATTCAAAAAAATGAATTCAATTTCAATAGTCCAACAATCTAAAGATTGGACAAGATTTATATAGCTGAGTATAAAAATAACAACAACAAGCTCTCAAGGCCCAAATCCAACTTAACTTATATAAAGCAATCTAAACAAGAACAACTTGGCTTCAACCAATTTAGAGTGCATGCAAGTCATTGGAATACATAACACATATAATCATCAATGAGATAATATTAAGTCAATACAAGTATTCCATACAAGGCTGGTAAAGAATCATACTTAACGAATACATCATTCAGATTGAGAAACAAAATGACTCAACCAAGGTAGAGAAAATCTCACAATCAACAACCTTTCAAACTGACTAAATGATATCCTTGATCATCTTCATATGATCAAGTATCGATAAGAATTTTTAAATGATCAACACTCAAAGGAAAGTTTTAAAACCATCCAACTGGTCAGGTTAGGTTCAAACTATACAACCTAATCATTTAAGATTATTAAAAATAGTGATCAAAACTTAAACATACCAAAAATATATATCAATTCAATATATTTTTACACTAGAAGTCCACCCAAAAGATCTGAATAATTTCAGGAAGATCAACAATAACCCCTAGGTAGACATTAAACTTCCTTGGTTTCAAAACATCATTGCTATATAGGTAAACTTCACAAGACCACTTCATAATATCAACAAGAGATAATTGTCCTATCAACACTACACCAAACCATCTACTAATAAGAAGAAAAAAAAGCATAATAGTCACCATGATGAAAAAAAAAAGGACCCAAAGTTCATATGACTCGAGACTAGAAATGGATAACCCTCCATGGTTCTTTCAAAGAAACTCAAAAACAAATGGATAAATCAAAGAACAAAAAATGACCTACTTACACATAATAGAGAATGTAATTAATCACAATGGGTATAAAAATCCCAAAAAGCTAAAATTAAGATCTAACCCAAATGATCTAAGGTTATCAAAAACTCAACAAACTTTCAAAATTGATCAAAAATAATAAACAATCAAGACCATACCCAATTGGGTTTGAAAAAACTCACCCACATGAGGGTGATCAAGAAGAAAAATCCCCATGAAATCACATTATTACATTGATCATGAGTTTGAGTATTAAAAACAAGATTAAAAAAATAGACCCAAGATAGATAGTAATATCTTTAAATGACACCAGTCTAACTCGACTGAGTGCTTGAGTTCCCACTTGACCCACAACACAAGGGTCATTATTTCTTTAAAAGATAAGCACATGAAGTTCCATAGACCATAAAAAATAAAAACACAGATCAGATAATAACAAACCCATATAAGCAAAATTAGAGTCATCGAAATAACATATACAAAAATATATATGCACATGTAACATCAAAAAATACACTTATTCTTTCATCACAGTCATGGTGAGTTTATTTCAAAATGACTAACACAGTCATGTAAATAAAATCAACATTTCAACCATGATAAAACAAGTATACAGTTGCAAGATCAAAAACTAGTTCCAATAACTACTTACCAAAAAGGATTCCATTTTATTGAGCAATAATAAAAACCTAGAACCCTAAAATGCTTTCTATAATAAGTAGAGTTATTTTTATGAACTAATTAGATAGAAAGTTTTTTGCAAGGGATTAGAGCCTATCATGCATGGTAGAGCTTCCAAAGTCTTCTTCCAGCTCCCAAGATCCTTCTTCTAACTCCACGATAGCTTCTACAAGTTGAAGTAGTAAATCTTCTCAAAAATTTCTCCACCTTTCCACTGGAATCTTCCCAAATAGTCTCTCCATGAAATAGAGAAAAAGATTCAAACCAAAATAAAAAACCAGTTCAAACACCCAAAACCTCCATTTGTAGAGTGAGAAGGAGAACAAAATGACCAAATGGAAAACCAAAAACAATACTTCCTTCACCGAATCGACATGTTTTCCCTAGGTAGTTTGGAATGATTTTCCAAATCATCAATGCTTTCAAGATGGTTCTTTCATCCCACCAACCCAACCCGACTTCCTCTAACTTCTCTAGGTTAGGTTAGCTTTTAACTATTTAGCCAACCAAACAACCTTGTTAGAGTCATTTTTAGCAACCTACCAAATTCAAATTTGGCTTACCACTAAGGAGTGGTGGTGTCTACCATTAATGAAATTAAATCAAGCTCTCAAGTACATGCAAGGGTGGTGGAAAACCACCAAATTTCCATTTGACCATGTATCATCCCCTTCCCAATGCCAACCATGGGGTTAACATCGAGTTAGGATCTGAGTCCCTTTCCATCATAGGTTAGGGTTTAGATTAAACTTAGAAACATTACAATTAGGCATAGATCATTTAGGTTAGGTTCTTAGAAATCAATTAATTCATATGCCTTAGGTCTTAGGTTAGGCCATTAAAATTCAAATGTTAACAAAACATTAGTCATAGTCTAGGACTTAATAACTGCCACAACCAAACCTTACACCGGATGGGCTATGTTTTTCAAATGGAGAGTAGTGTTACTCGAGCCAACTCTCAACACCTTCAATCCTCAATATGGGACTGAATCATAGAAAACTGGAACAAGTCACCAAGATCAATTAGTATGAATTGATAATCCACAAACAAATGAACAAACAATTGTAATTTCTTACATTAATCAAAATTATTGTAGATCGAATTAAGGGAATGCCTTGGATCAATGAAACTGATCCAAGGTATTTTCTTAATCGATTCTCAATAATAATAATAATAATAATAAGTTATTATTGACTTAGGATAATTTTCCAATTTTACCAGCTTACCCAAATAGTTCCAAGATGAGATTCAACTTTCCACAAGCTGAAGACATCTAGTTAATTTTATGAACCAATTAAGTAAACATCACAATTCAAGAGTACTTGGAAATAAATGGATTATTAATCACACAAATCCTCAACTGAGATAAACATTAATCTAGCAACATGATTTAATATGTTCTACAGAGCAACAACTCAAGAAAAATCACATGTCAATGTTGCAATCCATTTCACAATGAGAAAGTATAGATGAAAGGATGGTAGAGGTGTTACATTCTTCCCCTCTAAAGTATCATCATCCGATGATTGTCTTAATTCCAAATAGTTTATCTAGAAAAATAGGTTTAATAAAATTATTTAACCATATGATTCCTTAACAACAAACAAAATTTAATCCAAAAATTTAGTTTTCCAATGGTATAACAACATCAATGGCTGTAATAATACTCAAAAAGGTATTTTTCTCAAAACAACAAACCCATAATCAGTTGTAAGTCAAAATGATTCAAGTTTTTGGAAGAGAAAATGAAATCTTTTTCTGCTAAAACAAGTGAGGAAAAACAACTTTCATGTCCTCCAAATTTTCCCAAGTTGCACTTTCTTCATTAAATGATCCCATTGGACCTTACATTGTCAATTTCATGATTACACAAGTGCAACTTGTGGGTTTCTAGCACTCTAACTGGTTCCACCATGATTACCCCTAGGTCTTGGACCTGCAAGGCATTCTAGTTTAAAACATGTGATAAATATGAAACGTATTTCTTAAGTAAAGAAATATGAAAAACATCATGCATCCATGCCAATGAGGGAGGCAATGCAAGTTGGTAGGCCACATGATTGATTATTTCAACAATCTCAAAGGGGCCTACATAATGAGGTGACAACTTGGTTGACTTGCCAAAGGTAATCGAGCTCTTTTTAGGCTTGACTCTTAGAAAAACTTTATCACCAAGTTCAAATTTCCTTTTGACCCTTTTTAGGTCTGCATAGCTTTTTTTTCTATTAGCAAAACCTCTTTTAATATCTTTCTGGATTAACTTTACCTATTGTTCCATTTTAGAAAGCATTTAGGCCCAATTACTTCTCTATCCTCAATGTTATCCCAACTGACAGGGGTCCTGCACCTCCATCCCCATAAAGCCTCGAAAGGTGCCATTTTTAGAGAAGAATGGTAAGTGTTATTATATGCAAATTCAACCAAAGGAAGATATTCTTCCCATTTGTATTTTGATCCATGCAGTACATCCTAAGCATATCTTCAAGAACCTGATTCACTCTTTTCAATTTTTCCATCCATTTTTCGGATGATAAGAAGAGCTAAAGTTCAACTTTGTTCCCAAATCTGCATTAAGAGTTTTCCAAAATCTTGAAGTCATTCGTGGGTCCCTATCAGAGATTATCAACTTGGGAACACCATGCAATCTGAAAATTTCTTGAACAAACCTTTTTACAAGAATAGTGAGTCATCTTTCAGATTTCTAGCAATGAAATGAGCCACTTTAGTTAGTTTATCAACAACCAAAATAACATCATGCTTATTTCTTGACATAGGAATCCCTTGAACAAAGTCCATACTTATAACCTGCCATTTAAATTGTGGTATGCTATGAGGGTATAATAAACCAGCTGGGTGCATATGCTCAACTTTCACATGTTGGCATTCTAGGAAATGAGACACGTAATTCAAGATATCTCTCTTCATCCCTTTCAAAAATATTGTTGTTTAACATCAACAAACATTTTTGTCACCCGAGATGTCCAGAGTAAGGTGCATTGTGAAATTTAGTCATCACTTTCTTCCTTAACTCATTTCCCAATGGTACGTACACTCTATCCTCATACCTCATAATTCCTTCACCATCTAACCAAAATCCTTTGTACCTCACATCCTTTGGATTTTAGCAAGCAAGTGTTTTTTTACCTGCTAAAAGTATGGATCAGACATTAAGGTATTTCTGACCTCATCCTTAAATTGAGTTCTCAAAGTCACAAGTGCATAAATATATTTTCTATGACTTAGTGCATCTTCCACTCTATTTTCTTTTCCTTTTATGTAGCTGATGTCAAAATCATATTGAGATAAGAACTCCAACCATCTCTGTTTGCCTCACATTTAAGTTAGGTGAGTGAAGATATATTTCAGCCCAAGATGATCAGTTTTCAACTCGAAGGGTTTCCCTAAGAGATAATGTCTCCAAACTTTGCAAAGTGCATGTACTATTGTAGCAAGTTCTAAATCATGAGGAGCATAATTTTTCTCATGCACTTTAAGCTTCTTGCTTTCATATGTTATCACATGATCATTTTGTAGCAATATACCCCTAATCCTTCCCCGGAAGCATTTGTTCACACCAGTAAAAAACTCCCATTTGGATCAGGGGACAAGTCAATATAGGGGCTGAAGTTAGTTTCTTTCAATGTTTTAAATGCAGCCTCACATTTTTCACTCCATAAAATTTTTATCTTTCTTTTGCAATGAAGTTATTGGGGCAAAAACCCTTGAGAAATCCTTTACAATTTTTTGTAGTAACCAACAAGCCCCATGAAGCTTCTAACTTCATGTACATTCTTAGGTGTTGGCCAATCAATTATGGCTGATATCTTTGAGGGATCAACCGAGATTCCATCTTTATTTATTATATGTCCCAAGTATTGTACCTTAGTTTCATAAAAAGAACACTTGGATAGTTTTCCGTACAATTTTCTCTTTCTTAGCACCTCAAGTACAATATTTAAGTGCTCATTATGCTCCTCCAAGCTTCGTGAATAGATGAGAATATCATCCAAGAATACAAGCACAAACTTGTCCAAGTATTCTTGAAATATATTATTCATCAAATTCATGAAGGTTGTAGGGGCATTAGTTAACCCAAAAGGTAAAACAATGAACTCATAATGTCCATATCTTGTTCTAAAAGTAGTCTTATGAATATCTTCTTCCTTGATTCTTAATTGATGATATCAAAACATAGATCTATTTTAGAGTAAACCGATGCTCCATGCATCTGATCAAAAAGATCATCTATCCTTGGAAGAGGATATCTATTCTTAATAGTTTCTTTGTTCAACATCTTGTAGTCAATGCAAAGTCTTAAGGTTCCATCTTTCTTTTTAACAAAGATCCGGTGCTCCCCAAGGTGAGACACTCGGCCTTATTAACCCTTTAGACAATAATTCATGCAAATTGTGCCTTAAGCTCTACCAATTTAGTGGTAGTCATTGATAAGGTGCCTTAGAAATAGGTTTCATTCCCGGTTTGATTTCAATGGTGAAGTCAAACTCTCTTTTTGGTGGAAGACTGGTAGCTCTTCTAGAAACACATCGCTGTAATTCTATAACAATGGATATATTTCCAAAAATTTACCCCTCTTCAGATTGAATCTGAAATTTTTATTGCATAAAGCATGCAACCCTTATTTTTGGCCTTTTTTTAGCTATATAGCTGATATTTCTCTAACTTTTATGCTTCTTTTTATTCCTTGAATGTCTGTTGATTTCTGTAGGTCATCCAAACACCTTATATGTTTCAAAAATAGTCCACAAGTGCCTTATGATCAGCCAACTAGTTCACACCAATTATTATGTCATAAGACCCTAGAGGTGCAACATATAGGTCTACCTCATTGTGAAGCTCAAAATTCTAAGGTGCAGCAAAAAGACACTTACTAACTATGTGGACAACATTATTCCCATACTGGATAGTCCATGGTTTTTCCATAAAACCAACTTTATGTTTTAATTTAGTAACTAACTTTCTAGAAATAAAACATTCAGAAGCACTAGATATCAAAAAGTATAGTTACAGGTAGGCCATACAACTTACCTGGCACTTCTATGGGTGTAGCCTACTTTTTTCAACTTGCTTGTCGGCTACCACAACATGTATCTTATGTTGTTGGTTGTTGTCATTTTTCTTTAAAGGACAATGACTTGCATAGTGGCTTCCTCCACAATTAAAACAACCTCCAATGGGTCCTTTCTTAGGCTCATATTTATTCTCAGCCTTGAAAGTACTAGTTTGGCCCATGATTTCCCTTCTAGCCATTATTCTTATTATTTTTTGTAGCTTTACTGTTGTTTGTTTTCTTTTCATTTGCAGCCAAAGGATTACCTTTTTTTCCAAAATTCTTCCATGTACCCTTCTTGGGTGGAAAAGATGAAGAAGCATTCCCATTTTTCTTACGTTTTTCCTCCTTATGTGTAGAAATTGCCTTCAATTTTTCTCCTGCCGAATGGATTTTTCTACCACTTCTTCCATGGTGGTGGGGATATGTACATCAACCTCACCACCTATGATAGGATACAACCCCATGATGAACTTCCTTATTATGAAATTTTTCATTTGTTTGATATTGTGGTACATATTTGAGAAGCTTGGTGAACTTCTCCCAATATTCCATTACCGATAGTTTTCCTTGAGTTAAGGTTTGGAACTCTGTCATTTTCTAGTCATAGTAGAGTTGGGGCAGCCAAATGCTTCCTAAAATGACCCTTGAACTGGTCCCATGTGATGTTTCATCTCATCAACATTAAGCTCAACCTTGTGGTTGTCCCACCATGAAGATGCTTCATGGGAGAGATGATAAGCTCCCCATACAACCTTGGTTTCCTTAGAGAAATTTCTTATCATGAAATATTTCTCCATCTCATTGAGCCAATTCTCAGCCCCATCTCCTGGGTGGTTCCATAAATTTTTGGTGGACTTATCCTCTTTATATTTTGGTCAATTTAGTTGCCAATCTTTCCCTCTTGTTCTCGGGATGATTGGGTACATTCATGTTATCATTATTTTCATTATTTTAGCATGTTATCATTCACAACATTGAGATCCTCAACATCATCATTTCTCTCATCATGTGGCTTCCCCTGAGACTACTCACTATCAGTCTCAGTGTTATTTCCAGCCACTTGTTGTTCAAGAACAACAATCCTATTCCTTGTGTCTAGTAGGGCAGCAAGGATTTCATCCATCTTTTGAGTTGTAGTGCTGCTTCACCACCCGGAGGTGGGTTATTTGCAACACATGTCCCCTTGTTCTCACCATTTTTGTAATCAAGAAGTTTA
Source organism: Taxus wallichiana var. yunnanensis (assembly GCA_018340775.1). NCBI lineage: Eukaryota > Viridiplantae > Streptophyta > Pinopsida > Cupressales > Taxaceae > Taxus > Taxus wallichiana. The sequence goes on from CM031237.1 coordinate 618,650,724, forward strand.
TTTTTTTATCAGAAGTGGACTCAAATAGGTCCAAGAGCTGCAACCTTTAGCTCTGATACCAAGATGTAACATCCCTATTTCATGATTACAAAAGTAGGGGATTTTTTTATATCAATGTTCTCTATTCTAAATTCAACATTTAGAACCACATTAAATATGCTAATCAATCCTAAAATAGTAACCATATGCAGTTGTTATGACTTTATAAAAACTGATCTCTCATATTTCATTTCAATGATGACTCGATATAGAACTGATCTCTCATATTTCATTTCAATGATGACTCAATATAGAACCGATCTCTCATATTTCATTTCATTATATACTCAGTATACTTGTGGTTCCCTTTTTCATTTAAGGGATCATCAAGTGCAACTAACCAAAGGGCTTATCTAGGTACTTGTTATGAGTACCCATCCTATATCCCACACCTTAGTCTGGTGAATTTAAGACAACACAACTAATAACTTGTGATACTTTGGCCAAAGTTTTAGACATGTTTTCCATGCCTATATTCCAAGATGACATACTCATCATGAAGGAATATGTCTTTCACCACACTTGAAACTATTATCTTGATTAGACTTTCTTGACCTATGTCAATCCTTCCCATTTCCATGTTAGACACTAAGAAGAGATAAACCACATGGGCTAGTGTAGATATCCACTTATGGTAACTAAGGGTCATCAAGTGTATTTAAATGAACCCCATCATTTTGAATCCACTCCATCACTCATAGTCAACACAAGTTGACATCGACCATAGACCATGGCTCATCACTACCTAGTGTTTAACAATGAATTGAGATCCCATTTCGATACAACCTTGATTAGAGGAGATGAATGGATTATTGTGCCATAATGACTGCTCCACAATAACCACCCAATGAACCTCATCATTGGATGGGTACTGTGCAATAGTGGTTATGCTGCAACAACCCATTAAGTTCCAGAAATCTAAACCTCCCTTCTTAACAAGTTCATTAATCCCTTTAATTTAGCTTGTTAATCCCACCCTAGTTATTTTCAGCCTTTAGGTGTCATTCCTAAGGACTAACTGGGTTCTATCAACATTCCAATAAGGAACGTTATGTTTCTACTTAAGTCAACTAGAAGGATCTAGATTTATTTCTGCTCATTACTTAATCTCTTAAGTATGAAATCTCCTTTAGTTGATTTCATATCTTAGAAACATATATAAGTATATTGTAGGGAATAACCACATACATCCAATTATACTTTAGGAGCATTCAAGTTCATTTTCTTGACTCCAAATGGGTTTCTATGCATTCAACCCATAATAGTCTCATGACTTACATTCACTTTCCTTAAGTCATTCAACTATTCAAATTGTTATAACTTAGTTAAACATTATCCCCTAAGTATAACTCATCTATGATGGAAGGATATTTTACATCCACCTCATATCCTATTTGAAGGGTTCATTTTGTTACCCAAATAGTGACAACCCCTTTATCAAGGTTTCATAACATAATTACATTATGCATGTAAGTCAAATATGTATCATATTTATGACTTCATTATTGCAGCAAGAAGAACTTTGTTCTTAATGCCTTAAAGGTTAGTTCATTTATACATCTAACCCCATGTTATCATTCCTATCCTTCTTAAGTACAATTCCATTTCATTATTGTACTTATTCATCATTAGGATAGATAGATTGCCTTATAGTATAATCACTTAGATCCCTTTTTACAAGATAGGTTCTTATATGTACTTAATAAGATTAAGTACTCTTTGTGATTATCCCTAAGAATCCCTTTACTATTAATCATGCAACCCTTTTTATTTTATATCATTCCTCATAAAACAATCATACAAGTATTGTTCGTAATGATGTAATTAAGCATAGTCATTCATAACTTAAATTTCCACAACATATAACTTGTTTAAATATAACTTATTCATTACTATCTTAACCAAATGATTTTAGTAATTAAAAGTTATAACAACCAATAACTATTTCATAGATAAGACATTATATTTATACCTTTCATACAGGTCATTTAAAAGGAAATGATTCCTATCTATTCCCTTTTTCCTCATATTTAAAGATCAACAATAATATTCCTTGCTTTATAATAGCAATATAAAGTTGGTAACATTTCATATAACTTTCCCAAGATTATTAATCAATGTCAAGAAGTAGAAAATGCATATCTAATGATTCCCTACAAGCTTACTTTCCAAGTGAAAGAACTCTTTAAATTGAAAACATCATTCACACACAACTAATCCAGTCAAGAGAGAATGATTCAAGAAACCACTTCAATCATTTCCAATTTAAGATGTCAATTCAAGTAGACAAGAAGTAATTCAAATTCTTTCAACAGTTTACATAATTGGCCTTAGGCCTTAAACACTTATTCACAAGAATAGTTCAGTAAATGAAACATAATATTTTCATCAAACTACATTTCTTCAATCAATAGAATAAATGTAACTTTCCATAAGTCTTCCTCTTTTCCTTTTTCATGAAATTTATCTGCAAGAGCATTAGCATGGTCAGTTCATTTGAACTGAGCATGATAGGAGATAAATCCTTGGAACCATATGTTCTAACTAAAAATTTGAAAAGGAACATTTCTTATTAATAGAAAATAGTCAAGGGTTCAGAAAGATATTTTCCTATTTGAACACTTCAGAAGTACCATACTCAAGTGTATCACAAAAACCCTACAATGTTAGCATCTAACAATCCAAAATGAGTCTGATTTCTATCAACTAGAAGACTATCAAAAACAAATTTAACATTCATCCATATTTCAACCAAACAAGTAACCCCAAAATATACAAGTATACATTCTCACTTAAGCAATATCACACCAATAAAGAAAAGCCAAGTATACATAATAAGATGGGAAAACAAGAGTAGAAATGCCTTAATCATGCAACCCATACTACATGATTAAAATTTTTTTACTGAATCCAATCAAATTATAAAAAAATGAATTCCATTCAATAGTCCAACAATCTAAAGGTTTGACAGATTTATATAGTTGAGTATAAGGATAATAAACAACAAGCTCTCAAGGCCCAAATCCATCTTAACTTATCATAAACTATATGCCAAGAACAACTTGGCTTCAACCAATTTAGAGTGCATGCAAGTCTTTGGAATACACAATACATATAATCATCAAGAGATATATTAAGTTCAATCTAAGTATCCCATACAAGTATTCCATAAAGATTGGTGAATCATACTTAACCAAATACATCATTCAAGACTGAGAAACAAAATGATTCAACCAAGGAGAGAAATCTCACAATCAACAACCTTTCAAATCGACTAAATGATATCCTTGATCATCTTCATATGATCAAGTATCGAGAAGAGTTTAGTTTGATCAACACTAAGAAAGTTTAAAAACCATCCAATGGTCCAGTTAAGGTTCCAACTATAAGGCCTAACCATTTAAGATCATTAAAAATAGTGATCAAAACTTAAACATACCAAAAATATATAACATTTCAATATATTTACACATTTGGAAGTCTTCCCAAAGAGTTGAATAGTTCACAGATGATTCACAATAACCCCTAGGTAGACATTAAACTTCCTTGGTTTCAAAACAATCATTATTACAAGTAATACTTACACAAGACCATTCATTGTCCTATCCAACACTACACCAAACCATCTACCCTGAAAGTATAGAATAAAATATAACAATCACCATGATGAAATAGAAGGACCCAAAGTTCATACGACCGGAAATGGATAACCCTCCATGGTTCAACGAAGCAAATCCAAATGGATAAATCAAAGAATAGTCCAGTGACCTACTTACACATAATAAAAATGCAATTAATCACAATGGGTACAAACAATACCCAGAAGCTTTCAGTTAAGATCTAACCCGACCTGGGTTATCAAAAACTCAACAAAATTTCTAAATTGATCACAGAATAATACAACCAAGACCATACCCAACTGGGTTGAGTAACAACTCACCCACATGAGGGTGATCAAGAAGCAAAATCCCCATGAACTCATAATTACATTGATCACAAGTTTGAGTATTCAAAACAAGATTCAAAAATAGACCCAAGATAGATAGTAATATCTTTAAATGATACCAGTCTAACTCGACTGAGTGCTCGAGTTCCCACTTGACCCACAACACATGGTCATTATTTTCCTTTAAAAGATAAGCACAAATTCCATAGTTTCATAGCCATTAAAAACTAACAAACACAAAGATCAATAATAACACTATAAAACCCATTTAATATAAAATATATGCACATGTAACTCAAAAATACACTTATTCTTTTCCATCATAGTCATGGTGAGTTTGTTTCAAAACATCTAAACTAGTCATGTGAATAAAATCAACATTTAAACCATGATAAAACAAGTATATAGTTGCAAGATCAAAAACTAGTTCCAAACACTACTTACAATAAACAAGATTCCATTTTATTGAGCAATAATAAAAACCCAGAACCCAAAATGATTTCTATAATAAGTAGAGTTATTTTCATGAACTAATTAGATAGATCAATTTTTTGCAAGGGATTAGAGCCTATCATGCCTATGGTAGAGCTTCCCAAAGTCTTCTTCCAACTCCCAAGATCCTTCTTCTAACTCCACGATAGCTTCTATAGTTGAAACATTCAATCTTCTCAAAAAATTTTCTCCACCTTTCCACTGGAATCTTCCCAAACAGTCTCTCCATGAAACAGAGAAACAAGATTCAAACCAAAATAAAAAACTAGTTCAAACACCCAAAACCTCCATTTGAGAGTGATAAGGAGAGACAAAATGACCAAATGGAAATCCAAAAATAATACTTCCTTTCAAATCGGCATGTTTTCCCTAGGTAGTTTGGAAAATTTTTCCAAATCATCAATTTTTCCAAGATGGTCCATTCATCTCCGCCAACCCACTGACTTCCTCCAACTTCCTCTAGGTTAGCTTCTAACTATTTACCCAACCAAACAACTTTGTTAGAGTCATTTTTAAAACCTGCCAAATTTGAATTTGGATTACCACTAAGGAGTGGTGGTGTCTACCATTAATGCAAATTAAATCAAATCTCCAGTACATGCAAGGTGGTGGAAACCACCAACTTTCCATTTGACCATGTATCCCCCTTCCCAATGCCAACTAGGTCAACATCGAGTTAGGATCTAAGTCCCTTTCATTATCATAGGTTAGGGTTTAGATTAAAATTAACAACATTACAATTAGGCATAGATCATTTAGGTTAGGTTCTTAGGAAATCAAATTAATTCATATGCCTTAGGTCTAGGTTAGACCATTAGGAATTCAAGTGTTATCAAAACATTAGTCATAGCCTAGGCTTTAATAAATGCACAACCGAACCTTACCAGTTGGGCTATGTTTTTCAAATGGAGTAGTGCTACTTGAGCCAGCTCTCAACACCTTCCAGCCCTCAATATAGGACTGAATCATAGGAAAACTAGAACAAGTCACCAAGATCAATTAGTATGAATTGATAATCCATAAACAAATGAACAACTACAATTTCTTGCATTAATCAAAATTACAGATCGAATTAAGGGAATGCTTGGATCAATGAAAACTGATCCAAGGTATTTTATTAATCGATTCTCAATAATAATAAGTTATTATTGACTTAGGATAATTTTCCAATTTTACCAGCTTACCAAATTAGTTCCAAGACACGAGATTAAAATTTCCACAAGCTAAAGACATCCAATTAATTTTATGAACCAATTAAGTAAACATCAAAATTCAAGAGTACATGGAAATAAGTGGATTATTAATCACAAAAATCCCAACCGAGAGAAACATTAATATAGAAACATGATTTAATCTGCTTTACACAAAGTAATAGCTTAAAAAAATCACATTTTTCAGTTTGGTTGATCACCCACTCAACATGAGAAGCACCTACTTCACAAAGTCCTTATAGGACCCACTAGGCTAGTTTAACAAGATGCAACTTGAAAAGAACATATAATCCTCGGAACCCAAACACCCAATTAGGAAGAAAAATAAAAATTTACAATTTGATCATTTAGTTCCTTGTTGCTTCATCAACAGATCATGATCCCTTATTACCTCTTCATTAACAAAAATCACTACCTTTGTTCTAGTCATACAAATCCTTGTATTTTTCCGTACTGTCTGTTATCTTAGTCTTCTACCTTCATCTTTGTACTCTTTCATATGTCGGTCTTATAATCTCCTTAGTATCAACTGTTTTACTTTCAATTTCATGTAACACATCTCACAATCTTATGATTTTGATCTCGGGCATGTGTAGTTTATCAGTCCACTATTTAATCTATTCTTCTCTATTTTTGTACTATATATAATCCATATTTTTCTCTTGTCATTCATGTCTCTGTATTATCCTTCTTGATTCACTTTCTTAGGTGTCTATATCTTCACTACTTTAGTTCACTTTGTCTATCTCTATATCGAAGTCTCTATTTTTCATTATTTTCATTCATTCCCTATTTTTCCTTCTCACACTATTTGTTTATGTTGTCTCTCTTCCTTCACTACATTTACTCTCTTCAGAAAAATTGCTCTCTATTTTACACACCTTCTATCTCTCGCCCTCTTACCATCATCTTCAATGGTACCAATATAATCCCTCTCTATGTTCTATATATTCTTCACAACATTCACTCTACACTCTTCCTAATTGCAAGAATTCAAACTACAAGAGCCTCACTCAACTATTTAACTTCCTTTCCTTATTCTAACTCATCATTATTTTAGCATTAGGCACTTGACATCCTTAAACCCTAACCCTTAAAATCCTCATGTAACCTCCACATCGAGATATTTACTAAAGACAACAATAACACCTTTTAAATTCCATACTCTTGATTCATCTAACCCTTTTCAAATCCCTTTATAAGCCTTCTTGGCACATGAATTTTCATGATATTATTAGGATCTCAAGAGACCTTTTCAAGGTGTAAGAAGACCAAGTGTGATCTCTCTACCTTCCTCTGTAATGTGTTTTCTTTAGTACATAATCTTCTTGTGGAAAGTTGGTCTCACAAATATTGATAACTTCAATTTCTTATAAAAAATATATCTCATTCCTTTAACCTTCCACTACGAGCCTAGAGGACAAACTTATGCATTCAAGAAAAAAATTAGACTCTTCACACATTTGATTTACTTCTTGTAGGTCTTCAAAGATGATTTTTAGGAAATAATTTGTCTTGTGATGGATTGAAGACATGATTATAGTTTGCTTAGGCATAGGTAATACTTTGAGTACCAAAGACACTTGTTATTAGATCTTAACAAGTTGTTATCACTTGTAACATTAAAATCATGGAGACAAACCAATTGGTAAAGAACCTATGAATTTAACTGAGAAGCCTCAAAGGTTTTGCATGCAACTTGATGTGTGTACACTGAACTTGATACTGTAAGGATTTTGCATTTTTCTCGTTGAACAAATATTTTTAAGTAGAGCCAATATTCTTTGAGATTTTCTTAACACCTGTGGAGGTTGAAAAACCCTTAACAATTATTGAAATTTTGAGAATGATCACTCAAACACGAAGAATTTCTTAAATTCCTGCTAAACCATGACTGTGCACGTCCTTGAAATATCTACCAAATAGTTCTCAGTCCACACACGATAAAAGGATTTCAAATATTTTGCAAAACATTAGAGATGACCTCACAGAGGTTTTTTTTGAAATTTCATGATTTTTGGTTGGTGGAATCTTTCAATTCGAACAAAATATTTTGCCAAACCCTAGTTTAGGGTTACTTTCGATGAAGACTCGAGAGTAGAAGAAATTGAATATTTAACACAATTCTCGATGAAATTCAATGGTTTCACTTTTATAAGAGGTGTACATCTACTCGCCATATATTTTAAACCTTAAAACACCTTGTATCATCTCAGAATACTCCCAAAAATGGCAAGAATAGTTCATAGGATTTAAAATATTACCAAGGTTATGATAGTGATCAATTTACCAGTTTGAGATCCATCATGGAATATTTAAAGGTCATATTTGGATTATTTTGAAGTAAGAATGAATCAATGTGGAACCCTTCTCAAATATATTATTTACATGAAAAATTGTAACCTTTTCCAAACCTTTAAGAAACTTAGACAAGCAGTGATTCATGATGTGACAGAGTTGTGTGTATAAGGCTTATGATTGCAAATGATCAATTATGATTGAAATACATTTCAATATTCCTAAAGAGCCATGGAGAATATGATGAACCTTTCCACAAACCTAGAGAGGGAGAAGCTTCAAGAAGAACAATCTTCAACCAAGTTCTTGTACACCATTTTCTCAACAAAGAAACCAAGGCAGTGTGGATGTATGAGACTTGAGCTTCATAACACACTAAAAGGACCAACTATGAGCTTCATCAACACACCAAAGACTTATAGAGAGGAGTAGAACAATTTTCCATTTCATTCAACACCTATGAACACTGAGACATGGTTATGATTTCTAGTTATATGGTTATATGAGCATTCCCTTACAATAAATACAAAGAATTAGCTGAGAAATGACCTTGAAGATCCTGATAGAAACCACCTCCATTGATCAAGAACCTTGAAAATGACTTGTGTAGAGAGTCTCGGCCCTTATTGTAACAATTTCACTACTGTTTGGATCTTGTGCAAGTTTATACTAGGAACATCATTCAAACAAGGTCCAAGACCTGAACTACTATATGTAAATCCATGGATATTGAACTTAAAACACCATAAATGAACTGATGAAAGATTTAGCAATGATCAAACAAGACATTTGAGACCAATTTCACCTTTTTGCTCCTATCGATTCAGAGCACTGCTTGGACACCAGAAGAACCTACTCAGAATATTGTTCATAACTTTCTTAAAATAAGTATAATTGATCTGCCAATAAAAAAAATTATTCTATGATTTATCCAAAGAAGCCCTCATATTTTTCTTGAGACCTAAAAATCCAGCAACTCCAAATGCATTTTTCAAGAAGGTAGTTTTAGGAAAACTTGAATAACTCAAAATCCCCATTAAATAATCTACTGAAATTGGACATGGAGAATTATAATACATCCCTCTACACATTCCCTATGTTGGTTAGCCATAGGTTTTCTTGTGGAGCTATGAAAAACCTCATTTTCCTTAGCAAACATTACCATTTCTCAAAGCCACTTTGTGTGCATTTTGAATTATGATTCCATGAGTTAAAATGAGCCATGTTTTTGCTCACACATTCTATAGAAACTATTTATAGATTTCTCCCATGCTTACATGACCATGCCATAACCTGTACCAACTTGTCACATCTCAAAGACACTAGAGACTATCCTGAAAAGGCACTACCAATCAACCTTGATGTCCCTGACTTCTTCACATCACCAATCAACCCTTTTTCCATAAATACCACTTAAAATGAATGAAAAAACCAATGAAAATGAATAGGGTCCAATATTATGGACACGGATGATGAAAGCTGCATAAAATACTAAACAATTGTCACATGACATTGGGGTAGTTGGACAATTGAGTTTCACATTATTTCACCTTTCCTTGAGATTCACATTATTTACCCTTTTCTTTTCATGACCCTCACACATCTCCACACTCTAACCCCTTCTTCTTCACCCCTCTTCCCCTCCCATTATTTCTCTACCTCTAATTTGACCCTTTAAAAGATCCCCTTAAGTGTTTCCATCGTACATTTCACATACGATGTTAATACTTTTAAGTTAAATTAAAAACTTATTAGTGGGTAAGCAGAAACACAACTTGTAATTAAGATAACAAAAATAATATTAAAATTTAGGGAATTCATAAACAATGGGTAAAAGGGTCTACATATGTATGAACCATAACCATATAAGTATAGTTTTAGAAAAATACTAAGCATACGGAAAATAGTGGATGGGAGAGAAACCATAGAAAGAGAAGAAACTATAAACATTCAAATTTGGAAATCTATCCTTTGACAATGTTAATCTTGAAATTGCATAATTACATGCATAAATACACTCTCCTCACTCTTGCTTAACACACCTTGATAGTTCTTTGATTACTTTCTTATCTTTGTACATCTCTATGTGTTCAGTTTATGAAGTTTATCTACATAAAACACATCTAGAAACATTCATATTTCAACCCATAAAGTAAAAATATGTTATTTCCTCCTATCCAAAACCATAGGTTTCGGTCGATATTGACACATGTTAATCTTGACCCTATTGTATGGTTTTGGATTGACATGTTTTGGGCTCAAACTCTCAATTCCACCATTTTCATATGGAATAATTTTCTCTCTTGGTTGGCCTTTCACGACATAACAACCATTGGAATCCTTTATAAACAAGTCAATCATATCTTGTTTATGGTCCTAAAACTTTATGTTCTCCTCATGTTAAAACATGCTCAAAAGGTATTTAATACTCCTTAGAACAATGAAGTAATTGATGTAAATCCATTAGGACAACACCCTCTATAGGTCTAAAGTCTCCTCCTAGGTCTAGGAGTTTCCATCTACTTTTGACAAGCAAGCAAATTGACTCTTACAAAGTATTTGAGCAAGTGTGAAACTCAACCAAAGCATTTTCAAAGCATGATTATCAAGTTTTGATTACAATATGATAAATATCAAATGTTATGAGAATGACGTGTAGTTTGAGTCATCTTTAGAGTATTGTAAATGTTATTCATGCATAGGGGTTCCCACAACCTGATTTAAAAATATTGAAAATAAAAAAATGTTAATTCCTAGTTGTAGAGTTCAGTAATGAAAATGATATAACAATAAAGTAAAAATTTGACCTAAGCAATAAGTAATTTATTTTAAAACCCTATGTGAAAGAGAAGGGATAAATTACTTAGATAATTTCACAATAATTAGAAGCTATGTCGAGTTGGAAAACTCATGGACAAAGAGGCTGTCATCGTTGCAACCAAGCCCATAAAAATTTAGAACTATTGAAATGGGTTAGGCGGGGTTCTTGGATTAGGTCAGGGACACGTGGATGTTGTAGACCATTGATGGGCACCCATGACTACTCAAAAACTTAGAGAATTATTTTTACAATGTCACTTCTATGTCGCTATCATTCATTATTGATCGCCTGTATGTCACACTAAGTCCGCAAGATTTGAATGTAACCTACAAATAGAAAGAGAACATGTAAATCGCAAAACACATAAAATACTAAAAATAAAAAGATGCAAATGGGAATTTAGAATGACCTTAGTAGTCACTCGAATGAGTGAACTTATGATATGGGAAGCTGCACTACATTTTAGACTCCATGTATTTTTGCGTGTGTAGAATTGTGCCCTATGTGGATCTTGTGCAAGATGCACTTGATAGCGTGTTATCTCCGTTTTGAGTTCACGACAAAATGATTAGATAACCCCTACGAAATTTTTGAAGTTGATTTTGCATTATGGCCTCTTTTAGAGAAATTCGGGTTTTCGGGTTTTTCCGACAGCTCGACATGAGTTTTAACATGCTTTGTGTCGCCTGTTCCTTCGATACCCGAAGTCCGCTTCATATTGAGAAAATCGGGTTTTCGGACCTCCGGCGCATCGGAACATGCCTGATTCAAAACATGTTTTGTGTCACCTGTTCCCCGATACCCGAAGTCCGATTTAGTCCTTTGTATCGGGTTTTCGGAGCTGTGAAGCATCTAAACATCTCATGCTTTATGTCTTGTGTTTCCCGAAACCCGAAACCCGAATTGCACTAAGCCCCCTTGTGTCGGGTTTTCGGACCTCTCTAACATGCTGACATGGCATTCATGCCGAGTTGTCGGTGAGTTGGCACGTGCCGAGCTGAAGTGTATTAATTACAATTTTTCTTATAAATACGCGGATTTCCACGTCATTTTTACTAGGACGTATTTTTAACTCGTGGATTTTTCGTACATGCTCTTTCAACCTCGAAACCCGAAAGCTCGCCTGTGCCCGATTGAATCACCATTTTTCGATCTTCCCTTTCTCTGGTTGAAGGTATTTCTCTCTCCACTCTTTGTTCCTAGTTTTTATGGATTGATTGCGCGTGAATTCTTCCCATTTTCTTGCTGGGTTTTGAAAGATTTTTATTCTTCTTCTTTCTGGAGTTGTTTTGAAAAAAGGGGTTTAGGTTTTAGGGTCTATCTCTTCTAAATTACCACTTGGTGCTATTTCCTCAAAGTTTTATTATGTGCCTGGTACATGAATGGTTAAAAGGAGATTGCATGTTTGAAATTCAACGAAAAACCCTATTTTTCTCTTCTCGGGTTTTGAAGGCTGTTGTGCAGTGTCGAAGACCCGAAGTATATTGAAGGCTTGGCGTGCCGGACTTTCCAGAGTTCCCGGCATCAACACAAGTGTCGGGCTTTCTTCCGTTTCCGACATCATCGGCAGTGTCGGGCTTTCCCAAAGTTCTGACATTATCAAACGTATCAGGTTTTTCAGAAGTTCCGACATTTTCAGCGCATCGGGTTTTTAGGATTTTCCTACATCATCTTCACCAGTGTCGGACTCTTCCGTTCTTCCGGCATATCTAGCAGGTCAGAATTCTCACAGTGAGCAGCATCTTCTGAGCTTCGAAACTTTCTTCCTTCGACGTCCTTCATGTCGGACCCTGGTCCATCTCAGGAAAAGACCGAGAAGTCAGGCAGAATGAAATACAAGTTTAAAAAGCTGGAATCTCCATCGTATATTGATTGCAACTACGACATCCGAGACACCGAACTCAGAAATATAGACATTGAAGATTTCTGGAGTAGGGTGAGGAGTTCCTCCCAAACTCCATGGATGAAAACTATAGCCGATAGTGGCTTGCCTCTCGCAGTGGGTCTTCCCATGTCTGCTCAGTGTCTAGAATTCATCTTGGCTTGTGCATCCAGTTATGACTCGGCGTCTCGTTCTGTGAGAAGTCAATCAGGTGAAGTAGTGGTCAAATTGAATGGAGGTTATTTTGATGATCTCCTCAAATTGCCTAATTTTGACGAGTATGGAGAGTTGGACATCAAGTCAGCTCGTAAAGCCAGGACAATGATCGGGAAGATCGCATCAAACATGTGAACAAGAAGTTCCCGATCAAGGCCAAACCATTGCCTCGCAGATTTCCAAGGATTATCCCCAGGAGTGATTTCATCCAAGAAATCAATGACATCATCACCCTGCTGAGTCGGGTTTTTGGTTTGCCCGAATCGAATGTATTTCAAGGATGGATGTATCAATTTATGATCACCATCAAGAAGAATCAGCAAGGGATCGACTGGGGTACTCTCATCAGCAATGAGATTGATTCCCAAATGACAACGGTCTTGTCAACTGGGAAATTTTATATGTCTTCATATGTCACATACGCAGCAGCCGGGATGAGGAACTATCCCGGGCTGGATACCAAGGGAAGCAGAACGGCAAACCAGGTGTATCAATACTTCCCTCAATTGACAAAGAAGGGGTCCAAAGACCATTTCAGGAGGGTGAATGATGCCTTCTTCATGAAAATATCTGTAGGATAAACCTGAGTGAGGAAGACAAGAGTCTCGGATGAGGCTTGAGTGAAGTTTCTAAATGGGGATGTATCTTCTTACAATTCAAGAAGTTTACATATCTTCGGGTGGTCATGTACTCGGGAGATCCTTTTCGCACCCCGATATCCGGGGATAGGCCCGATATTGATGGAGTTGGTTAAGGCATTTGTTGGATTTCCATAAATTCCAACAAAGCAAACATAATGCTATCGTATCCTTCCCAATTTCTATTGGGAGATATACTTGCTCACATGTAAAAGAGTGAAAGCCAAAAATGTTGTCCACGAACTTCAGGAAAAATTGAAAAAGCATATGAAGCCTCGAGATGGTTTTGACATCCGAGGAGTGCTCAGAGCATATGGAACCCAAAGATCTCACAAAGCCAAACATAGAAGATATTTGGGTGGATCTTCGTAATGAGGTTGCTGTTCGCAGAAAGGATAATAGTAGATTGACTATTGCTGAGATTCAAACACTGGAGCTTGCTGATTTACCAGAGGGTACGGGTGACAATGAAAGTGTTTTGGATCTTTCCTATGATGGACTAAAGGAGGATCAATATGTTTTCCCACCTATTGATTGGTCAGCCAGTGAAAAAGCCTCTATTACAGATAGGTCGGCTCTAATCCTTGCTCGCACCAAAGCATGGCTCTCCTCTTGGGGAATGAATTTTAAAGATGATAAGTTTTCAAAGTTGGCTGCTTCAGAGGCGGGGCCCTCCAAAAAGGAAAAGGACAGAAAATATTCTAGGGAGCCTATAAAGGTCAAGATTGTCAAAAAGAGGAAAGAAAGAGAAATCTCTTCAATTGTTTCTCCAAGTAGAAACTGAAGTGGACGTGCGAATCACCAACACCACCGAGAAATAGGAGAAATTAATTTGGAAGAAGGAGGAAGCCGGCTTTCCGGCTTCATCATTTGTTGATTATCAAACCGAAGAGACCTTGTCTCTTACATCCAAGGCTTTGGAGTCCGAATCTGCACCTCCCCCTCACAACCACTCTTACCTCCTCATTCTCCATCCACTTCTTGATCATGGCCGTATTTTCTCCGGACTCTTACCTCTCTCTCGCTGGAACCCAAGTGATCACCAACACACCCTCCCGTGCCTCTCTTTATTGAATCTACTACCACATTGGCAACTATTCCCCATCCAATAGTAGAATCTTCTCCTCTTGAGAGTAGAATACCAGTTTTACAACATGTGCAACTTCCTCGAGTACGCCTCAATGGCTACTCGAGAAAACTCGAGGAAGAGGAAGGTGATCAGACCCCTACCACCTTTGATTTCAGCTCACTCAAGGCTCCTACTGCGAAATCAGCCAAGAAACCCAAAACAGTTTCAAGGGTTTTGGTGGATGCTTTAGGAGATAAGTTTGCAGAGATTGCCACTCCCTCGGCTGACAAAACTAGAGAGGATATAACAGCCTCTGATTATCAGGTAACTAGGGTGGCTCTAGGGAAAGTGACAGCAGAAGGTGCGTAACAAGATGCACGGGATTCCATGAGGCGTCTTGTGCAGAAGTTGAAAGAAACAAAGGACAACAGAGATGAGCTTAAGGAAAAAGTGGAGCAGTTGACAGAGGTTTTGATTAAACTCTCAAAACCCCTTGAATCCATACCACCTTCTTCTGTTTCTGTCGGATTCGATTTCTCATCAGTACCTACGATTGAGAAGATTGCTAAAAAAGGAAGGGTGGTTGATGAATGGATCCAAAGGTTGCTCCAACAGGGGAAGGAAGTAGTTCAAGACGTGGTGAAAGTTCATCAGTCCTTGGGAGACATTCAGAAGGATGGAGAGAAGATGGATGAAGAATTCTCTCAGGAAATTGGACATCTTGATTTGACTTTTGAAGCTCTCCAGGTGTTAAAGCAAATACCAGCACATCTCTTGGTGGAAGAAGGTATTCTCCCACATACAGATAAGCATTTCCAGCTGACCAAGGCCATCAGGTTCAGAATAAAGATTCTCAATGAAGCCTGCAGTAAGTTGAGAGAATCAAGGGATAAACTGATTGATGGGAAAAGTGATCTGGAAGAAGAATTGCTGAAGATTTGTCCAAAGGTGTCAGTTGGGAACTCAGGTATCCTATCAGCAGATGATCTCTTCAAGCAAATCCAAGAGTCTGTTCAGCATGAACCAATAAGCGGATTTGGCCTTGAGATCATTGATCGGTTGGTAAGGGTTGAACATTCTTTGGAGGCCTTAAGAAAGCTTAGTAAAGGATTGAAAAAGCTTCGGGCGCCGAAGGCGATGTTCATGAAACCTGTGAAATTTGGAATGATCATTCCACTGTGCCTGATGAGAATGAAATGCAAGGCATAATTCGGAAGTTCTAGGAATTTCAGAGCAAACAGTCTCAGCTGGAGGAAGAAAAAGAGGAAGGAGCAAAGGATGATGATTCAGATTAAGTCCCAACGTTTCATGTCATTTCAATCTTGAAATCGACATGTCTTTTTCATTTCTGTTTCGTCACATTTTTGAATCCTATTTTGACTTGATCTCCTGCGTGAGAATCAAGCAAAACAGAACTCTTGTTAAAAACGCTATTTTTTAGGATCTGCCCTATTTTATCTCTACTTCTTTTGTTATAAATAAGGAATGCTTATGCATTCCAAAGGGTCGAGATTTTTTGGAATATTTAGGGGCTATTGGAAAGAAGAAAAACTTTGTGTTTTCGTTCAATCATTTTGAAGAATAGGAGTTGATATTATTTTACAGACTTTGTGTTGTGGAATATATCTTACTTAAGATAGTGTTCTTATGTTCATGATCTTAAGCTATTCTTTGCATAGCATCTTAGTGTTTCTGATTATTTCGGACATTATATTTGTGATCTAAAACTCGTATGATTATTTCGTGCTCTGTGTTTACTCGAAAGAAAATACGTTTCTCCCATTTCCTTTCTATTGTGCTTCTTTCATTGTAGATTTTAACCCAGTTCATTTACGAAAGAAATACCCTTGAATCGTGTGAATGTGGATTTCGGGATTTCATCCCAACCCCAATGGTTAGATTAGTGTGAATACTGTATATATTGTTTACCGTGTTTTAGATTAGCAATAAGCAGGCAGCCTCACCTGTCTTTGAGGAGGGATTTAATCTCATATACTGTGGTTGAACCTCATATTTTGGTTTGACAAAATATCCAACCAACATAGCGAGAAAGTACCTAGATGTAGAAGATGTAAATAGATGTGTGTATGGAAAAATGAACTTCCCCTCCTATGAAGTGTATGCATAAGAATATAGTCCCTTGTCCCTTGTATGAGTGCTATAAGGATGCTTTGATGCTCTTGAGATGCCTTTAGATGCAACCTTAGGTGATAGTCCTAGATACTTAGATCTTGGTCCTTTATTATGGTCACATAGCTTTGTATTTATATGATTTCATTGTTTAAATATTGTAATTAACCATTAAAATTCCAAGCACCAAGAAAATAAGAAGTCCAACAACTAAAAAGGACCCAAAATATGCGAGTGAGATCAAAGGGGTCGGGGTGCACCGAGGTGAAAAGGGCACACTGGGTGTTGACGTTTTGGGCTGGGAGATGGTGTCTAGACTCAAAAAATATGAAGAAACAAAAAGGTTAGACTAGGAAGTGGGGTGTGCAAGACCAATATGAAAACCAAAAATAAAACAAAGAGTCCAAAAGAAAGCGGTCAATTAGTAATTTTCTCACTTAGGAATCATATGAATAATAATATGTCATCAAGACCTAGAAATATACCCAAAGTACATGATTTAGTGTCTACACAACCCACCTAACTTTGTTTTACAGGAACTCCATCTTGCACTACAAGGGTTTGAGGGTTTGAGAAAAGTTTACATAGTCATTCGAAGTTGAGTAAAGAATAATGACACTGAAGATCATTTATGAGAAGGCGAAGCACTTAAGAAGTTACAAGTCTAGATTATAAGAAAGTACAAGACCATATAATACGATCAAAATTGTACGAACTCTCTTGACCTATTTCTACGGTTTTTCCCAGATCCAGTTTTAGGTGTCATTTTCTGTAACGAAGCATTTCCAACCTTAGATCAGTCTATTTCTGCATTCGAGATAGCTTTGACTCTTACTAATTCACATAGAATCAACTAAGTACAATTCCTCCTTTTTGTTTTTATAGTTTATCTAGATCAATAGTCATTTTATGAAGTGTTATTTTGATTTGTGCAATTAATGTTTTAAGTTAATTATTAGAATATCCTCATATAAAAATAATTCATCATTTTTATGCATGTTTAATTGGGAACATTCTAAAATATTGAAAAGGTTGATATTAATCACTTAAAAAGTGAAATCATTTAGTGAACCCGACTCAAGAATTGAGCATCATATCCCTAACCCTATTGGCCTTAGAGTTTCATCTTATATTGACATTAATGGCTTGTCATGTTGTTCCTTTCACATGTGCATCCATTAAGCACTCTAACCTTAGATCTATCCTAGGATTATATGATGATTTATATGATTTCTAAATTTTGACATGAGAACACGTATGAGGATGATGTTCATGAGCCACAATATTTTGTTGTTAATATATTTTCTAATGTTATCCTCACTCTTCATAAAAACCTAATTCAAGGTCATGACTCTAATACTAGTTCGATAATCCTCCAAAATACCTTTATGAAGACGAGGTCCAACATCTACAAAAATTCTTGCATGATCATCTCAATAACATTGATCTTCTTCTATATACTACTTAAAGATCAACTTAAGCATGTTTATGTAGAAACATCTATTGTACCCACATCTATTATTCCTACCTCTTTGAGGGAACCTAACATTCTTATGCAAAATATATCTATGCTTATTCCTATAGCCACTATTGCCACTAAATATCCTATTTATCATCATATTAGCTCGCATGCATCTTTATATAACACACATGATTTTGAGTCCCTTGTTTATTTTCTCCAAGTACAATTGCAACAATGTGTCTCTCATAATTATAATGCTATGGAATCTTCTCAATTACTACATAATCTAATTGCATTTAATTTGTCTCATATCCTTTTCCTATTTGTTTCAATGCAACTAAGTCTCCCATATATAATGGAAAGGGTTAAACCCAAGTACATCTTCTATCTTTCTAAGTTGCTTGCTTTGACTATGCATCTAATGATATATTGCTTACTAAGCTATTCCCTAGAAGTCTTAAGGATTTTACGTTGCAATGGTTTTATAATCTTTCCACACATTTTGTATTATTTCACTACATTGGTAAATCAATTCTTGGCACCTTTTTTAATCGACATTGGGGATAAGTTATCTTACGCCTAAATGTCTAAACTCAAACAAGGATATAAAGAGCATATTAGTGGTTATGTCTTGCATTATTTCATAATGCTTACTAATATGAGAACAATCTTAGCCGATAGTGAATTACAAGAACTTTTTGTTCAAAGTTTTCTTCCTCCATTACAAGAATTGTTCATATTTGATAAGTTTTAATCTTGTGGCCATCTTTGTCATACACTGGAAGAGTGCAAATTTAAGTTATTACATATGAATAAACTCATGTATGTTGTTAACACCTATAATACTTCCAATGCTAAGTTTCAAAACAAACCTACTCTCGAATTGACAAAACTTATGACCCTAAGGTTACTTCTAAAGACACTATCAACGTTGTTTCTCAACCTACTAAGCTCCAATTGTAACCTATAAGATGACAATTTACAAAATTACCATGTCTTCACACACTAAAATAATTACTTGAATGCAATCTCATGTCTCTCCCTCCACTATTTAAGGTCGATATGAGTAAGCCCTTAAATATGAGATTTTATGTTAATTTTATTATGAATATCATAGATCATGCATTGGTCACTCTACAGATCAATGCCTTAAGTTACAACATGTCATTCAGGATCTTATCAACTCTAATAAATTGAATAAGATGTGCCCACTAAATCTTCTAAGCCTCTCAATAACAATGCTAAGTTGAAAATATTCAATGACCCACTTCCTAAGCATACTAATGATCCATCTACTTTAGAATTTCATAACACACATCATGTGGTGCCACCACCACCTTCTTATGATCATCCATTGGATGCTATATTTGGAACTATTCTCGTAATTTATCTCCTACACCGGTTGTTTAGTTTGATGATTTTGATATAGATGACACACTTATCTCTGATACATAATCTATCATGATCTCTATTCATCAGATTCATATTTAGGGTGTCTTGTTTACTCCACATCGTATAAATAACATTAGTGCATGACAATTACATAAATATCTTAGAATTCCCTTTGAGAGTCTTGCATGTGATTTTGATCCACATTTTCAACATAATAATATTTTTTATCCTATAAAATGTCCTTGTATTTAAATAAAAAAATCCATTGAATTTTTACCCCTTTTGGGTCATTTTGTCAAAATTTCTAAATTGCCCATTTTCAAAAGTCAACTTATTCGAAAGGTTTCATGAGCCTTGGAGCATTTCATGATCCCAAATTATAATCAATGGAAAGGTATCGGAGTTTTTTTCATGAAAATATGATTTATATGATATTTTGTGGGATTTGGATTGGTCTTGGGAAAGCTTTCTCTCTAGGTGTTTTTGGAGAAAAAAAAGTGTGTGCAAATTATTGAAGATCCAACTTTTGAGAAAGGTTTCGGGAACCTTGGGGGTGTTGAGATATCATATCCCAATCATCATAAATATCAAGAGTCTAATTCACACGGTGGAATGGGTAAGATATTTTTAGGAGCATAACAAGATGAAACCTTTTAATTTGAAGCACAATGTCCTTTGTAAAGCAAGGAATTTATATTGAAGGTTTCAAGAACCTTGATATGAGCAGGATCCTAAAAAAGGTCAAATGAAAGCACATTAACCTTCTTCATGACCTAAGTGATGGCTCATTTCACACTTTTTTCAAGCTCATTCAACAACTTAACTCACTGGTGCACCTTCCTAGGCTTAAATGGAGTATGAGAAAAAATCCATGAATAACTCATTTTAATACTTCCTAAGTATTATCATTAGATTAATTGGCCCATTTCAATGTGAAATCATGTATTATACAACCCAAATTGGTTAACTTTGGACCATGGGGTGAAAAGGACACCTCGTGGTCTAATTTTGTGTTCTACGAGATGATGTCATCATGTGCGCCTAATGCACTTTAGAAGGGTGACGAAATTTTAAGGTGGGTTTTCACATTTTACTTTGCACTTTACATCCCCACTTATAAAAGTGCACCCCGTATGCTTGGCCCATTCAAACTTAATGAAAAAACATGAGGAAAAGACAAAAGGAAAGTTGTTTTATGCAAGTTTGCCCCATGTTCTCCACTTTGGCACACAATGGGAAGCCTCTTGCACCTAGGAACACTTTTGAGATGAAATTACACCCAAAAAGTGCACCACATGATATTAAGGGCACCCTTTTCTCATGTATTTGCAAAAAAATTGAAAATACACTTTGCATTTGTAAAGTGCATTTTCCACTAAGGTGCACATGGAGTTTGAATCTCCACTTTCCCTCCAATGCATAAGAACTCTTCAAAACATAAAGTGAATCCATTAAACAAACTTTAAATTTGGTTATTTTATCCTTCATTCTCTCAAAATAACCTTTTTGTTAGGAAAGCGGGGATAAATAATAAACACATATTAGATATCCACCATAAATTTGCCAAGGATTATAGTTTATGACTGTACAAAAAATTATAATAAATTAAACCATATATTTTATGAATAAAAAGGAAAATAAATATCCCATAACATATAATAATGAACACATAACATAATATTTAAGTGGGAAAACCTTTTGGTAAAAATACCATTGAAAATATCACTTATCTTTATTGAGAATTAAATTTCACTCTGCACTTCCACTATTTCCATAGTTCCCAATAGTTACACCTTATCACAGGTATTACAAATTGTAAACAACATTCACTTAATGTAGATTACTAAATCACATATTTCACATAATGTAGTGTTTATGTCACACTCTACAATCTCAAATGAAATCACCTTGTTTTATACAAGGTGGGTGGCCCATTGTATGGGACACTCTTATAATTTGAATTTAAACATTTGATGACATGATATGGGGATCCACCACCTTATGTTTTAAACATAAGTAATAAGACAAAGTTCTTAGTATTTAGAGACTTTTTAATTAAGTGGGTTCCTACTTAAAATTACAAAATATAACACTCCCCCTTAATATTAAGTAGTGAAACATGAAAAATTACATTTTTATACAAAAGGAATTAGAATCCATAAATCATCAAATGAAGATTTATGACAAGCATGCAAACACATTTTTCCCCCTAAAAACACATGTAGGTTCACCATTTTATGTAAAAGGAATTACAATCCATAAACCATCAAAGTTATTTAGGTTAGCATGCAAACAAAACTCTTTGTTCTACAAAATTTAAAAAAGTCTCAACACACATATTTAGTGTTATGTGGGTTTTGAGAAAAACATGCCATGATAAAAAGTGTTAGTGTTTCACATATTTTAAACAATATGTGTGTTGTCATGTATTTTTTCAAGGCCAAAATTCAAAGGTAAAACATGACTACTTTACCCAAGAGTCAAAAAATATGCCCAATGTCCTCATGAGTAATCCTATGGGGTGGGACTACTTTTTGTGTCATAACCACTATGTTCCTGAAAATCTTCATAATTTGTTGAAAAACCTCCCCGAGTGTTGTAAATATCGTCATAAGGTCATTTGATTCATTAAATGAAGTGTTGTCTAAAGGTGAAATTTGTACTAGACCTAGAAAGGCTATTCTCTATCCTTTCAAGGATAGATGGCATCCTACGAGGATGATTAAGAAGATTAAATTCATTTGGAGATGTAATTAAAGAGCCTAACATGAAATGGATCAGAGTTTGGAAAAGTTTCAGAGGTTTTGGAGTCAGAACAATGAAATTGGGTTCGGAGGCTTGAGGAGCTTGTAGTGTAAGAAGTACATGAAATTTAATGGATGATTCCCAGATGATTCAAGAGGAAAATAAGATACCATTAGAAAGCTAAATGGATCATCTACATGATGGATTTTTCAAATTCTCTTAAAAACCCAATCACTTATCATGGAATACCAATCTCAACAGACCCACCTTCATGGTCATGAATGAAAAATTAGATTTTTTAGAGAAGGAATTAGAGTAAAGTCTTAAAAACCCTCCCATTAATCTCAATATTTATTTTCTAGTCAAATTGGTATAAAATTTTTCCCAAAAAGACCTCCTAAAAACTACGGGAAAGTTGGTTTAATGATTTTAGGAGTTAGTCAAATTCACAGTTTAAAGGATGACACATTTTAGCATTCAAAATTTCTCAACTATCCCAATTTTCTAGGAAATTGGGGAAAGTGGGGACAACAGAGACAAAAAAATGCTCCCTACCCCCAATTGTAGCCCCTGGACCCTCATGTGACCATGTTCCTTCCTAAAAAGGTCTTATGTGATTATGAGTGTGATTTTGGGTAAGTCTTGGCTTCCTAACCCTTGGGTGCATTTTTTGCCCCAACTATTCCAAATTTCTAGGAAATTCAGGATAATTGGGGTAAAAAAAAGTGCCCCACCCCTATCCATTGCACATGTTCTCCTTATGACCTCAAATTTCATTTCCCACGTGTTATAGCCTTTTTCTCTCATCCTCCATCCTCATCACTTATTTCCCACCACTTGTTAAGCCTAGGGAAGGGGATACATTTTATTGCCGAAACTATCCCAACTATATCAGGGATATTTAGGATAGTTGAGACAATAAAATGTGCCCCACCCCGTTTTGCTTTTAAATCAAGTTTTTAAAGCGTGCTTTTAAGAGTTAAAAATAACATTGTTTTTAACTTTTAAAGATCTCTACATACCTTTTTCACACCATTCCTTCACCAAGTCAACCCATGAAGCAATTTTTGAAACCTTAAAGCTCAATAAACCTAAAATTTACAATATATACTTGAAATTTCATCCGGGGCAGTCATGAATGCTGAAATGAAGAAATTCTCATATCTTTCAAACTAGTGATTTGATTTAGACAAACTTTTCTCAGTTGTTCTACAATCCAGGAGCCTTCAAGAACAAAGTAATAGAAAAAAATCTCATGATTTGGATTATTTATAGTATAAAATCCTCATTCCATGCCCTATGTTATGATTTTTTAATTTCTAAGCATTATGGCGGTGGATTACGACAAAATTTTGAGCATGAGATCTAGAGAGAGCAAGCCTATTCCAATGAAGCTATTTTCATGGCCAACCGATAGGGGAAGTGCTATTTCTATTTTTATTAAGTATATAGTCTTTCCACTTACTATAAATATAAATGTTTAGAAAAATAAAACCCTTTCAAGTCAAAGTGCACTCAAAGGTCAATGATGAAGACAAACTAGGAAAATTTGGTTAAAAATTAAAAAGGTAAAAAAAGGAGCAAAAACACACTTTTTAAAAATATTAACTGTCACAAATCATTAAAAGAGTGTCAAAAAAGTATATTTAGTATGTTAGGAGTTTTGGGACATTGAAAAATCAAGAAAAAGCAAAGAAAAAAAAAAGTAGTCCCCGATTCCTACTTACTAAAAATAGAAAGTGTTTGTTTTAGGTGCATAAAGTTGTTGTCTTTCTCATTTTCACCTAGTGGATTTTTGCAACAATGAAGTTCATTTTATTTTATTTTGGAGCCTATTTCAACCCTTGCATAAGAGTATCCGGATGTGGGAGATAGCGATATTGCTCACATGGACTTGGAGGATCTGAAAAATTGGATGTTTGGCGGACCCAAGGAACATGTAGAAGAAATAATATACACAAGTGGTTTGTTTACAGTAGGTGGCCACCTACTATCCATCAGAGCACATAATTGGTGATGAATTGTTCTCAACACTACAAACTAGACACTTAAATCATATGGGTGGATGACATTTCAATCTTGGTAGCGTTCACCCCAAGGGCATATATCAAAGTATGCAAATCCCAACTTGGAGCAATATGGTAATCATCCCAAAGGAGTTTACATTAGGATAATGGTCAAAGAAAGATTCATACCTTTAGGGCCTTGCACTGGGGTCATGGATAAAGTAGGTAAGGAAACCCTCCCATTTTCCAAAGTCTTGTTCAGGACATTAATTTCACGAGGATTCGGGATGCTATCATTATTTATAACATAGTGACGGGAGAGGAAAGTACCAAAGAGTTTCATGACTGGATTTTGTTCATCATTACCAACATTAAAGGAAATTAAATGATTGACTGGGGTCAAATCATTAGTGACAACATCCACTTACAGTTGTTCCACTTCCAGTCACAAGAAATTTTACCATGACATCATACTTAGTGTATGCTCTTTCCAGTATGATATATTTGGGGTTGAATCTCACACCGAAAATCTGCCGAAGGATCCTTCCTATGAGATATATCCACATCTGATCTAGAAAGAGAGTAATCATCTCTTTGTGTAGGTCAATGATGCATTCACCATGTATATTGTGATATTTATTGAAGGTAATCTAGAATTGAGGCATTCCTAACATTGTTGCCACATTAATTCAAAGATACAAATTCTTCTTCACACAATTCTTGAATTTCTCATACATTAGGGTATCTAGATTTGACCTTGCTCCATAAAAAATTCCAAGATACCTCAGTGACAATATTTTCATGTTTGAGCTTTGCAAACAACTTGTCCATGTTAATGGAAAACTCAAGAGTAGGAAGAAGAAAGGTATTTATTTCCCCATCTCCTTGGGAATTTTCTTGCAAGTCTCTCATTGATGCATCAAATTTGGAAGCCTTTTTCTCTTAATTTAATCTCTATTCCTATACTTTGAGGGCTAACATTGACATCCAAAGGACTCTGATATGTTTTGCATATCCCGATTTGCACCATGTGCCAAAATCGAGGACTATTGGTGAAATATTATAACAATTTAAAAGTTAGGGAAAGAGATCACATGATGATGAAAGTGGAGAAAATGATGAAGTTTGGATTTTATTGGTTTGAATAAGGAATTTATGATGATGGAACAAAGTTGTATGACCTTGGGTATCGATTGTGAAAGCTTCACCCCTTCCATAAGTTTCTTAGATTATCTAAGAGTCGGGGATATCTATGAAAGGACCGAGGCAATGATCCAAAGATCAAGAGAGTGGTTCAAAAAGAAGAGAGAAACATTCATTAAGTCAGGAGGTCTCCATGCTCTCAAGAAAAATTCACCTTCTTTCTTTGCTTCGAAGGAAACTGAGAAAGCTTCTAGTTCCGCCCACTCTGAAAGGCTTCAAAAGAGAAAATTAATGGAATCTAAGTAAACGCACTACAAGAGGACACACAAGAAGGTCACATAAGCTCAAGAGCATCCAAGGGATTAGAACAAGGTGGGATTAAAATTTTTCAACCACCAATTCTTTAGAGAACTCAAAATATCTCTTCATCCGTAGTCACACCTGCTCAACCAGTCCAAGATCAAACTTCTCAACTAGAGAAAGAAACTACCATCATGCCCAACATTGAGCCTAAAGAAAATGAAACATTCTCATGGGTATAAGATATGATTGGAGGAGATACACATACAAGCCAATAGGTGGTGATCCCATATTTTAGGCTATATCTATAATGGTGAAGGAAAAGAAGGGAAAGAAAGCAAAAATTGCATCCCACTTTTTCAACGACACTTTAGGAAACCAATATGTGGAGATAGCTCAGCCTAAATTCATCAAGCCCATTAGTGAAATGGATCCATCAGATTATGAGATAAACACTATTCCTACAAGACTAGTGACACATGAAGGAGATGCTCATTTTTTCAAGAGTATTTCACTCACCTTCTCGTGAGAAAGCAGGAGTACAAGGAGATAATTGATCGATTAGAAGACAATATAAGGAATGTCATTTCGTACATACAAAAATTCATGGATCTTAATGTTGCTTCATATCTCCCTCCTGAGGAATTTACTCCCATCAGTAGATTTGACCTAGAGTCTATCAAGAAAACACAAGGATTCACTATGCAAGGTAGAGAAAATGACAAATGGGTGAGCAAAATTTTAGAGAAAGGTAAGGTGTTGTTTCAACAAATCATGTAATTGTTCAAATACATGAGCAAAATTGCTGAGAAAGTAAGCATTACTAGAGAGGAGATTTAATTTGAGAAGGAACATTGAGACCAAGTGTTTCCATTGGTCATTGAGATGGGAAAAGACAATCCTTCTCTCTTTGGTGAGAAAAGGGGTATTCAAATCAGCATCAAATACTAGTCTCAAGTCTGGTCCAGGGACTCTAGTTACTTGTTATGAAATGATAAACCATGCCCTTGGTGAACTTGATTTGTATGAGGAACACATTGAAAAGATGCAAGTGGATGCCAATGATGAGATACATAAACTTGGAGTGTGACATTGGATGAGAACACTTCGGAAGATGATCTATTGAGGCCATTCAAAGATTTTATCAATAGGAGACCAGAGATCCATTTTTATTAAATGAAGATAGATTGAAATCCCTAGCTGAGATCGAGAGAAATCATCTCAAACACCACAAGTGATCATCAGTATTGGTTCATGGAAGTGTAAAAACATCACCTCTCTTGCTGAAAATTGGGTCAAGTCCTTGAGTTTTGTTCACATCCCACAATATGAGAAAGTTACACCTGTAGTAGAAAGATACATCAAAGAGTTTAAAGGAATTGAAATTTCTCCTAAGGAAATTTCTGAAAGTCTATCGGTTGACAGGTATCCATTGGTGGAAGCATCTTCTTTGAATTAAGTAGCTATCTTCTTATCTCTCTTCTCTCCCCCCTCCACTCTTCCTTCATGTTCTAATTCATTGGGAGGTTGCACTTTTCATTTTCATCTTATTCACTTTCATCTTATTCATTAATGTGACTATAGTTTAAAATTGTAATAAGTTTCCCTCAATTAAAAAAGGGGACTTAATTTATTTCCTAGGAATACCAAGAGTCACAAGTTTTAAAATACAAGTGAAAAGACATGTAGGGGTAGGTGAAGAGTCTTTTTTGAAAACTATAAATTGTAATGACTTCCTCATTCCAAGGGTTATCAATTTTGTAAGTTCATGAGTAGATAGCTACCAAAAATAAGCAAAAGATAACAAGTTCTTCTATTTCCCTCTCTATATGTTTTCCTCTTTCCCTTGTATTGTACAACTTTGTGAGAATGTCAATAAATAAAGGAGTTTCAACTTTTATGGATGAGTGAATAAGTGAAATTTTATGTTCATGGTTTTATCTTGTCTTGATATTGTTAACAAAGTTGTTATTCTTCCCAATTGTGTGTGTTGATATCTTTGATTAATCTTTACAAGAATATGATTTTTCCTACTTGTAGTATTAATCCCTCTCCCAATTTTTCACTCCCACTTCCCCACCTTCCTAGAAAATTCATCCCTTACACAAGATTGTAATAATTTTCCACAGGTGTAGTGGAGTGTGTCTATTAGATGCTCGTCCTCTAGGCCAAAAAAATTTTTAGTTTTTGTTTCACATACAATAATGGAGTTTCCCCCTTCAAGCAGAGGGACCTAGTCCTAGAGTGTTAGTGAAAAATAACCAATTTTTCCTAACGAAAAATTATTTCACAAACAATGTGGTACAAGGCTTAGTGTTTAATGTTTTTAAAAAAATTCATGGAACAAAAACTAGTGTTCCGCGAGTTTCGAAAAAAATATGTTGCGGTACAAAACTTTTAGTGTTTCGTGGATTTTGGAAAAACAGTAGTACATTGCATAGTGTTTTGTGGGTTTTGAAAAATGGAAACTCCATGGTACTTGAGAACAAAAAGAGATTCTCAAGATAAAGTGATAAAGTATGAAATCTTAAATAATATTATAGAGTCTTTTATAAAGAAATAATCTCTCATATCTAATGCTTTGTTGGGTATTATAAGTAAACTCACATGATGTGATTATTTACTTAAACAAAATGGAAATAGTATTGGGAGTTTACAAAAATACATTAAGAGGTGGCATTGACATACTCATTCCCCCTCAAGGGTAACTCTAAAAGGACATAGGCTCATATGATTTAGATGTGGAGATAAAATTCATCCACATGATCATTTGAGCCAAATTCTGAAAGGCCATATGCTCATCTGATTCAGAGGTGGAGATCAAAGTCATCCACATGATCATTTGAGCCAAGTTTTGAAAGGCCTAACATGACACAAAATTTATAAAAATTTTATCACATAATGGCTTTGTAAAAATATATGCTACTTGATCTTCAGTGGAACAAAACTTGAGATCAATGTCACCATTTAGAACTTTCTCTGAATAAAGTGCATATGTATTTCAATATGTTTTTCCTTTGACTTTGAACTAGATTTTTTCAAGAGAAATGAAAATTTTGCTATCACATGGAAGAAGAGTAATTCCTTTGACACCCATATAAAGTTCATCCAATAGTATTTTTAGCCACATATCTTCCTTTTTTGCTTCCATAACACTTTTATACACCACTTTAGTAGAAGAGAAATATTTTTGGTTGCTTCTTTTCTAGTCTAAGTGATTGCATTTGCATCCAACTTGAAAACATATCTATAATTATATTTTCTATCCAAAACATCACCAACATTGTCAAAATCACAATATCAATTAAATTTACATCATAACTAGAAGAATAATACAAACCATAATTGGTTGTACCTTTGATATACCTCAAAATCCTTTTTCCATTTTTCAATGGTCTTCATAAGGATCCTACATGAATCTAGAAACAAATCCAACTACATAGATTTTTTTGATTTCCGGAGGTATCAAAAGCGAAAGGCACCTTCGAATGGATAAATAATCTATTGTGACCAATATCAAGCCAATACCAAATGACTACCATTATTCCCCAAGGTAATGGATGGCCCCAAAAAATATTGTCTCGAGTAAATTCAGGGGTGAGATAATCAACCTTGGGACCTATATGGGGTGATCCTAGAGACCTTAACCAACTATGCCATGCCATCCATTTGAGCTATAAGATATATTAAGCCTAGTGATAGTTAAATAAATCAAATTACCAACACATTGTCTATATAGAGTAGGATTAAAGTTATCACATGAAGGTGTTGGATTTAATTTAAAACCAAATTCCATAAGAATGGTGACAAGCTTATAATCAATCATGTTAAATATTTTTAGAAGGTTATAAGCATACTATTCTTGAAATTCAACAATAGGTTTGTTATTTTGACAAATAGTCATATGTAAAAAATGATTTATCATACCTAAATCAGTCATTTCAAAATGTTGTCTTAATTTCTCTTTGATTTTAAGAATTATATTCTTATCACTACTAGTAATCAAGAGATCACCAACATACAAGACAATAATGATAATATGACTATTTTCAAAGTGTTTATAAATAAATCATTATAAAAAAATAAATTTGAAACCAAGATCTTGAAAGAAGATATTTATCTTAGCATACCAAGCTCTAGGAGCTTGTTTAAGACCATACAAAGATTTTTTAAGCTAACAAAAAATAATTACTTACGGGATCTTCAAACACGTTAGGTTGATTATGTATATTTCTTCTTTCAAATCACCATTTAAGAAAGCATTCTTAACATCCATTTGGTGAATCTCTCATCCATGTTAAGAAAATAGAGCTATAAGAATTCTAACGGTGCCCATTTTGGTAAGAAGAGAATATGTTTCAACATAGTCTATACTAGGTTTCTAAGTAAACCCTCAAACTAATAATATTTCCTTGAACTTTTATATCTTACCAAAATAGTTATAATTGATTTTATATAGCCATATAAATCCCACAATGCTTCCTTTAGGAGGAAAAATAACTAATTCCCAAGTTTTATTCTTGATTAGAGTATTGTATTCAACTTTCATAACATCAATCCATATTTCATCTAGATTGGATTATTCAAAGGATTGAGGTTCAACCTCATAAATATAGTTAACAAAGCATGATAAATATACTAACCGCGGGTCTAATTTTTAGATTATTAAGGTTTAGAATTAGAAACCATATTTTGAGCCCATTTAGGAATTCTAGATTGAGACACAGATTGTGAAGACTCCCCCTCAATATCCATATCCATCATATTTGAAGAAGGATGTTCATCCTCTTAAAATTTTGTTTCTATATTGTCTAGATAAGGGTTAAGGGTTTCAGACTCAAGAGAAATAGATGAGGGAAAAAGGAAGTTTCAAAAATAATTTTCAAGAACATGAACATTCCTATTTTCTATGATCACAAATTTGGATGTATCATATAATTTTAATCCCTTTGTATGACCTCCATACCATATAAATATGCAAGAGTAGGGGATAGGATCAAGTTTCTATATTTTAGCTTTAGGAATGAGAAGATAAGAAAGAATACCAAATATATTTAAATGATAGATATCAAGTCTCTATTTGGCCCATACTTCATGGGGCATATTTTGATGCAAGACCTTAGTAGGAATCCTATTTAGAATATGGAATTTTTTTCATGGCTTCAACCCAAAGAAACTAAGGCACATTAGAAGCATGAATCATGTTCCTATCCATTTCTATTATGGTTTTATTCTTCCTTTTAGTTATGCCATTTTACTATGGGGAATATGGAGTTAACTCTCTTTGAATTCCACTATTAGCTTGGTTTTTAGTTTTATTTTTATTTTTATTCTTCTTTTTTATTGTTGAAGTTCACACCTTTAGAATTTTTATCAAACTTATTTGTATTAGGATGACAGTTAGTTGTTTTAGATCAAATTTACCACACTTCTAGAAAAATCCATCAAACTTAACTTTACAATTTTGATTATTCAAATTATTTCTAAACTTAGATTTAAAGTTTTATTTTTGATTAGGTTTTTATGATATTTTTTAACAAATTTATGATTTTGAGAGAAAAATACCCAGAAACATTATCTTTTGAATCAAAATTCTCCATTACTCTTTCTTCTTGAATTAGGAGAGAAGAAAGAGTATCCAAATTAGGCAAGTTAGATTTATTTTTATATTTAGAATTCAAAATAGATATATAATTTTTTAATTTTTATGTATGTTAATTTGAATAATAAAGTACAACTTATCTTGAAATAATTCACAATTATAACCATATAACCAAGCCTTAATGTTCTTAATTTTATCTACGTAATTGACTACTCATCTCCTTTCATTGGAGTTGTAATCAATTCCATGATTAGCTTAATTATCTTAGAAAGACGATTTCCTTCATGTATAGTTTACTATTTCACCATTTTCTTTACCTTTTTGAATGACGAAACAGATAAGGGTAATGGGCTAGGAGGTATACCTATTAAATGGGTTGGTTTGAGGTTGATGCGTGTGTTCAGAATTCTTGACCCAATGCCGATTGTGAGAGATTCCTTTTGGCTAGGAGGAACTACCTGTAATAGAAAACAAGACCACAAAAGAGAAGTTAAATGATACATGATAGTGGAATGCCTAGCATATGCTAGTTCCGGGAAGTGTGATACTTCCTAGATGGTTGTCAATCCATTATTTAAAAAAATTAATGCGAGAAATAAGTAAAGTCCTACTGTAGTTGATATGATTTAGGTATCTCATTCAAGTAAAATAAGCAAATCCAATCACAACAAGCTAGGCTATAGTTGGATCTAAAGATGAGGTGTCTGTCAAGGTACTGGGACTAGTCAGGGTCTGATTCTGGGTTGTTTAGGTCAATTGGTAAGAGGTTGTTTGGCTCTGTTCTTGGGAGGGTATAAAATATAGAGACCAATGTCGGTTGGGTATAACCGATGAAGGTTAAGGGAGACCAACAATGGTTATGGGTAACCAACATCAGTACAGTAGGGTGATAATAATTCAATGAAAACCTTATTATAGAGGCTAGGTGAGGTTGGATGGGGCTAAAGAAGGAGATGGTGAGGTCTGTGGGGATACTGAGAACACTCAGAGAGGTGGAAGGGCTAGGATAGGTGATTTGATAAATGGGTGGGTGAGATTTTGGGTTTTTCAGAAAGAAGGCTATGGAGGAATGAGAATGTTAATAGAAGAATAATAACATGAATGATAACAACTCTATGAATAGAATAAGAATGGAAATGATTAATGATAAAACACTTACTAATGTTGCGGAGTCCAATGGTTGGGTGGTGGTGATGATCGGTTGATGGAATGGAGCTTGGTGTACTATTAATGCTTCGCAGAATGTTACCATGAGTGCCAATGCTTTTGGATCTATCTTGGTGTTGGCTATGGATGCATGGGTGCGTGAAAAGAATCTGGGTCTACTTGCATGTAGCTCTCCTCTTGTCCTTATGGCTCTCGAATGTGCCAACCCAAAAACAAGGTTACTTAGGTGAATAAATGGTAACCGATGACATGGTTTCGGGTTGACCGACATCGGTTTAGGGGTGACCGATGTCGATTAAGGTGGGATTCCCTAGGTTTACTAAAATGGGTAGATCTTTCTAATTTCTTGGGCCTAGTTAGTTTTGTTCTCACGGATCAAAATGGAAGCTTCCCTTCTAATGGGTGGGAATGTGGTTAGAGAGATTTTAGGGATTGATTTAGGGTTAGACCAAATCTTAGCTCATTAAGGTAAGTAAGACTTAGTTATTGTTAGTTATGGAAACATGCCAAGAATAGGTCTAGGGTGAGGTGGCTGGATGAGATGTCTAGGTGAGGTGGAAATTAGGTCAATTAAGGTAATAAAATAATGGATATTATGAGGATGGGTATTTAATTTAATTATGATGATTAAATTAATTATTAATGTGGGGTGAAAGGGGGTGATGGTTAGGTGCCCATGTTTAAGTTGGTTATCCGATCAGGGACTAAGGGGAATGTGACCTAATTTTGGTGTCTACATTTTGCCCCTTTTTGTTGCGTAGCTTGTATTGGTAAGTGAAACTAACAAAAATAAGATGTGGTTGCCCCAAGCGTGGGTGAAGGTAACCCTCCTCAAAATAGGAACCGAATGAGGTAGAAGAAGGAATCTGTGAGTGGTTTGATAAAGGTGGATGCGATGAAGAGGAAGGTGGAAAATGGTGGTAATGGGGTAAAGGTTCTATCGGATAATCAAGGTAATGGGCCGGGGTAAAAGGTAGTAATAGTCAAATGCATGCACACATATAAACTATGACATGGTACCAGGTTGAAGAGCATGCAAACTCTACATCGTCTAAGGTTGATAGGTTTATCCAAACAAATTGATGTGATTCCAGTATCAAGGTATAGGATATGGTGAGAAACACAACGTAGGTCAGTGAATGAATGTTTAGGTATGTTTCGATACACCAAAGGTAAGGTGGGATAACCGACACGAAATAGGAAAAGTAAGGTCATTATGGAAAATAACACGGGTACATGAGTGTCGCAAGGTATAGCGAACACATGAGGTCATATATCAAAAATGTTCCGGTCTAGATAGCAAGGTCACGAAATTATAGGGAAGGTACCCACACAAGAGGGGCGGAGATGAGGAGTAAGTGACCACCCTAGAGGCACAAGTAGCGGGTTTGCAGGTCGATTAGCCACTACACAGAACATATTGTGGCTTTACGAGGCCAAAGAGTGCTATGTATGCACCGACACCGACACAAGGTAAAGACGAGTTTGGGGGACAGGTCCCATGGTACATGCATAGGTATAGGGAGTCGAGACCCTTATTTGAGTCATAGGATAGATTGTGGTGAGACCCATGAACCTCCTCAGACGGTGCCCATGGAGAGATTCAAGGATGCCCTGGGTGAGCAAGGTATTATGAGGATCATTTGGTAGCAGCAGGGATAGATA